>CM070821.1:8730623-9013123 GCA_036326025.1 Chrosomus eos
ACAGGTGGTTCCTGCACCTGCTCTGTTTGCGGCTGTTCGACATTAGGCAGGGGTTCTGGCAGAGGTTCACTGTTGGTGTTGAGTGGGGCCTCTGTTGTTATGGGCGGGGTGTATTGCTCTGGTGTACAGTAGGTAGCCAACCAGAATGCCTATTGCCGCCGCGGCGTCTGCCGCGGTGAATTCACCGCGGCAAAAAAAACCCAGTCGCATTTCTAAGTCATTCGCGAAATGACCGCCAGGTGGCGCAAAGGGACATTTGGCGAAAGCAAAACGTATGTAAAAGTAGCCTACATTTTAAATAGAATAAAGCAAACTTTTAGAGCAGAACATTTTATGAATCAAAATTTAAAAGAGGCCTATCTCGCAGTCAGTGAAAATAAATTAGGTGCAATCAATGATGCTAAACTATTGAGGAATGAGAAGATTGAAGAGTGCATCAGTCGTTTGTGGGCACACTGACGCTTAAACAGCCGAACTTGTGGTCGAGTGGTAGAGCTGAAGGTTTAAGCAGTACAAAGACACGGGTTCGAAACCCGAATAAATATGTTTTTTATATAATTACCATGCATTTCCATTTTACACTAAGGAACAAATCTCATCCAACAGATTGACTAAATTTACGTCTTCAAAAACAGTTCTGTTAAAAAAATAAACAAACAAACAAACAAACAAAAAACTTCACGGACAGGACAGCAGACAGCAGGACTGGAATTCTTTCAGAAATAATTTTAAAAAACATGGTTAAGCAAGGTGCGATTTGCCGGTGGGTGATTTCCCCCCTCCACAGTAGGCTATAGCGAATAGGTCTACCCTAAATAGACCTTATCAAATATAGTATATATATTTTTAAATATAGCCTAAAACACGCACGTTTAAACAACAAACAATAAAATCTGAACCAGCGCTTCTGCTCCTGTATTGAGAGATAACATGCAGCGCATTTCAGTTACGATCCTGGTTCCAGCGGCATTAATACATTCACGGCTTTTTAAAATGTCACAAAGCGTTTTGATGTGGTTTTGAACGAAATATTGAAGTTTATAATTAAGTATTTTGACACACCACGCCTAGTGCGTATTCTAAAATGGGGTTCTCTTACGAGAGTATCTCTCGTACTGCGTAATATCTTACGCTATGGGGAAAACTCTTTTCCACGAGATATTGAAGCCAAAAATTATCCTTAATTTTTTACTAATGTAAAACGCTTTGCAGCAGCAAGCAGACCTAGGCGAGACAGCTCGCGCGCCTATTGGCTGCTCTGCGGCAATAGCAGCAGCCTATCGAGAGAGGCTCTGCGTGACGTCACGACGAATGGGGGCCCTTCGCGCCCATATCGTCACGTCCCGCCAGAAAGGGCGTGGTCTCGCCCTATATCTAGGCTCGATAGCTGCTCTTACGTCGATTTTCATCTCTTCAGCGAAGCCTCACGCATCGCTGGATCCAGAGTGAGAAGCCGCGCCGTCGACCTGTAGCCTTCAGCGGGACGTGCCATTGAGTCTCGAGTCGCTGGCCTCGCCGCCTTCAGCCGCCGTACCTGCTGTGCTTTCCGGCGTTATATCCTTTCCTCTGCATAGAGTGTGTGTGTGTGCTTGCATATCTGCTTTTTTCCCACCCCCTCTAAAAGAGCGGCGTCTTTTTAAAGATGCCTTCCTGCGGTTCTTGCCGAGCCCCACTCAGCGACGAGGACCGACATGTCATCTGCGTGTCCTGCCTGGGTGAGGATCACGCGGCCATCGCGCTCGCTGACGGCGGATGCCATCACTGCGAACGTTTGCCTATGGTGACTCTGCGGACTCGCCTGGCTTCGTTCTCCGAGCCCGTATCCCAGCCTGCCGTGACGCCGCGTCGCAAGAAGCGCCGCGCCCAGCGCGCTCCCGAGCTATCTCCAGCCCGCCAAAGCTCGCCGGTTCGCCCGCCAGCTTCGCCGGCTTCGCTCGAGTCGCTCACCGACGGACAGCGGCCGCCGTCCGCCGCCGCGTCCGCCATCGAGTTGGACGACAACACCGAGGCGTGTTCTCTCTTGGCTTCGGATAGCGAGGATTGGGCGAGCTCTGTGGACCTCCCCTCCGCTAACGCTCCCCGCCAACCCTCTGGGAAGAGAGCCGGCATTGAGTCTGAGCTGATGCGTCTGCTCACCAAGGCCGTAGAAAGCATCGGCCTCGATTGGGAGGCACCCACGCTGCCGCCGCGCAACAGATTAGACGGGCGCTTTCTCGGCAAAGACGAGGCTCCGTCAAAATCTAGGCCCGCGCCCTTCCTCCCGGAACTTCACGAGGAGGTTGCAAAGTCGTGGAAGGCCCCCTTTTCCGCCAGGATGCGTACCTCTACCTCCGCGGCATTCTCCGCTGTCGACGGTGCGGGAAGTAGAGGCTACCTCGCCATTCCTCCGGTGGAGACGGCTGTCGCGTCGCATCTCTGCCCGCCCTCTGCGGGACGGCGGGTTCAGACGACGCTCCCGTCCAAAGCCTGCCGAGTGACATCATCGCTGCACGGACGCGCTTACACCGCCGCCGGGCAAGCAGTCTCAGCGCTGCACACGATGTCTATTCTGCAGATCTACCAGGCAGACCTCCTTCTCAAGCTGGACGAGGAGGGACCCGGTGCTATCTGTGTGGCGGACCTAAGGAGCGCTACGGACCTCGCTCTACGCGCTTCTAAAGCCGCTGCGCAAGCCATGGGGCGGAACATGGCCTCTCTCGCCGTCGCCGAGAGACACTTATGGTTGACGCTGTCCGAGATGACGGAAGCCGAGCGCTCTGTGTTCCTCGACGCGCCCATTTCCCCGGAGGGCCTGTTCGGAACGGCCGTCAAGGACTTCGCGGACAGGTTTGTTGAGGTGCAGAAGACTTCTCAGGCTATGAAGCACTTCCTGCCGAAGCGCTCGAGCTCCGCTACAGGCCGCACCAAGCCGCCTGCTCGCAGCTCTCAGCCCCAGCCTGCACCGCCCTCCGCCGCCGCCGCCTCACAGCGCCGCCAGGCCCGGGATCAGAGACCGCGGTCTCGCTCCGCCGGACGCCGCCCCCCTCACCGCGGGCCCCGGCCGAGGATCGAGATCAAGCCCGAGGCCCCAAAGTCTTCCTAGCCGCTCTAGGAAAACGACGGTGTTCAGATCCCGCTGCGGCCGGATTTACACCAAAACTTCTCGCTCGTTCAGCCCCATGCGTTGTGACTGTACCAGTGTATTTTGCAGTGAAGCAGCCGGTGTCTCAGCCCGCTTGCCTGCACACAAAAGCTGTTTTTACGGCTACCCAGATAAATCCAATAGAGTGTATTTTCTGGTGTTCCGGCCTCGGCCGATGGTGTTATGAGTGTTGTAAGAATGCCCACGCCCCAGTGCCCATTCCCACACCCAGACACAGCCCGCCACGGTGCAGGGCTCGCACAAATAAAATCGACTCCGGTCGATTGTGCAAACACTGTAGTGAACGCGCCCATATCCCCATGCCCGCTTACACTACACGCTGCGTGTCCCTCGGTTTCTGTAAAAACGAAACCAACACACATTCAGTCGGCCCTAAACGACAGTGTTTTCAGTGTAGCAAATGTGCCCGTGGTCCCGCGCCCACATTTCCTCACAGACACGCCGAATCCCACGGGATTCGCCCCGCTCTCTCTCTCGGCGCTACCCGCCTCAGAGGAGATGAGCGCGGCCAGGCTGCCCGCTGTGATCAGCGCGCCCCCCGCCTCGAACGCCGTAAACACGGCGCTGTGTTCCCAGCACACGCGGGCTCCTGTGCCGCCGCTTTCCCGCGGCCAGAGCCCAGATTTCATTCTGCCCCTAGCTATTCACGCGGATGCGTGGTCAAGGCTTCCCGGGGTATCAGAGTGGGTGATGAACACTATAAAGAGAGGCTATTCGCTACAATTTGCTCGACGCCCTCGCCGCTACGCGGCGCGCGTCGAAACTACGGTGAAAAGCGAAGTATCTCATCTACTTCGAGCCGAGATAGCGAAACTACTGAGAAAGGGGGCTATAGAACCTTTATCTCAGGCTCAGAGCGAAGGGGGCTTATACAGCAGATATTTTCTGGTACCGAAGAAAGATGGTGGGCTCAGACCCATTCTAGATCTGAGGCTGCTGAACAGAGCGCTCGTGAAACGCCAGTTCAGGATGCTTACGACCAGGAAAATCCTCGCGCAAGTGCGCCAAGGAGACTGGTTCATGTCAATAGATCTGAAAGACGCGTATTTCCAAATACAAATAGCGTCCCATCACAGGCGATTCTTGAGATTCGCCTTCGAGGGCCAGGCATATCAATACACAGTCCTGCCATTCGGCCTGTCCCTAGCACCCCGTACGTTCACGAAGTGCATGGACGCGGCCCTCGCTCCCCTGAGACTTCGGGGCATGCGAGTTTTGAACTACTTGGACGATTGGCTGATTCTAGCTCGTTCACGAACGGAGCTCTTAGAACACAGGGCCGCATTACTCGAGCACCTCGAGGGGCTGGGCCTTACAGCCAATTGGGCGAAAAGCTCACTGCTCCCCAGTCGGAGGATTTCCTTTCTGGGAACAGTGTTAGACTCGCTATCTATGACGGCACGCCTGTCACCAGAGCGCGGATTGAATATCCAGCACGTCGCGAAATCCTTCCGCCACGGCTCTATAGTCCCGCTCAGAAGGTTTCAGAAAATGCTGGGTCTCATGGCCTCAGCAGCCTCTGTACTCCAGTTGGGCCTGCTCCGCATGCGCCCACTGCAGCTATGGCTAAAAGCACGAGTTCCCCCCAGGGCATGGACCGCAGGTCTGTTTCGCCTCAGGGTCGACCATCAGTGCATTTCGGCTCTGAAACCATGGAAAGCGACCGACTGGTATCAGTCGGGCGTGAGTCTGGGGATCCCCTCAAGTGTGAAGGTGGTGTCTACGGACGCCTCCACTTCGGGGTGGGGAGCGCTGCTCGAGGGCAGACCGCTGGCTGGCCTGTGGTCAGTGCGGGAGAAGCTCCTACACATAAACTGCTTGGAATTGATAGCAGTCGACAAAGCGCTGAGGCGCTTCTGTCCCCAGATAACAGGCCACCACGTATTGGTCCGGTCGGACAACATGTCAGTGGTGGCATACATAAATCGCCAGGGCGGCGTCAGGTCCCGAAACCTTTACAGGCTGACGGAACGCCTCCTGGTCTGGGCTCAGCACAACCTGCTCTCGCTGAGAGCGGCGCATGTGCCTGGTCACCTCAATGTGGGACCAGACAGGCTGTCCAGAAACAACGTTCCAGCAGGAGAATGGTCTCTGCACCCGCAGACGATCCAGCTGCTGTGGGAAACGTTTGGCAGAGCGCAGGTGGACCTGTTCGCGTCCCAAGAAAACGCTCACTGCCCGAGATTCTTCTCGAAAAGCCGGGACGCGCTGGCCCATGTCTGGCCCCGCCGCCCCCTTTATGCTTTTCCCCCTGTCTCACTCCTGCCTCAGGTGTTGGAGCGAATCAGGAGGGAGGGATGCCCAGTGCTACTCATAGCTCCGCTCTGGACAAACCAGTCGTGGTTCCCTGTCCTGATGCAGCTGACCAGCGCTGCTCCATGGCCGTTACCGCTGAGGAGAGACCTCCTCTCTCAGGCGGAAGGCTCGATTTGGCATCCTCGCCCGGATCTGTGGTCCCTGCACGCATGGGCCATCAACGGTACCCGCTGACCTCCCAGAGGGAGTGCTAAACACGATCGCGCAGGCTAGAGCCCCGTCTACCAGACGGCTCTACTCCTCGAAGTGGTCTGTGTTCTCTGCTTGGTGTCAAGCGCAGGGCTTTTCACCTGTAGACTGCGGGGTTACGGAAGTGCTTTCCTTCCTTCAGGAGCTACTGGATAAGGGCAGGTCCCCTTCCACGCTCAAAGTATACGTGGCGGCCATAGCAACGTTTGCAAAACCGGTGTCTGGCCAGTCACTAGGAAAGAGCGACTTAGTCGTGCGTTTCCTTAGAGGAGCTCGGAGGCTAAACCCTCCCAGGCCCCCTTCAGTCCCGACATGGGACCTTTCCACGGTCTTGGAGGCCATGAAAGGCGCCCCATTCGAGCCAATCCAGTCGTCAGACATGAAACACTTGTCTTTCAAGACAGCGTTTCTTATGGCTCTCGCTTCAGTGAAGCGCGTAGGGGACTTGCAAGCGCTCTCAGTAAGCGCGTCATGCATGGAGTTTGGACCTAACGACTCTAAGGTCATACTCAAACCAAAGCACGGTTACGTGCCGAAATCCCTCAACACACCGTTCAGGGCCCAGGTGATTTCCCTGTCTGCCCTTCCGGTTCTCAACGAGGAGAAGGACGCGAGTCTCCTTTGCCCTGTCAGGGCACTAAGGGCTTATGTGTCCCGCTCGTCTGGTTTCAGACAGACTGAGCAGCTTTTTGTTTCGTTTGGCGGCCGTACTAAGGGACTTGCTGCGTCGAAACAGAGCTTATCCAGATGGATAGTTGGTGCCATAGCGCTGGCTTACACTTCTAAGGGCCTTCAGTGCCCTTTGGGTGTTAGAGCGCACTCCACGAGAGGCATGGCCTCCTCGTGGGCATGGTCTAGCGGGGTTACCCTGCAGGATATTTGTATGGCCGCGGGCTGGGCCTCGCCGTCTACATTTATAAAATACTATAATCTGGAGGTCCCCGCCTTACAAGCTAAGCTTTTGGCAGTATAGAATTCAGTGCTATCTGCCCGCTGTGCGGCTCGGATACTGAGTTTGGCCTGTGTATCGCTCACTGACCGGTACAGCAGCTCATTTAAAAATTGACACACTTGTGGCCACCCAGTTCAGGCTGAATGTTCACCCTGACGGTTTGGTTATTGTCATATGATTGGCCCCTTTCGGAGGCTACTTACAGGGAATGATGCTTCTAGCCTCTCTTCCCTCACTCTCTGTGAGTTTATGGTGATTATGCACTATATGCGCCCCGGGCTTCGGCCCCTGGGTCTTTGGTGTTGGATCCCTACCAGCACGGCGTGTTGCATTGTGTTCCCCATAGCGTAAGATATTACGCAGTACGAGAGATACTCTCGTAAGAGAACGTACTCGGTTACTAACGTAACCTCGGTTCTCTCTAGAGAGGGAACGAGTACTGCGTATCTTGCCGTGCTTGGAATACGCTCTGGTTCGCTTCGGCGATGAAAACCGACGTAAGAGCAGCTATCGAGCCTAGATATAGGGCGAGACCACGCCCTTTCTGGCGGGACGTGACGATATGGGCGCGAAGGGCCCCCATTCGTCGTGACGTCACGCAGAGCCTCTCTCGATAGGCTGCTGCTATTGCCGCAGAGCAGCCAATAGGCGCGCGAGCTGTCTCGCCTAGGTCTGCTTGCTGCTGCAAAGCGTTTTACATTAGTAAAAAATTAAGGATAATTTTTGGCTTCAATATCTCGTGGAAAAGAGTTTTCCCCATAGCGTAAGATATTACGCAGTACTCGTTCCCTCTCTAAAGAGAACCGAGGTTACGTTAGTAACCGAGTACGTTTTCTTCTGCCACTGAATTAAGTTCGACAAACGCAGCAGCGCGTTCACTTGAATTTATTTTTCTGCTAAAATAACAGGCTATAGCCTACTTCGTTATTTTTGGTCATACAGATAGGATATCATATTTTAAAACTGTAAAAGGTCTGTTTTATTCATGTAAAGTAGGCTACACTCACAGTAGGCTAACAACAAAACGTTCTCACTCATTTGAGCGAACACACACTGGTGAAATAAATGTTTGGGCTTTTCTCAGTGAGCTTCGACATGGCCGAGTGGTAGAGCTGACGGTTCATCATTCGGCAGACCTGCGTTCAAATCCCGAACAAACATGGACTTCTGTAAAAAATCTATATATTTTTAGGCTATTAATGTAGATTTGTTTAGTTCTAAAACTCTGTTACACCACATATTTTTTTGCGTATATTTATAAAATAATATTACCATGCATTTCCATTTTACACTAAGGAACAAATAGGCTATCCAACAGAACGACTTTAGATCTGTAGCTAATAATACCAATTGTTCAAAAGCAGTTTTGTATAAAAAAAAGATATATAGGCCTATATATATCTATATTTGTTTTATTCCCTATAACCTACATAGAGTTTTTAAAAACATGGTTTTAAGTAAAGTTTTCGACAAACGAGGCAGCGCGTTCATTTGATTTATTTTTCTCATAACAGCTAAAATAACTTAATAGGCTATAGGCCTACGTGATTTTTTTTGGTCATACAGATAAGAGTACAGTAGCCTACATCGTTCAAAACTGTAAACTTTTTTTAGGCTAATGACAAAAGTTTATATGTCGTCTCTCTCGGTCTCCGGGAACTGCGCGTCACAAAAATTAACCGAAAGCCACTTGCCTCAGCTCAGTCAAGATAGGAAATCGGCTATGTCTAAAGCCTTTAAATGTCTAAATATTTAGGCTAATATATGTTATCTGATTATGTAATCCATATGAAAACGAGAGCTACAGAGAATCTGCTCAAATATGTTTATGATGTGATTGTGAGCGCCTCGCAATGAGAAAATGACAAGGTGAAAATCTCGTTTAATTAAATGTAGAGACTAAATCGCCCTGAATTAAAATGTAAAAACAGATCAAATCATTTATTCGTCGAAGTGTTGCTATATTGTTTCATTTAAAGTTCATAATTATTATCTAAATGTTATTTAGTTTATCAGCAGTAGGCTACCACGAAGCACCGATATTTATTTGAATAATAATAATTTAAAAAATAACTAATTCACATTTTGCATGCCTGGACCCAAAGATCCCTGTAGAATTTAATATTGAGTTGAGCATTTTGTTCATGACAACAAAATGAACATGCGTTTGAAGATTAGGCTATATTTAGTTTTGCTTGGAAAAAGCTGGCCCAAACCAGTTTTATTTCTTAAATTATTTAAATAATGAAATATTTAGTAATAAACTTTTATGACAGAAATACCACATGTAGCTTAAATCATTTAATTCTTTCATTATCAACACTTTAATAGCCTAATGCTAGAAGAGCGATTTAAGTGTGAATTGCGACTTCCCTTTATTTTAAGTCAGACTCAGACTCAGAGAGCCTGTGGGGGGTTTGGAGGGACAGACAATAGGTGTTAATGTTCCTCATTCATATGGAGAGTGTCGGATAGCCAGCCCGATGGCAAAGGCAAAATTATTTTAAGGATAGGCTACATCTCTCGATGTGTCCCCATATTTGATTAAATTATAAATATTGTTGTTTATTTATTGTAGCCTATTTAAAGTGTTTTCACACACAAATTTAGATTGAAGTGTTCAATCCAGTTGTTTCAACTGGTTCTGTAGAGTTTAAGAATGTTTGAGCAAGGGAGACTAAATAAACTTGCTGAGATCCAGCGCGAGAGAGGCAAAACTCATGTCTTTAATTTATGTTGCTTTGGACTATTTTCGATTTGTACCGTTTCGTTTAATTTAGCTGCAATTTCTTTGGCAAAACAAATTTAAAATGTAGCAAGAATAAGATTGTGTGTTTCTTTTTTGCATGAAATAAAGTCTAAATGCAAGTTAGGTTGCCACCGGTCCCGGTTTTACCGGGATTGTCCTTCTTTTTAATAACCTGTCCCGGGAAATTTAAGCACTCTCCCGGGACAATGAATGTCCCTGTTTTCGAAAGGCTACGTGAATATGTAAGTTCAAACCATAGACTGTAGGTTCAAACTGTGTAGCGCGCGGCCGCTTGCACGGCAGAGAGAGGGAGAGACAGAACACCGGCTAGATCCCCCCTAACTACAGATGGTAGTCGCCGCTCAAAGTGTGGGGCGCGCCCCTCTATGGGTGGGAAATAGCCTAGAGAAGTGACAGGTTGGGCGCGCCAACGGGAGGAACTTTTCCTTTTTATGCCTTTATATCTTTATTCGTTCATGGCGAGTCTACATCGCATCTTCATCTTTGCAGCGACGCAGAAAACACCAGTTTATTAATAAACAATTAAATGTCTCCTTGCTATTTTTGTCTCCGGCTCGTGCGCTTGAGTGCAGCTTTATAACACTCACTCATTACCCTGTATAGCCTATTTAAGTTATTAAATCAATATAAAGGGGTGATTTGTCCACTGATGGCTTAAATAAACAACTAGGCTACTAGTTGACTAGAAAAAAACTAGTCGGAGACAGCCTGAGCGCGCGACCCTGAGCGGAATGAGCGAGCTGAGGAATATCCAGAAATGCTCTGATCGGAACAAAGGAATTTTGACATAATTAATCATTAGTTTATATCTCATGCACTGCCCATAATTTTAATCCCATATCAAACACATTAGCCTATGTTATGTCTGTTTGAATTTTTTAATTTTTTTGTCTTGCCAAATGGATTTCTCTTCTTTTCTTTTTTAACATTTTGACACAGCAGCACTTTTATTTTCTCTATTTTTGTTTTTGTTTGTTTAGTTTGTATTTAGATACTAGCCTACTTGTTACTTCAATAAATTGGAACATTTTAAGCTTGTTGCGTATTTCATTAGCATTGCGTTGGGGCGATGGGGGCAGTGGGGCTTGAAAATTATGAGTCTATCCATCGGGTGCAGAAAAAAGATAGCATGTGTGTGCTAGTGTGCGTGTGTTTATGAAGCGAATGTAAGAAGCCCCCCCTTACAACCCCCCAGCTCTACTGTAGCAATGTTGTAATATGCCATTGATTATTAAAAAAAACGCTTGACTTTAAATAAATAAACAGTTAATAAACTCGCAAATAAACAGTCAACTATTTAAGCATCAAGAACGGTTAAAGATTAATGCTGTCGGCCAACATGTTGTTATATTGAGATTCGATCTCGGGCCTCTTGGATCTCCGTGTCGTTGCGTTAACCACAGAGCCACCGCCTGAACGCTGTTACGTCAACGTCTTATACTCTTCCAAAGCCTTGATGTAGCCTAATATGTTTCTATTGCAATGTTTTATATTGAAATGTTTTCATTATTTATTCAATTTAATTTAAGTATTGTGATGAATTATTTTAACTACATTTCACTTAAATGCATCTGCTACCAGCTTTCAATCGCTCTGAATGAGCCGCGACGCAGCGGCAGATTACGCAATAGAGAGAATAAACGGACACTTTTCAAAGTCTGTGATTGTAGCGCCTCTTAGCGGTTAAAGGCAGCAAACACACCCCGAATTTCACCGCCGCGGCAAAGCGGCGGCGTTGAAAGTATTATTCTGGTTGGTAACCTACTGTATGTAGGAGGTGGCACCTGTTTCTCACATATGTCCATTGAGTGTCAAGGGTTGCAATTGTTCAGAGATTTCAAATTTGTTCCTACTGTCATGAAACTGCTCTGAGACAGGCAAGTTAAGATCCAAACGCAGCTTTTATTATAATATAAAGGGGTAATCCAGAATCATGGTCGAACAGATAAGCAATAGGTCAAAGTCCCGGTAGGCAGTCCAAACAAAAAAACATAAAAGGCATCGAACAAGGCAAACGGGAAATCCAAAGACAGGCAGGGAAAAAGGCAAAATACAGGTAATACCAGGTAAACGCTCAGAGATGCAGTGGGACACAAACAAAACTTCGCAATGAGTGAGTGAGTGAACATGGAATAAATAGACAGGGACTAACAGGGTGATGAGAAACAGGTGAATGCAATCAGAGACAAGCCATGTGATGAGACACAGGTGATAATGAGTCCGGGCAGTGCGTGATGGGAAATGAAGTCTGAGAGGGAGTGAAAGTCTGGTGTGGAGTGCCCTCTGGTGGCTCACAAGGGCCCTCCAGCTGGTGACCGTTACATAGCCCCCCCTCTAAGGAGCGGCTTCCAGACGCTCCAAAATAGTCCAGGAGGGAGGTGGAGCGGAGGAGGTCTTAGGGGGAGGGATGGTCGGCCAGGCCAGTGTAGGGGGACAGGACACGGGACGTGGCGTGGACTGGCCTGGGTCGTGGCATGGCGTTGGCGGACCTGGGCCGTAGCATGTGCGGACCTGGCAGTTCAGGTGGCCAGGGCGTAGCAGGATGCGCAGGCGGCAAGGGCGGAGAAGACTCTTCTGGCGGCCACGGCGGAGAAGACCTTTCGGGCGGCCATGGCGGAGAAGACCCTTCCGCGCGGCCACGACAGTGAAGACCCTTCGGGCGGCCACGGCGGTGAAGACCCTTTCGGGCGGTCACGGCGGAGAAGACCCTTCGGGCGGCCACGGCGGAGAAGACCCCTCGGGCGGTCACGGCGGAGAAGACCCCTCGGGCGGCCACGGCGGAGAAGACCCCTCGGGCGGCCACGGCGGGGAAGACCCTTTGTGAACAGTTTCTGGGCTAACTGGAGGAATGAAGTCTGGGCCCAGTGGGACGCAGGACGTCTTCCTCCTCCTCCTCTTCCGAGAGCGAGAGGGCGATGGACTGGACCAGCGGCGAAGGCTCTGGGCTGGACAGGACCAGCGGCAAAGGCTCTGGGCTGGACAGGACCAACGGCAAAGGCTCTGGGCTGGACAGGACCAGCGGCAAAGGCTCTGGGCTGGACAGGACCAGCGGCAAAGGCTCTGGGCTGGACAGGACCAACGGCAAAGGCTCTGGGCTGGACAGGACCAGCGGCAAAGGCTCTGGGCTGGACAGGACCAGCGGCGAAGGCTCTGGACTGGACGAAACCAGCAGCGAGGGCTCTGGACTGGACGGGACCAGCGGTGAGGGCTCTGCCTGGACGTGGACAGGCTCTGGCTGGACGTGAGCAAGCTCTGGGAGACGGGACCCTGGGACGACGGTCTTCTTGGCCCTCTGCACTGACATCAGCGGCGGCTGTGCCAAGGTGGACATCAGTCCTGGACGCCCATAGACCGATGTGTTGGCAAGCTTAAAGGCTGACGTAACGAGAAGAACAGGCTGAGGGAATACTGCAGGCTCACGGAGCTCCTTCCAGGCCCGGCGTCAAGGGGGGGGGGATGATCTCAAGCCCCCCCTATGATGATCTCAAGCCCCCCTAGCGGTGATCTGAATGATGATTGTGACTGAGCGTTCGTGCAGGGTTTTTCTAAACACTTATGAATAAGATAACTATGAACAATAACCGTCTGAACTGTTCTCGACTTTACCCCTTTTGTACACTACACACGTCTGCAGCGCATTACGGCTCCAACAAGATTTTATTCCATCCTCCACGCGGTGCCAACTCACACCAGGAGTATTTTAGAAGCAACGCGACTGGAAGCGCGAGACCATGTGATTTGCCTGTCCGATGTGGTTTTTCTTGATTTTTGGGTTTCTACCTTACAGTCTATGGTTTCTACCAAGGATATATTGGTGTGCAGTACAATTGGGAGAAGCCGTTAATTTAATTTTTTTTTTTTTTTTTTTTTTACTTTTATTTTGTATTTACGGTGCGGCTTGGAAAATAGACTACACCCTTTCACACATACTCCGTTTGCAGTGTGTATGCGGTGCGTACACATGTTAACAGGCTAGAACTTTCACACTGCACACGGATGCGGTCCGGCGATGCGTTACAGGAGTGGTGCGTATGGAATACATATTAATAAATTACATTTTGATGTTTGAAAGTCTAGGTTTTGACATAAATTCAGATATAAATGTAATTTTAAAAAATAAAATAATAAATAATTATCGATTTTCAAATATTGCCATTATTTTTGCCTATACATATCATTTCATGTCATTTTATGTTTTAAACAATCGAGTCCCTGTGTCCACTACAGATGTCATAACATACATATTAGTAAAATATAAAAAAATATATAATTTGTTTCTTATGCTCTTAACAATGTGATTACATGGAAAAAAATGTTTAAAAAATTTTGAAAAAAACTTTCTGGGCCTCAGGAGGATATAAAGATAGGACAGGCTACAGTAAAAACATAGTGTGTCTTCTGAGTGACGGTTAAACATCAGTCGGGCTAAATATAGTGTCTTTAAAGCTACACAAAAAATTTTATTTTAAATGTTATTGAAAGAAACAGACAGCCCACTTATTTTTCGGATTTTTGGAAGATGTGTGATAACAGTTTAAATTGTTGTCGTAAAGGCAAGAGCAACACACCGCTAATCCAAATGTAGACTGGTCTGTCGGCGCGTCACATATAGCAGCAGCGCCGCGTCAGACACGCTTCTGGTGTGCAAAGACACAGAAAACGCGACGCAGCCGCCACGCAACTGACACGCAACAGAAACGCCACGCTCACGCTACGCAGCCAGTGTGTCTCCGGCCTTAGTTTAACAATAAATAATTCAAATTTTTTTCAATATATACCCCCCAATCCGCTCATCCACAGGGCCTGGTCAATATATTGTTCCGATGACCAGAGAGGGTCATGATCGGGCATTAATGACCGGAGAGGTTCAGATAACCCTCCGCGGAAGAAGATCTTTAAACACAGATCGTCCATAGCAGACAGATGAGCCAGCTCAATAAAATCTGTGACATAGTCTTCAATGGATCGATCTTCCTGACGAAGACGCATGATCTGGCCACAGGGTTGGCATGGCTGCTGGATTCATGTTGCTGTGAGTTCTTGCTTTGATGTTGTAGTGTCGATCAGTATGCAGTTAGTTTGAGGTTTGTTATTTTGTTCCAGAGTCTTGTTCCTAGCCCGAGTCTTCGCCTAGTTTTGAGTTTATTTAATAAAGAGTGTGTGCTGCATTTGGACCCTGCCTCATCTCTGCTTTCAACTGTACTACATAACACCTACTAATCACTCATTCCTTAGTTTTATGCAAATTTGCACAATTTTTCTATGGAATTTATATAATTATGATACAATTTATTTCTTTCAGTTCCACCTGAACTTTTGTACAAAAGGTTGAGTGCCAAATCGTCAGCGTATTTAAAGGTGCTCTAAACGATGTCACACATTTTTTAGGCCAAAACATTTTTTGTCACATACAGCAAACATCTTCTCACTATCCGCTGGCTACCTGTCCCCTGAACACACTGTAAAAGACGCGGTCTCTGCAGACACCCCAGGCTCCACAAACGGCTACAAAAACAAACTGTAGCGACCCGCGCCACGAAACATAACAAACTGTTCCAGCCAATGACCGACAAGAAGGATTTGGGAGTGGGTTTAGGGGGTTAGTGTGCGGATGAGGAGGAGGGAGGGTCTAGCTAGCCTTTGACAATACTTTAAACGTCAACAAGAAGGGATGTCACCCGACATCGCTTAGATGACCTTTAAGTAGACTAAAATATGAGTTGTGAATTTTAAATTAATTTATGTACAATGAGAATAATAGAGGAGATAACATAGTTCCCTGTGGTACTCCTGTGTTTAAAACAATTGTTTTTGAAACTTTATCATTAAGGAGAACTCTATGTGGACGATTTAAAAGAAAGTCTCTAATCCACCAGATAAGGCCACCAATAAATAATATTATTTATTAATGTTTAATAAATAATAAAATATATATTTTTAACAACTCATACACAACCAAAGAAGCATAGCTACACTGTCTTGTAGAAACAAGGAGATATAAAAAATAGCACATGAATCTTTATTTATTTTTTATTCATGCAGCAGTGCTTGCTGGAAGTTTTTTACTATCCAGGAACCTAACATGCATTGCGACATGAAACTTTTGATTTGTCTCCATTGTTGCGATTCATATTTTGATTTTTGATGTCCGTGTTTGTCTAAGTCAAGCAGGAGTTCAAAATGTTTAAATGCATTATATGATTTCAATATCCTTCAGAATATCTGATTACAGAAACATTGCTGATTTCATGTTGTAGATTCACAGATATATGATAAATATGAATTAACCATAAATTCAAAACTTATACACAGGATTAGATCAGAGAATCAGGCATGTCCAGGATTAGTATGCCATCATCACAACACCCAGAAAAACCTGATCAAATTCCTATTGACATATTCTTGCCATAATATATGTGTTTTATTAAATCACAGTTACAGCATCCAAAGAGGAACTAATGTTATAAAGTCAAGGGACAAGAGCCCAACTAAAGCAAATACTGATCTCCATTATGGTGACAACAAACTTTATTATTAACTAAATCTCTGTTAATTCTCAACAATAACTTTTGGATATGTATGAAAGAAATAATGTTAAACTGGTTTGTAAACTGGTTTCACACTGAGCGTGGCTGGAAGTCAGTTGCTTGTCTCTCTGTCCTTCAGTGATTCTGCTTATCAGGTGTTCATCGGTTTCTCAATTCACTCACTTTTCATTCACTCTGTCAAGTGGACTATATTAGTGAACTAATGTAGGGAATAGTGAATGAGGGTATAGGGTGTGCTTTGGAACACAGTCTCTGAGTGTCGACTTTGAACGCTGTTAATTCACAGTATATTCCTGTAGGCTATTTTCTTGAATGCATTGTTTATTACGGTATTTTACAGTTTTAATGGAAAATGGTAATATTGTCAGAATTTGGCCTTTTTACAGCCAGGGTTAAAGGGATAGTTCGGCCAAAAATGATATTTAAACCATGCATTACTCACCCTCAAGCCGTTCGAGATGCACATGTCAATCTTGTTTCAGACGAACACATTTTCAGTTATTTTAGAAAATGTTATAGACCCTTCAGTGGATATAATGTGAAGCTACGGGGTCCACCTCCTTCAAGTCCCAAAATGTGCATACATCCTTCTCAAAAGTAATCCATCCGGCTCCAGGGGGATAAACGAAGGCCTTCTGAGGGTAATCCGTGTGGTTTTGTCGTAAAAATATATACATATTTAAAACTTTATAGATGAAAATATCTGACTTCCGGCAACGATCGACGCGCGTTCACGGGTGATGGAAGTCAGCGTACGACGTAGCGTAGGAAACATCGTGACGTATAACGAACGCGCCAGCGCAGCCAGAGAGCAGAGCAAACGTCACGTCGTTTCCTACGCTACGTCCTACGCTACGCTACGTCCTACCTCGTACGCCGACTTCCATCACCCGTGAACGCGCGTCGATCGTTGACGGAAGTCAGATATCTCAGGGTTTTTCCTGCATAGACAATTATGAGGCGGCCGCCTCCGTCAAATTTCGTGCCGCCTCCGCCTCTCGACAAAACTCGGACAGACAGTCACGTGCTCATATACACTTTATCCACCGTGACAGCTCTGTCGCGATTCCCGCTTGTGTCCATTCTCTAAGTAGTTTGCCGATAGTGCTGCACGGATCGAGCGGGCCGAGTAATAAAAACATTCCATTCAATCGAGGGTGGATGACAGCTAAATGAGTGTAATAAAGACACAGAACTCCCATCATGTATAATGTACGGACGGTAACAAAGTTGCGCTGTTGAGTCTCGCGCATTTATTTATAACATTAATTATAGTTAAGAAACAATATATAGGCTATACGACCAGAGTGCTGTTTTCCTGAATGTCATCACGATTGAAACCGAGATATTAATTTCATAACAGTTCAATAAACAAATAGTTAAAATTAAGTTACTTACATTTTTAGACTGTTTTTGTTCTGTTTTAGCAGCGAAAATAGTTCCAAACAACAGAACCATATCGCGTCTCACAGCAACACTCATCCATGATTCATTACTGAATCATTCAGCGTTTTGAACTAATCGCTTGAGACAAAGATTCAATTGCCCATTATTAAACCGCCTCATTCTGAATCAATCAGCCGTTTGAAGGAATCGTTTACATTAAAGACTCAAAGACTTAGTTTAGTTTAGTTTAGTTTCAAAGTATCATTCTTTTCAACATTCCTTTTATATTCAAAAAAATCTCATTTAATAGTTATAATTTTTCAATGTAAATTATTTAATTTGATTGGTAACAGCCTAGTGTCTTATTATTTTAATTTAATGTATTGATAAAATGTAAGAATTTTAAATGAAATTTAGAGCATACATTAAATAAAATTAGAGGGAAAATGCCCTTTATAAAAGGTAAAAAAAAATTATTCCGATAAGAGTGTTTTCAACAATGAAACATTGACAATAAGTTTAAAGGGAGTAAAGCCTCTGTTTAGGCTATAAAGAAAATGTAATTTTGCCAAAAGAAGAACTTTTAATTTAAATAAATGTTAATTGTGTGATATGTTACCATATTATCATGCTTTATTGAATAATTGTAATGTGATGATCAGATGCAGATATCTAAATCAAAGAATATGGGTGGTTGGCGGGTGGATTATTATTTATTTTTAACAACAGATTCGAGTGACTCAAAGTGCACCAGATTAATGAATTTATCTTTAAAATGTACAAAATTTTCTGCCGGGCCCCCGGACCCCCCTAGTGTTACAATTTTACCACCTCCGCCTCATTTTGAGCCAGGAAAAACCCTGGATATCTTCATCTATAAAGTTTTAAATATGTATATTTTTACGACAAAACCGCACGGATTACCCTCAGAAGGCCTTCGTTTATCCCCCTGGAGCCGGATGGATTACTTTTGTGAAGGATGTATGCACATTTTGGGACTTGAGGGAGGTGGACCCCGTAGCTTCACATTATATCCACTGAAGGGTCTAAGACATTTTCTAAAATTACTTGAAAATGTGTTCGTCTGAAACAAGATTGACATATGCATCTCGAACGGCTTGACGGTGAGTAATGCATGGTTTAAATATCATTTTTGGCCGAACTATCCCTTTAACAGTGCAGTTTTTATATAATTTGCAGGTTGTTTATCCCTCTATCTATATTTCAGATGAATTACAGGTAAAGGTTTACTGTGATGCATCTTACTTGATGTTTGGGATACTCTGTCTTTTTTCCTCAGTGATGGTCTTGGGTCTTCAGAAATCCTCAGGTGATGGCCTCCATTTTCTTCCACCATCTCCTCAATGCTCTCCAGAAGTGTCTGCACCTGTGATTGGTCTCCATTCCTCTGTAGATGATGGGGTATTCGTCTACAAGTCTGCAGAAGATACTTTACTGAGTCATTGTCAGAGTATTTAATGCTGACATACTCCATCTGCTCCTCATGCATGAAGACCACAATCACATATTCAGAGGCAATTGCTCCAAAAATGATGTTAATGAGCTTGAAAGCATCTTTCTCCTGCTCTGTAGATTGGCCAGACTCCAGGACTAGTAACAGGGCATGAGGTTCAGGACAAGACAAGCATCTCTTCAACTCTTGTTCTTCAGGAAAGAGAGCAGGATTGAGCAGGTTTGGAGTGTTGGTGATCACCAAATGTCTCCCCAGCACCATCCCATCATGCCTCTCAAACAAATGTGACTCAGAGAACAGTTCTTGTCCAAGGATTGTGTTCCCACAGGAGGCTTTAACATCTGCATTTGTCCCCAGCAAAACTAATCTCAGCTCTTCTTTAATCACAGACACTGAAAATACATGAACAGGTTTTGTGTAAGCAGATAGTAACTTTATATCTACACTGTAAAACTTTGACCTGTAAATGAATGGTACACTGTTGCCAGTAATTTGCTAGTAATTTCCAGTTAAAAAATATTTTTGCATGCATACGCAGTTTACGCGTGCATATGATACACAGTGCATTTCAAACTATTTTTGTCGTATAAATGGTGCGAGAAATTAAATGTGTGGTATAGATACGCACTTTTATGAGATCGTGTTGTTTTTATGATATATTAGGGCATATAAATGTTAATTAGCATTTTATTTCAACATATTTCAGTCGATTTTTACTCATCTCAGTATAGCAATATAGTTTGGAAAAAGCTGTTCATTCATTCACACACAGACACGATTCATATTTAAACAGTCTTTTTGCGAACTGTAGCGCAACAGCGCACATCTGTGCCATTCATTCAGTCTTTTTGCGGTTTACATACACTATTCCATATTGCGATTCGAACAAAGCACTTAATAATAAAAAACTTAATAGTCTATTCACAATCCTCAGATGGATCCGTTGCTCCTCGAAATGAATCGAGCACCAGCACTTCTGAGGTAAATTTCCCAGGATTATTCCTCACAGCTTCGCAAGACGACGTAAAGTACTGTAATCTGATTAAACTTGATGTGTTTTATCAAGCTGATAGGGGCGTTCACATGTTTGCATGGATTGCCTCAGAATAGCTTGTGTTTGAATAGCGCGTGCTCTCTGTGGGTGTGATCACATTAAAAGATAATAAGCTATAATGACCTGAAATGAGAACGACTGACATCTCTCTCTTTTCATATAGATTACATAAACAGAGAATATTTGTTTTTGTTATGAATTAGATCATTTAAAAGTAAACACTTAAAAGATTATAAAAATATACTGCTCATGCCTCTGTGAATAGTATTCAATGAGTTTTGTTTAAGTTTAGAGACGTGCTCCAAAATATAAGTTCACGGTGACAGAGAGGCAGAAAGCACACCCTGTTTATTTTCTTTATTTTACAAAAAGAACAATGTTTTATTTCGATTGTAAGTGGACACATAAAAAGAAAACATTTAACAGTTTATTTTTTCATATTTAAGTCTGTATGACCAAAAATGACAGAGTGTTTTAAGTCTATTTTGCTGCTATATGAAACAAAATCGAGCAAAACGCGTCAGGCACATTTGCGACCCCAGAGGATTAATAGCCTCAATTTTGCTGACTCAAGGTCGAATCTCTCCACTGCTGAAGAAGCTGCTACGCTTGTTAAAGCCTACATTGATGCACGAAAAGCCCCTGGCAACTGCCAGTATGCAGGCATCTTACATCCTAGCAGGGGTAAGTCTGAGGGAACTGGGGTTGGTTAAAACTCTCATACCACTAACCAAGCCAAGATCCTGAAGCCCATCCACAATAAGACTTATACTGCTAAGGCCCCACCATTAGGGCAACATTCTGACAGGGCCACTGTTGTGTGTTTTAATTGTGGAGAACATGGTCACACTAGCCCCCTTTGCCCCTTGAAAAAGCTCAAAACCACCAGTGTATGCTGGGTGCCCGTCCTAATCATTCCCCCACCCATGCAAACCACTCACTACCCTGATAGACACAGGTTGCTCATGTACTCTGATAGTCTCAGTACATCCCTAGAGATTTATGGAATGAGGATGAAACCGTCTCCATTGTCTGTGTATATGGAGATAGAACAGAGTTACCCACAGCAGATGTATATATTGAGATACACAGCCAGCCTTATCTGATAAGAGTGGGGATAGCCACCAATCTCCCCTACCCCGCTTTGTTGGGTACTGATGTCCCTATTTTGTCAGATCTAGTGCAGAGCAGCACTTGGTGTGGTGTAATTGCAAGAGCCCAAACCCAGCTATAAGGCAGGAGACAGACACTAATGCTTTGAATGAGATGCCTTTTTCAACTGCTGACATAGAGGCAGAGCCTATGCCCAGAGAGAGAGGTTAGAGCAGCGTAGGGATGAGGTTAAGAGACTTGTTGGCAACACTGACCATGTTGAGCTAGATCTGGGTTCAGAGACACTGAGATTGAGACACAGCCTTAGATGAAATCAACTGAAGATAAAAGACATTAAATCTCTCAAGATCTCAGCAGAGTAGGATTAAACAACTCCACGAACTCTGCTTCACTACCCAGATATACTTTATTTCTGTCAGCCGTTTAAAAAGATCTTATTAAGAATTGACAGAGGTTTAACTCACTGAAGACTAATTTGGAAGGAAGACCCCTCTCTACCAAGAATTAACTCATAAGATGATGCGAGTTGTTTGAGTGCGTTCGTTTATTGTGTGTGTTTTTGTGAGAAATGAGTATTGATGTTTGCATGATCTTATGGAGTGAGTTGTTTGTGTGTGTGTATATTGTTCATGACTCATGTGTAATGTGATTTGCATCTGTTATTTTGTTGCTTTTGTATTTTGTTGATCAACTTTGTATACTTTTCCCCTTGTTTATTGATTTGATTTATGATAATTTGATTGTATTTCTTTTCTTTTGTTTGATTTGTGACAATTTTATGTTGATTTTGTTAATTTTTGTTGGGTTTGGCTAAGGAGTGCTGACCTGTTCAAGTTAATGGGTACCCTTGTTCACTGAGTGATTTGATTCTTCTGGATTTCCTGCCACTTGAATGCACGTGTGTTTGTGGTGGAGTGAGTACATTAGTGTACGTTTGAAGTGCTTGTAGTGAAGTGGAATTGGGTAGGTTTGTTATTTCTCCTTTTCCATCTGACATGTTATCTTTGAATGTGATTTTGTTTCTTTTCCTTTAGTTTTGATTTTGAAGCCATATTAACCCTTTTGTGTACTGAATTGTGTGTGGAGTTTTGATTTTAGTCATAATAAAGTATTATTATTATTTCATATACTCACGTCTCTGCTCTATCTTGTGGGAACGAACCTGTGTCCTTATTGGACCATTATTTCCCTGGTCATATGTTCATAAGCTCAATCTGACTTGACATGAAAAAAATCGTGACAATTGGCCACTTGGTGGCGCTATAACAGTGAAAAATATCATGAAAATAGCACACCCAACCGTTAGTCTACTGAAAATTGGCACGCAGTATCTTTGTCCAGGGTGCCATGATAGTCTATGAGAACATTGGTGTATCTAAAAAAAACTCAGTATACGTCATTGGCACAATGCCTTGAAGGAGCCTTAGAAGTTTCAAACCAGTGTTTTTCACAGGAGTGACCTTCTAAGACTCCTGAATCCAACAATACCAAACATGCCAGGTTTCACCTTTAAAAATTGTTGGTTATCTTCAAAGTCGTAAGTCCGATCGAGACAACAACAAAAAAAACAAAGGAAATTTGAAAATATAGGTAAATATATAAACAATAACGCCAAAATGTTAAAATGATAAGAACTGACAAAAAATAAATTAAATCCAATTAATTTCACCCATTGATCATTTTGATGCTCTCAAATGTTTCAAACGAACAATGATGGATTGTGATGAAATTTGTTTTGAATTGGGTCTGGCGAATCCCCGTCCATACTGTCAATGACCGTTCGCAAAGACCCGCCCACTTTAGTTACTGTTGCTATGTCTGACAAGCGACGCCATTCTCACACCACACGAAGTTCTCACGCAGTGAAAAATACATTGCGGATCAGAGAGGAGACTGCACGCTGATAGACAAGTACTTTTGATATGAAACAAAGTCTCACCTTTTAAATGTAGTCATTTCTTAGAGACATTTAAACAATAAACACTGTTTTGTGACTCTTTAATGTGTCTGACAGATCGCTGTAGACTCAAGGCTCAGTTAAAGCTGCTCGTGAACCGATCATCTCTTCCTTCTAGTTAATTTATAGCATTAAAATAAACATGAATGAACATAAAAGGAATGTTTTAAAGTGCTAAAACGTCAGTACACTTTGTTTTTCAAATTTAAATCCTCCAATGTTAATCTACTAACTCTCCTGACTGCTTTGTTGGACAAAATGGCGGATTATGATTTGTCAGATCGCCTTTCAATCAAACTCCCTGCGAAGGGTCAATTGAAAATGCCCGTGCGCACAATCCTGATCTAATCGACAACTTTGCAGTTGCACATAGGAAAGCCCGGAAAATCCCGCTATAATGTAAGAGAGCATCTTTTTTATGTATTTGGACCTAGGCCTAACAATGTGTTATGGTGCGCTGTCACCAGTGTTTTTTTTGTTTTTTTTTGGTGAGCGTAGGCTACTCCTGATTTTGTTAGTCATCTCATCTCTTATATGCTGTGTATGATCATATCCTGCCCTATTCATGGTAGCCTACTCGCGGACATTGCGTCATCAATGTCATCAATTGCGTCATCAAGGGGCCCGCCTTGATAATCCTAATTATGGGACCGGTGTTGGCTCGTTACGGCACTAAATATAATTGTCTAAACTCCTTATCAAAATTACATATTTACAACAAATTTGACACATATATATGGGCACACTTTGAGTACTACTAATAAAAGTGGTGGAGATCAGGCAAGACTGTAAGAAGACTCAGGCAAAAAGGTGCTATAACTGTAAAAACGCTTTAAAACCATATATTTCCTATGGTAAACTGCCTGTATTGGCTGTAAATTGACTTTTTCATCTATGATGGTAGTTGGTAAATGCTTGCTAAATAAAACTTAGGGCCCTATTTTAACGATCTGAAACGCAAGTGTCAAAGCGCAAAGCGCAAGTAACTTTGTGGGCGGATCCCGGCGCTGTTGCTATTTTCCCGGCGGGATAAATGCCTCTTGCGCCTGGCGCAAATCTAAAAGGGGTTGGTCTGAAGTAGCTTCATTATTCATAGGTGTGGTTTGGGCGTAACATGAAATAAACCAATCAGAGCGTCATCCAACATACCCTTTAAGAGCAGGTGCGCATGTTGCATGGCGGATTGTTATTATTATGGCGCATTTACCAGGCGCGCGCAAGGAGCGGTTCACAGCCGAGGAGATCAATGTTCTCGTCAGGGCAGTAAAAGAAAGAGAATTGACATTGGGGATGGGACAAACCCACCCAAATCAATAGAAAAAAATATGAGAAAGCTCAACTTAACTGGTAAGTTAAAGAGTAAGTTTTTAATGTACTTACATTATGGTAAATGTGATTTTGCAGTCTTCAGATTTTTTTTTCCTGGTTCTTGACGGACAAACTAATTTGTCAGATGTCCTTATATACATATGTGTCTTGCCACTATTGGGCAAACAGGTCTGATCGTCATTACTACAATTTGCCTGAAAAATTTGGGTAAATGTGTAAGCTAGATTTATGCCTATTTTTTCACATCTTCATGGACACCACAATGATTTCCCTCATGTGGTAATATATTTCCTTGTTATAATGTATGATTTGCAAAAATAAAAACTGCTGCATCTGTGTTGATGAGAGAATCAAAGTGTGTGCGCGTTGTGCACCCACTACATTATGGCCAAGCATGCGCGCTTAAAATAGCATTGTGAACAACGCGCAACGCGCCACTGACTTTAGACCAGGTTTTTTTTGGTCAGTGGCGGAATTGTTTTCTGGAAGTGCAAAATAGCACTAGGGAATGTTTGCGCCGAAACACGCCTCCTTTTTGCACTGACCCGCCCAGGGAGCGCAAGTTCATTTCCTAGTTTACCGAAGTGCATCTGTGGAGGGAAAAGCCTGCTTTGCGCGGGTGCAAAATAGGAATGATACATGCGTCACTGTACAAAGTCATTTGCTCCGGGTGCAAGATAGTGTCTATTGATGCTTGTGTGCTTAAAGGCCTTAAATGCTTGAACCCCGCTAAATGCTGCTTGCAGCTTTAATCTCCATTGTATTCTCTTCCGGATCTGTTGTCAATCCGTGTTCATGAGTCCGCAGTGACGCTGCTGACGTAAGAAGCTGCTCACGTGTTATCTGGTGTACTGCGACTTTATTCATCATTGTATTCTCTTCCGGTTCTGTTGTCAATCCGTGTTCACAAGTCTGCAGTGACGCTGCTGACGTAAGACGCTGCTCACGTGTTATCTGTACGGACTTGTGAACACGGGTCTTACGAGCTTGGAACGACATGAGGGTGAGTCATTAATGACATGATTTTCATTTTTGGGTGAACTAACCCTTTAATTCACAATATATTCCTGGGTAGTAGGAGGAGAGCGCTTGGCTTCTGGGATGCGACTACCACCAATCAGAGCATACATGGATGACATGACAACCATGACTACAACAGTAGCCTGCACTAATCGGTTATTGGGGAAGTTAACAGATAATATTGAATGGGCACAAATGCAATTTAAGCCCTCTAAATCAAGGAGCATCTCGATAGTTAAAGGAAAGGTAGTAGATAAAACATTCTTCATTAATGGTGAGGCAATACCAACAGTTTCTGAGAAGCCAGTGAAGAGTCTTGGGACATGGTACGATGGAGATCTAAAGGACACAGTCCGAGTGGGAGAAGTTAGACGACAAGCAGTGGAAGGGTTGAAGAGCATAAACAGCTGTGCTCTACCAGGCAAATTAAAACTCTGGTGCTTTCAGTTTGGTCTACTGCAGAGGTTGCTGTGGCCACTGACTGTGTACGAGGTTTCTTTGACAACAGTGGATAAGCTGGAAGCGTTGATAAGTTCATACATCAGGAAATGGTTGGGAGTTCCACGCTGCCTCAGCAGAGTGGGACTTTATAGTAAAAGAATATTGCAGCTGCCAGTCTCTGCTTTAACCGATGAGTTTAAGTGTGCCAAGGTCAGACTGGAAATGACATTAGTAGAGTCACGTGACAAATGTGTAAGGGAGGCAGCCCCTGTGTTAAAAACTGGTAGAAAGTGGTCAGCAAAGAAATCTGTAGTAGAGGCAAAGGCTGACCTTCAAATTGGGGATATCGTGGGACAGGTACAGCATGGAAGAGGGGGTTTTGGGCTCAGTTTAGCTCCTCCTAAATGGAACAAGGCAGGCCCAGCTCAAAGGAGGAAGCTGGTAGTCAACGAGGTGCAAAAGCAGGAGGAGAGGATGAGGTGTATAAAGGCCATTTCCCAGGCCAAGCAGGGAGAGTGGATGAGATGGGAGAGTGTGGAACAACGCAAGATGGGCTGGCAAGACCTTTGGTCAATGGAAGAGAGTAGGATCAGTTTCCTTATTAGGTCAACATATGATGTTCTCCCATCACCGCAGAACCTAAACCTCTGGGTAGGAGAGGATCCCTCTTGTCCTTTGTGTTCATCACCTGCCACATTAAGGCACATTTTGACAGGATGTAAGGTGGCTCTTAGCCAAGGTCGGTTTACTTGGCGCCATGACCAAGCACTGCGATGTTTGGCTTTAGCATTGGAAGGCAAGCGTAGTATGACCAATAAGTTGCCGCCTGTTCTAGCAAAACATTACACGCAGAAGACAATATTCCTCCGCCCAGGCGAGCAACCACCAAAAAAAGGTGTTAACACCAATTCTCGCCCAAGACAACTGGAAGATGCTATGGACTGGAAGATGCTGGCTGATCTTGATCAACGGCTTATTTTTCCACCTGAGATTGCCACCACTAACCTATGACCAGACATTGTTTTGTGGTCTGGATCAGCACGCATTGTTCAACTGATAGAGTTTACAGTGCCATGGGGGGATGCGGTAGATGAGGCATATGAGAGGAAGAAACTGTGGTATGCTCATCTGGTCACTGAAGCAGAACAGCGAGGATGGAGAGTCCAGGTTTATCCAGGGGAAGTGGGTTGTCGAGGTTTTGTGGCACACTCTACAACTCTAGAACCGTTGCCACTGAAACTGCTTTAACGCACCAGTGGGGCTCGACAGCCTTAGTCAAACGGGTTGGCACGTATGGTTGGGTTGCGGAGAGATTGTGGGTAGGTCTCAGCAGCAGGAGGGATGTAGAGGTCAGTAAGCTGGGCTGAGTTGAGTGGGGGACGGAGGGGGTGACTCTGGGACGCCAGAGTCACTGTCGAGCCCTCTTGAGGTGTCGTGGGCTAGTCGACCAAACACTGAGGACGGAAGGTGCCCACTTGAAGACCCTAGAGATGTCCCCTACTCGGCTCAATCCAGACGGTTGTTGTGCTGGTCCACTAGGGAGACCACACTGTAGTTGCAGCCGTCGTGTGTGCTGATGCGCCAAGTACACTGCAGCCGTTAACGCCGGACAGAAGGGAAGTCACACCCTCATATGGAAAGAAGCGTAAATGGATGGAGAAGCATAGTTTACTGTAAAGCTACGTCTTAGTGTTGCTTATCTTGGCGAAAGCCGAGTACAAATCAGCATGAAGTTTTAACATCTACTCTCGTGTAATGGAAATCTGTAGGCTAATTTCTTAAAAACGACAAATATTAATGTTTTCTATTTTCCACTGTATATTACTGTTTTAATGGAAAATGGTATGTTACTGTCAAAATTTGGCTTTTTTACAGCAAGGTTTTACAGTTTACTCACAGATTCAACACTAGAATAGTGCTGCTAGGCAGTAATCTGAGACAACACTGAATCTGGTAACGTGACTACAATAATGCTGTTATGAATTATGCAAACAAAGAATGTATTTAATTCACAGATCAATTCTGGAAGTAGTAAATAATTAGGTAATCAACATATTCCAAGTTAATAACTTCCCTGGACTCATTTATGTAAATTTGTTTTTATTTAAGGACAAAAACATTAGGTGTGAGTTTTTAGATGAGAAACATTTTAAAACATCTTAAGATCTGTTCTATTGCACATATTATTTTATTGTCATGTAAAACTCACTGTTCGGAGGAGTACGTATGCTTCCTCTTCTGTGGAATATTCCTGAACTTCCCTGATATTCATCTGTTACAAAAGAATAATCATCAAATCATTACTAAAAAATAATGTTGTTTAAATGTACAGAAATGTCTTGCAATAACATGAACTTTAAGTAATTTTATCCATTACTACATTACTATTTGGATTTTCAAATTCTGATTGTTTGCAGTTTCAAAGAACTGTATTATTTGAATGACTTTACAAACAGAAATGAACAGACTCACCTAGTTCTGTGGATGATCCTCTACAGTCAACCATCTTTTCACAAACTTATGATAGTGAAGCACTTCAGTGAAGAGTAAAAAACAAACTGTGTTTCAGGCATCCTAGAATTAATACAAAGTGTGTTATATCAAAAGTTGTGTATTATGTCACCTCAGAAACTGGTGGTTAAACTCCAACCTTACCGGCATTGTATGTCATTAAATAATTAAATAAGGTGTTGTTCTTGTTTTGCATGTTCTCAAAATCAAAGGTCAAATCTGATTGGCATGCTAATAAAATAACCATGTGACTCATGTGAACGTTTTAGACATACATCCACATATTTTACAGTTCACCAATAAAAATTAAATACCATATTTGTTTAAAAAATAATGTATTATGTTAAGTTTTAAAATTCAAACCACTTTTTTTTCACACTTAGGAGATCTAAATTAATCTTAGATTATGAAAACAAGTGGTAAGATATGGTAAAATATTACTATAGAAAAATGTTATATTAGGTATAAGGAAATGCCAATAAAACAAAATCAATTTTGATAATTTTGTGATGCTAAATTGAAGCCTGTGTCTGAAACAATGAGTTCGATTCCCAGGGACTGAACTGGGAACTGACAAATGTAAGGCAGTAACTTATAAATGCTAAATGTAGAGCTACATGTACATTTTCTTATCAAGGCATAATTGGTCGTTTTATGACTTTTTGTTTTATTGGAGATTCATCAGGTAAAGTTCAAAGTGCTAAAACACAGATATATAACAATAAAAACAATCTCAGTTCAAATGTAGTGCCAATAAAACAATTGTTTCACTTAAAATCAGAGTTTGTAATATGGCCTCATTTTTTTAACCATTCCTAATACCAGTGACTTTTCGTTATACAGGAATCAATCTTTCCCTCATCTGTCCTCATCTATGCATCCCACTCTACCTCCTCCCTTCCTTTCCCCCTGATTCACGTCACTGAAATTTCACTGAGAATGTCTATGTGGCAGTATGGATGTTTAGTTTCAGGCTACTAATGATTGGTTGGGTCTATTTAGTAAGCCTATCATGGCTAGAGGCAGAGCATACCTAGTATGGACCCAGATCAGCCTACAAAATAATACATTTACAAAACAAAATTCATAAATGAAAGCTTTAGCATAAGTTCTGCCAGGAAGACTTAATTACTGCGTCACTTGTTACCTTCAAGTTCATCCAATCACGTCCTTATTCTTATCGTATAAAAGATCGGTACTTACACATGTTTGAGTTCGCAGATGCCGACGCGACAACCTCCACCCTCCCCACCACCACCAGGATGGTCCCGTCTATACTCCCCTGGGGGGTCGGCTGCGCCCCTGCCTTCGTCTTCAGGCAGGAGATGCTGATCCGCTACCCTCGGATTACGATCTATGGACGGGGCCTACGCCAAAGAACTTTGCAAATAATTGCTTGCTGGGATGCCAATAAATGGATGCTTGTTACATCATTTTATCTTCCGAGTCTTTCTGGTAGAAATGCACAGCACTATTCACATTTACAAAACCCAATTCGTAAATTCAAAACCCAATTCATAAATACACATGTAAAAGCATAAATATTTCCCCAAATGCTCACACAAATGCATTTTACCTAAATAAATTTAACATGTTTACACAAATATGTACAGTACTGTGCAAAAGTCTCAGGCACATTAGTATGTTCGCCCCAAAAAATGGTTTTAAGCCAGTAATTTTTATCTTTTGCTGTAGTGTGTTAGTTGGAAATATCAGTTTACATTTCCAAACATTCATTTGGCCATTAATTGTAATAATACAGTGAGATTTTTAAATGCACAAGGAGTCTGACAACAGCTGGTATAATCCACTCAGAGATCTGATCTCACCATCATCAAGTCCATCTGGGATTACATGAAGAAACAAAAAACTGAGACAGAATAAATCTAGAAGAACTGTAGCATTGTCTCCAAGGCTCTTGAAGAAACATGCCTGCAAAGCTACAGTACTGTGAAAAGTTTTAGGCACTTGTGTAAAAATGCTTTAAAGTGATGAGGCTTTAAAAAATAATGTCATAAATAGATTTTATTTATCAATTAACTTCTATTAACTAAATCAAATCAATATTTGGTGTGACCACCCTTTGTGTTTTTTTCCAGGTACACTTGCACATAGTTTTTCAGGTAGCTTTGCAGGTCGATTTCTTCAAGAGCCTTGGAGACGTTGCCGCAATTCTTTTGGATTTAGTCTGTCTCAGTTTTTTCTGTTTCTTCATGTAATCCCAGATGGACTCGGTGATGGTGAGATCAGACGGTCCTGATCATACTGGCTGTTGTCAGACTCCTTGTGCATACAACAATTTCACTGGATTATTACAATTACAGTTTTTTTCAATTGCTAACATCCTTTTGTCCAATCTGTAATCACATTTTCAAAACTCTGAACACAACTAGCACAACATTTGTCTGTTGTGACCATACCATTAACACAATTCATGTTGTTTTCACACAAAATGCTGTCAATTAACACGTTTCTAGAATGCCTACATCTTCTTTACATATAAGCATACCCGATACCAAAATCATGGATCTTTATAGTCTTTTTTACAAATGCTTTAACGCAGCTTGCCAGAAATGAAGACCCAATGTTCCAAACCATAGATACAGTATAAAGCCTCTACTTTAACAATATCCGCTCAAAAGTATTGAAACAAATATTGAAAAAAAAAATTCATACAGCTGATTAGCATTTTTAAATGACTGATCATTACAGTAAGAAATAGCTGATTCCAATCTCAATCAGAGACATAGCCAGATGTTGAAGATTTCCATTACATGGACATACACAATAAAAAATTCACTCTTTGGATTAGTTTTGTTCAAAGCAGCACAGAACCAAACAGAGGAAAAAGAAAGAAAATGCCTGGACGATGGAGAAGACTAGTTAGACGAGGGAGAGGACTAGTTTGACCAGGACAAGGGAAAGGGAGAGGGAGAAGGAGAGCTAGGGGAAGAGGAGTAAGAATGCGTGGTGCTGTTCAAAGGGGAGTAAGAGCTGTTGTCACGGATGAAGAGCCACCATTATAGACCATGTGATAAACCATGGTCTATCATTGAGAGAGGCTGGTGAAAGAGTCCAGCCTAATTTCAGACGGTCAAACGTTGCTTCCATTATCCGGATTTTTCAACAAACCAACAGGATTTGCATTTCATGCATTTCATGAGGGCTATCAATGCAGTGGCTATTTACTGTATTACAGTAACTGCTGGCCACCAGCATGGTCAAGACACTTGACCAGGTATAGTCAAGTGCTGGTTTGGCCCTGCAGAAAAGCCAGATTGGTCCCTACAACACAGAGTGCCTTCTTTTAGACGACCTCCACCAACAACTGCTGCCAGAAGCAGAACAGGTGAGCGGAAACATGAGGACATTTGTGATTACATGGGACAATGTGGTTTGCAGAAAATCCAAGAATGATTTCCCTTTTTCTTCCTCCGTACTCTCCATTCCTCTGCCCCATTGAGGAATTTCTTTCTGCTTGGAGGTAGAAAGTTTATGATCATCGGCCTCAAGACCAAATGTCCCTCCTCGATGCCATGGATGCTGGCTGGAGTGGATAAGGGGTGGATAAGGCATGCCAAGCGTTTCTATCCAAGGTGTATAGCGAGAGACAACATATGATGTGATGTAGATGAGAACATGTGGCCAAATGCTGAAGATTGTATCTGTGCCTTTTTTCTGTCATTTTGTTTTATTTTTGCACACTTTAAACCAAAGGCCATGTATGTTTTTTCTTTTTTGTTTCGTTTTGTTGATGATCACTGACAGCAATTTCATATTGCTAATACTAAAGCCTTTACTGCAGCAATTCTGTCACTTACTGTTTTTATTCAGTTGTACATTCTATAAAGTATTGATGACTCCTTCATATTTAGATATTATGTTGTACACATACTATCTATCTAATGAACCATGAATTCATGGATTCATGGAAAAATGGATTTCATACTGTATGTTCTATACAGATAGAACTAAAACATGACAAGTAATGCAGTTTTTGTAATGCCACCAACTGTTAGTATTTTGAGAGTCATTGCACTATGATTGACTATGTGTTCATGTTGGATAGAAAATGAGTGCTAGTGTTTTGACAGAATGATTCAATTTTGAAACAGATTTGCAGTGTTTTGATAGAGTTAGTTTATATAGAAAAATGTTTTTAGCGTTTTGAAATGTAGAGTTTGTATTTATTTAACAAACTCTGGTTTTGGTCAGAAAATTAACTATTTGGATAATTGTGTGATGTAGGTGTGTTGCTGTGTTAAGAGTTTAGAAAAAGTATTTTAAGAATTGGCAAACGCTTCTTAGCAATTGAAAAAAACTGTAAGCTCAGGTTGGATGGCAGGAGGGGGGAGGAGAGGGGGTGCAGAAGGTGATGGTGGATGTGTAAAGTGCTGGTCAGAGCCAGTGTGTGGTGTGAATGAGGGCTTTTCAAACCTGCTATAAAATGAGTTTAAATCATCAGCCAGGTGTTGATTGTCCACAGATCGGGGGATGGTGACTTGTAGTTGGTGATGTTCCTCAGGCCATTCTGATGATGGGTCATTGGATGAAAACTGTTTTTTCAGCTTTTCAGAGTAGGCTCTTTTAGCAACTCTGATCTCCTTTGTCAGTCTGTTTCTGGCCTGGTTATACAATATTTTATCCCCACTTCTGTGAGCATCCTCTTTGGCATGACGAAGCTGTTTCAGTTTCCCGGTAAACCATGGTTTATCATTGGTGAATGATAAGTATGTCCTGGTAGGAATGCATGTATCCTCACAGAAACTGATATATGATGTTACAGTATCTGTGAGCTCATCCAGGTAGCAGCTTCAAAAACAGTCCAATCAGTGCAATCAAAGCAGGCCTGTAGATCCTGCTCTGCTTCATTAGTCCATCTTTTTACAGTCCTTATTACAGGTTTAGCTGATTTCAGTTTCTGCCTGTAGGTCGGTATAAGATGAACCAAACAGTGATCAGAGAGCCCCAAAGCTGCTCGTGGAACGGAGTGATACGCATTCTTTATTGTGGTGTAACAGTGGTCCAGTATATTACTGTCTCTTGTGGGACATGTAACGTGCTGTCTATATTTTGGTAGTTCACAGGAAAGATTTGCTTTGTTAAAATCCCCAAGAATGATTAAAAGAGAGTCTGGGTACCTTTGTTCCGTTTCAGCTATTTGTTCAGCCAGCTGTTGTAGTGCCACGCTAACGCACGCGTCCGGAGGGATGTACACAGTCTCCGAGGAGATCGCGATCGCTGAGCAGCATGTTGATTTATAACGACAACTTTTGATGAATTTATGAGAAATCTATAGACGCAAACAGACAAAGTGCAGTAAAATAAAGACCTAAATGTGTATTTCGGACTTTTTTTCACCACAAGTCTGAAAGAAGACATGTTGTTGAAGACAAATATCCCAAAATCTCAAAATTGACCAGTGAAAAAAACAAACATGTTTTTGCCTGCCGTGTCTCGCATTAATCCAGATATGACTGTAAAACATGGACATTTCCCATTGCGCCAGCCTGGTCCCTCATCTCCAACACGTAAGAGTCGCTTTGCGCCCCGTCAGCCTCCTCTGTCGACAGTGATGAGGACTATAACCCCAAAGAGAGAGTCCCCACTCTACGTCCCCGCCAGTACGACGGCAGCACACCGTGGAGAGAGTGAGCGCACAGGTTTGAGAGTTGCGCAGAGGCAAATCACTGGTCAGTCAAAACAATTTCAGCTGAAATTCTGCCTCACCGGAGCTGCAGGAGCCATCGTCCACAGAAACCCTCGTTCATCCAAATGGGACTACCGCCGCCTGCTGGAGGAACTCGGAACTGCTTATGGCTCTTCTTCAGATCATGCAGCGGCTGTAGCAGTAGAGCTGAGGCAAAGAGTGCGTAAATCTGGTGAAGTGCTTGTGTTCAGAGATGACATTTATGGAAAAGTAGCTATAGTTTATGGTGATTGGTCAGAGGCTGAGCAAGATATATAGCTGTTGAAGTTTGAAGTTGAAGTTTTCACAAATGGCCTGGGTGATGTAGAGCTAGTTCAGAGGCTGTTAGAAAAACGTCCAGCTACACTAGCTAAAGCTTACGAGATAGCCCACCGTCATGACACTACCAAGAGAGCTGCTTCCTATGTCACCAGCATCATGCAGCCAGGGGTCCACAACCTCACTGAACGCAGACCCCGGGCCGCTGTTGTCAGAGCCCATCTGCACACCTGCAAAAACACTAAAATAGCACAAGAACTTTAAAAGGGGTGACATTCGCTGCTATAACTGTACTAGTTGGGGTCACAAACAGAGCCAGTGCTCATCCCTCAAAGAAATACAGAGACTTTCTTTTCAAACGCCGCCAAAGAAAGCACCTTAAAAGCCAGAGTCGTGAAATGAACATCCACATGCGCATATCTGAGCTGGAGGTATGTGCAGTCATGGACAGTGGAGCGCAGAGAATGCTGCCCCTTCACCAATACAACGCCATTCACCAAGACGTGAGACCACCGCTTCAGTCATCCATCGTAGAGACTTTGCTCGTGGTGGGACCAGGAGACGTGACAGTGCTTGGTGAGGCCAAGGTACCAGTCAGTATCAACAACCATCAAGTTGAAGTGGACTTCCTTGTAGCGGACATAGAGGGCAATGAAGTGCTGCTTGGCCATCCTTTCCTCACCCAAGCTGAGATCCGCCTGGATTTCGGTAAGCAACGGATAATTCTGAATACATTAAACATAAAAGTTGTAAATGTTTAAAAAGTTGCAGGACTGAGATTCATGATGATGACAAATACTTTGAGTGACAGCTCTCACCGTGTAGTAACATTCACCACAAGAGGGCATCCTATAACTTTTGTTTCTGCTTGTCTCTTGTTAACAGCATTATCACTTAATTATATTTATGCACATCTCAGGTTAAACTTCTTTTTTTTTTTTTTTTCAGGCCTGTTTTTTTCACATGAAAAGCATGAAATTTGCCTTTATTTTTAAGGATTTCCCCCCTTTTTTGTCAGTAACACATGTATTCCGTCAACTATAACTGTCAACTATTTCACACTTCTGGTAAAAATAGATCAATTATTGTGAAATGATACTGTATTTTCTCTGTAAATTTTTTAAAATAAAATAACAGTGTTCATCAAGCCTTCAATCAACATAAAGAGACAAACAAAGGGGGGACAACAGGAAGCAGGAGACAAATTCATGCAGATTTTATTGAATAAACTAGTTGAATTCGACAAGTTTTAATTGTTGTTTCACAGTATCATCTTACACCACTGAAAACTTTAAAATGGAGACATTGACTTGTCTCTAACTTATTTGTGAGCACACATAACATAATTTAAGATTAAACAGCAATAGAAAAAAATCTGAACATTTAAAGCTATTACATGAATATATGTTAAATGAGAAGATAGACAGATAAATGTGAAGTACAACATGGATGCATGTTTGCTCTCTCGTAGCTGCACACAAGCTGCTATCAAAAAAATAAAAGTAGATCTTTAAATCCTTAATTTAAAGAGATAAAATATGAACAAATCATGTTTACTGACAAAGAAGGCAAAAATTATGTGTAGGTAATTCATTTGTGTGGAACTGCGAATCATGCAATCATGTAAATTAGTATCAGCTCAATATATATATATATATATATATATATATTGCGTATTTAGAATATGTATAAGTATTTTGCAGCTCAAACTGAAGAGCAGAATTGCAGTGCCAAGGTCATTGGGTCCTCATAAATTCCTCGTAAACTTGATAACCCATGGCCTCTATACCTTGAATGCGATGTTAATCGCTTTCTTTCTAATCGTCTACGAAACAAATACTCCCCAAATCTTGATCTTATCGTAGCCTTTGTTGGTCTCTTGAATCGATCACAGTTCATTTCACTTCTTACTCCAATGCTTTCCAACACAAACACAGTGTCACACCAGAGACCTGCATAATCACTTATTGTCTTGACATCAGTAACGTTAAACATCTCATATGGAGGAATCAGAACCTCTTGCTCATCAGGAAACCTTGAATATTTTGTCACATCAGCACCTTCACAAGTGTAGATTTCAAAACAAGATTTAGTTCCAAATTCTTCTGCTTCTCTAAGATCAAGAGAGGAGGATGTAAATGAGCCGAAACGAACCTCTTTGTTCTTAACATTCTCATGATCAAATTCAACATTTGTTCCACGATAAGTTGACTTGCATCCATTTTGTGTTTCCTTCAGAATCTGTATTGCTTCTGTCAGCAAAAACTGAAGTGAATACCATGTATATGTTCTGTCTTTGTATTTTTGTTTATCACTACGAACAGCATTATTAAAATACTGATATGTTTTACAATCGATGTTAGTGTAGACATAAATGGCGATTGAATGATTCTCTATCAAGTTATCTGCTGGAGGCTTAAAATTATTTACAGCAATTTGCCAGGACACACTGAATTCAGGTGAGTTATCGAGTTCATGCTGTAGCAATTCTCTCTCAATCAGACATTTCATGGTCTTTTTGCAACCGACATAAAGGTCATCAACAGAATCCAGTGCCATATCCAGTGGAAATATCTGTCCGTCATAATCAGCAGTTCTGGGATCCTGCAGTAACAGGAATCATAATGATCAGTCATCAGTATTCATGTCTGTAATATTCATCCTCAAACACAATCTCACCTGTGCTACAGCAGCTGAAATGAGGAGAAGAGCTTCAATGATCAACAGCATCTTGATTCAGTCGAATCCCTCAGATGATCCAGACCATCTGAAGCTCAGATACAGAAAAACGGCAAACAATCTAAGATATAAGGCAATATAATCCCTAACAAAATATGAAAACCTTTAAGATGAAGGGAGAAATTCCTCATAATGTGTTAAACCTGTGATGTTACCCTACTGATGTACCTGTTATGTTAATCTTTTACTCTATCCACCTGATAATCTGGGATTACTGTTGTCTTTTTGTGAGGTTCTTCAGGAGCAATGATGAGAGGAGATCAGAAAAGGCAGACGACAACAGCAGTATTTAAACCAACAGTTGAGGAAGTTTGCTTTTTCATATCACAAAAAAAAAAAAAGTGTGTGCATTGGTTCTGGGAAGAGGTCGAACATAAAACACGTACTGCATCCCAATTCGCCTACTTATTGTACGCCCAAAAAGTATGTACTCTTTTTGTGAAGAAAAAGTTGAGCAGTTTATGTAGCAGAAGTATAAGCTTCGGGACATCACGTCATACAATTGCGTCTTTAACGGTTGTTCTCTGTCGCATCCTGTCACACTAAACTGGCCTGTCAATCATCTTGTCATAGTTAAAATCCTCCACATTTCATTTAATTTAATTTCCTACTGTATTGGACAGAAAGGCAATAGCACACTGATCTGCCAGTCATGGGTTTTTCACTGATTGTATAGTGATGCATTTAAAAGTTGATGGCCGAACGATCTTTACAAATGTTAATGTTGTTGCATATGAAATATAACATGGATAAGATTTATTTAATATTTTTAGTCACTTAAATCCCTTTATCAAAACCTTAACTGTCGGTCGTGCCCACCCTTTTTTTTTTTAGTTTGTAGTTCTGAACCGAATCCTCCTCCAAAGCGCAATGGGTTGTGGGTAATATTAGTGTGAATGGATCCACACTTTGAAAATCTACCGGAAATAGTAGATCATCTGGGGACTTTTGACACACTCTTTTCAACATACTATGATTTGGGACACACTTTTTCTAATCTCACATACTATATGGATAGTATTGGGAATCGCAGGGACGGTACAAACTTTTTGTTATTATTATGACAGCTTTAACCATCTATTATTTCATAATCCAATCAGATATAATTATATTTTCTTAGAATCTTTGCATCAGGATATGAAACTGCACTTATTGCATATTCTTAAATAAACCAGTGTTCGGTTCCCCCTCAGGCTCTTACTCATGCTAAGCATGCTTCATATCTAAGCGATATGAATAAGCGAAGCCTGTGATTTTACTCGAATTTACTGATTTGTCTCACGAATATGATGCAATGTCTTGTCCTCATAGGTCTAGCTGCGTGATATATCATAAACAGAAGAATGTTCCTTTGCTCGTCTGATGGTTTTCAGAATTTCTGATGACATTGTATTTCCCTGTATCGTTCATCATTTCTGTAATTTTTCATTGTATTACTCTTTTTTTTCTCCCCGTATTTTTCATTATTCATATAATTATTTTTCATGGCTTGCTTGTGTGCTTCTCTGCAAATCATATTATTCCAAAGTTATCTTCATGGCTTTATTATGTCTTTCCCTGTATTCTCTATACTTGTTTTGAAATTAACCATTTTTTTTGCCACAAACAGTTTTTTTGTTTTCCAAAGGTAAGCTTTGCATTTTCCAGTCTTATTCAGTTTCGTTGACTGCTTATTTAAGTTAGTTAAATGTGAGTATTGAGGATTTAAAGGTGACAGTAGATGAATCCATTGAAAATATGTCATGAGACTTACACTGCTGATTACTGGACAGAATAATATTGTCAAAAGACACAGATTTAACACAGCTCTATGTTCTCACGAGACTCCAATGAGGCTTCACTGCTTACACAACTTTCTGCAAAAAAAATAATAAAAAAAATTGTACATTGTAAACTGCTAATTGTACAGTTGTATGGTGTATAGCGATATGACCCAGCACCATAAATACTATCAAAACACTCCAATGCAGCCTTCATTCTTTGCTGAAAATGTATAAAAAGGTGCACAGGAAACAAAAACCTTGAAAAAATGATATACGACAAATCACAGATACAGATACAGATTCGCACGGATATAATATTACCACAGGACCTCTGTGTTCGGAATAATTTGGTAGGTCATTTGTGGGGGAATTTTTACTTTACAAATGACATAAATGGCAGATTCGCACAGGATTAAGATCTCAGACAACCTCCGCAATTATTACAAATGAATAGAGGTCACCAGGTAATACACATCCCGTGAGAATAGGGCTTAAGACACCAGATGAGATCTGCAAACCAGACTACTATAATGATGATTACTGTATGTTATCATCAACAAGTAGCCAGCATCACCTGATCACAGTTTTTTTTTTGGCTTTTCTTTGTCATAACAAATGTGTCCCAGCACAGAAGACAGACAAAATCTAATGTTAAAAAGTTAAGAGTAACTGCCCGAATAAAGCAAAGGCTGATCATAATAACCAAACCAATTTTTTTTTTTTTCCAATAAATCATCAACATCTAAACCTCTGTTAATTCTCAATAAAATAATTCTGTTGATGAATGACAGATAATAAGTGAAGCTGGTAATGCTGTTTGTGGAGTTGTTTAATCCTCCTCTTTAAATCCTGCTGAGATCTTCACAGATTTAATGTCTTCTTTTTTACATTAGGCTGTGGCTGAAGCCAGTTTGGAACAAACTAGTTAATTCTGCTGAGAGAGTGAATGGCTAAAAGATTCAAATGGTATCATCAGGTTGTTTCATGATGATTATAAATCCATTAACCGGTATCCATCATCACCTGATCTCATTTAGCTTTCTTTGCTGCTGCAAATGTGTTTAACACACACACACACTGTCACAGCAGCAAAAAAAAGACATAAGATATAATAAGAGTTAAGAGCCCAACTAATGGAAACACTAATCATGTGGGCCGGATTTGGGACGTCACAATATGTGGGACATAGAACAGCGGTGATCAGATTCAGGAATGCACGAATCTAAATACCGGAACCAGTTCATTATAATGCCCGCCCAGATCTGGTCGTATATATACGACCAGATCTGGGCGGAGAGTGCAGGTTGTTTTGATGGTTTACGTTTATTTTTTATTTTTGTTTTTGTCTTTAATGTGTATTTTCTGGTCAAATGTTTGGAGTATTTTGGGTGTTTTTTTTTTTTTTTTTGGTTTCGTTTGGCATGTTTGTTTATTTAGTTCATTGATTTTGAATGTGTTTTTATTTGTATTTTTTTATTTGCCTATTTGCATTGATGTTAGGTTTATTTCCTTTCTAATGATATTGTGAAGTTTCTTTTGTTTAATATTCATTGTATTCTATTTTCACATCTTTTTGTTAAGGACTTTTATTTTGGTGTTGAGTCCTGAGAGAGAGGATGATGTAATGAGAAGCGGGAGTGGGGAAAAGAAAAAAAGAGTTAGAGAGTGGGCGAGCGAGGAGCGTGTTGTTGCTCTGCTCTCCAATTCTAACACTCTGCTCAATAAAAGTTGTTAGCCGTCAATATTTCGAGTCCATCGTCATTCTTGAGATTAATCCACGGACAGTTAAATTCCACGCCTTACATATTTGGTGGCAGCGGTGATTATCTCCGGCCTCTTTGGAGAAGTTTATGCTGGACGGGTAATTTATGGTGACGAAAACGAGAAATATATGATATTTGCTGCCCTTTCATCATAGAGACTGGATCAGTTGTACTGGTGGGTTAACTCAGACTGGAACGCGTTTTGCTTAACGTGTAACGTTTTCATTTACATGGACTGTATTCATACGGACTATATTTATAACTTTAGAGCAGCTTTATTGTTTTCACCATCGTGTGAGTTTTCTTTTCATGTACAGTTATTTGTTTATTTCGTTTATTTTGGTGGGGAAAAACAAAAGAGTAAAGAAGACGCCTGCATCTCGACGGTTCGAAGTTGGCTCATTGCCAGGATTTGACGACGCTCACTTTTTCTGAAACGTGTGCGCGTGTCTCCCTCCTGTGGCGGCCTTCGGTAACTGCACATAGCCGAGAGTAAAAGGAACAAGCACTGCAAATGTGACTTATAAAATAGACTTGTTATAAGTGTTCATCTACTTTTTTTTTACATTTTTATATATACATCCTCACTACAAACGTCACAGTATAAGTCTAACTTGCAGACAATCTTTATCAACAAAAGACTTTGCTGGACTGAACTGGTTGGTACAACTGCATTGGCATTACTCTTTACAAACATGGCAGAAGACAATGTAACAACCCCACAAGTGCACTTCAGAGCTGTTTTACCACCAGACTTCACTGGGGATGGCAACGAAAGCTTTTCTCAATGGGCTCGTCGTTTTCAAGTATGCTGTGAGACCTCAGGTATGGACAAACCTCAGCTTGCCAAAGTACTTCCTTCAAGATTGGCGGGTGCTGCATTCAGTTACTGGGATAGTTTGTCAGATGACATCAAAGCTGATTATGACAGTACATGTAACAAGATTGCTGCAGTTTTTGATCACAAACAGCTACTGAGAACTTTTCAAACATACTTAAATGCCAGACCGCGTCGGAGCAACGAGCCATTTGAAGTGTATGCTGCTGAATTGACCCGCCTTGTTCACCAGGCTTTTCCGGATTATGGAGAATCTGCCATCAAAGGTGAAATTTTGCGACGCTTTATAGCTGGACTTGAACTTTCATTGCAAACTAAACTGTATGAGTTTGGTGTAACTACACTTGAGGATGCAATTAAAGTAGCTGGTCGGTGTGAGAGGGCACGTTCCACAGTCACTGAGCCTTTTTCACTGCCGACATCCTCTGCACCTGAACCTGCCAAGGTACACAGCCTCACAACTGAGTCTGCCAATATGCTCGCAGCGCAGCTCAGTGACCTCCATCTGAAAGTAGACAAACTTCAGTCTGTCGTGACGATGTTGACACAGCCTAAGCCTCATCACACCAGTGCTGTCTCACCTCCTGATCGTCACTTCACCTATCGTCAGAGATCACCTTCACTTGACAGGGTGAAAGACAATCACTATATGCCATCTTCTCGTTATCAACATTTCACTGCATCTGATGAGCCCCACTCCAGAGGAAGATCTCCTGTACGTTCCAGTAACAGTCATCGCAGACTACACGGGAGCCCCGGGCCAAGTTATCATCAGCAGCAGCAAGGGTATGATAGACCCTTACGATACGACAGTAGAGAGACTCGTTTTAGCCCTCAGCGGAGATATACGGCATACGATGACTCAGTGCCTTTTCAACCCAGCTACAGGCATCAACTGAAAGATGATAGCAGGCCAGGTGAGAACCGAGATCGATGGAGGGATGAGCAGTATCACAGACGTCGCTCTCCAAGTCCACAACGACCCCATTCACGCCATGTACACTTCGTCGAACATCAGCATTCGGGAAACGAGTGGTAACTGGAGATGAGGGCCAATCTTCAGTTCAACTGTCAGCGGCCCATAGCAACAATGCAGTCACATCTGTGGACACCACACGCTGGACACCTTACATAAAAGGCCTCGTCGAGGACCAAGAAGTCAGTATTTTCCTTGACACGGGCGCTGGTTTGTCACTCATCAGTGAGGCCTTACGTCAACGCATACCTGCACTTAAACATCGCCCCTTACTGAAAAGTTTCCAGGTGGCACACACACTGACTGGACAACAGTTAGACATTTTAGGTTCATTATCTGTTACATTACGTCTGGGGTCACACATTTTCAGTATGAACATGTATGTCGTGAGAGACTCTAGACAGGATGCTCTTCTTGGGTGGGACTTTTTCAAAATGCATGGTGCCTCAATTGACACAGCCTCTGGTGCTTTCATGTTCAAGAATGACAAAATTTCTCTTCTCAGTTCCTCCCAAGCACTGCCTTTTTGCTGTAATGTGTTCCTGCTCTCACAGGTTTCAGTCCCCCCTTTGACAGAGATCGTTGTTCCTGCCTCTGTAGCATGTACCTCAGAAACAGGAAGTCAGCTCCATGGTTTTCAAGGTATTCTGGAACCACATGTGACCTTTGACAAAGATTTAGCTGTTGCTCGTAGCTTATCTAATGTCGAAAATGGGCTCACAGTAGTTCATCTGCTTAATCCTACACACCAAGACATCGAGTTGCCCAAACAGACCCATTTAGGTCAGTTCTACACTGTGCGTTGATGGAGCCTTCTGATTTCTATAAGCCTGTGGACGGTCTTGTAGCTCAGGTTAGCCTGCCAAGTCCTTCATGCCAATTACCTGATATTCACATGGGTACAGACACTCTTACTCCCAATGAGTTAGAGGTAGTTAACTCCCTCCTACAAGAAAACCGCGATGTCTTCAGTACTTCTTCTACTGATCTAGGTAGAACTGATTTGATTAAGCATAACATACACACATCCTCCGCATCCCCTGTGCGTCAGAGAGCATACCGTACATCTCCTATCCTACGAGAAGAAATCCACAAACAAGTAGAGAAACTCCTTGATGCTGACTTAATTGAGCCTAGCCATAGCCCATGGGCCTCCCCAGTGATACTTGTTCGTAAGAAGGATGGGTCTTACAGATTTTGTATTGATTATAGGCGGTTGAACTCGATAACCATTAAAGATGCACATCCCCTGCCACGTGTGGATGACAGTTTAGATGCCCTTTCTGGGGCCACCTTGTTTAGCACTCTAGATTTGTCAAGTGGCTATTGGCAGACTCAAATGGATGATGCTAGTAAAGAAAAAAACTGCCTTTACTACGGGAGATTCCCTCTATCAATTTAAGGTCATGCCAATGGGCCTTACCAATGCCCCCCCAACATTTCAGAGGTTGATGGAGCTTGTTCTCCGTGGCCTCCATTGGTCTAAGACTCTGATTTATCTTGATGACATCATAGTCTTCAGTAAGACCTTTAAAAATCACATTCATGATCTCTCTGAAGTGTTTGGTAGATTGCGGCAGGCTGGTCTCAAACTCCATCCTCGAAAGTGTCAATTTTTCAAACAATCTGTACTCTTTCTAGGACATGTGGTTTCAAAGGATGGCATTCAACCTGACCCCAAAGTGACTGAGAAAGTGCTAAATTGGCCTCGTCCAACTACACCTACAGAGGTTAGAGCTTTCATAGGCCTCTGTTCATACTATCGCCGGTTTGTCAGAGACTTTGCGGAAAAAGCAGCCCCTCTACACAATCTGACGAGGAAACATACCAAATTCACATGGAGTGAACAATGTGAGGACACATTTCAGTATTTTCGCCATGCTCTGTCTTCCCCTCCCATTCTCACCTACCCTGATTTCAGCAAGTCTTTTATTCTCTATACGGACGCATCTCACCATGCGATTGGTTCCGTGCTTGCACAACAGCAACAGGGTGTTGAAAAGGTAGTAGCCTATGCCAGTCATGTGCTAAGCACAACAGAGCGTAACTGGTCCACCTTTGACAGAGAATGGTGGGCTATTGTTTGGTCTGTTAGACATTTCTCACACTACTTACAAGGATGCCCCTTTGTGATTGTTACAGACCATCGTCCCTTGTTAGGGTTAAAGAAAATGCCTATTGATCGAGATCCAACGGGGCGTAGAGCACGTTGGGTATTGGAGCTTGACGTCTACAATTGGGTCATAAAACACAGGAATGGCGTAAAGCACACAAATGCAGATTCACTATCTAGACGCCCGAGTCAAAGTGATACTATTCCTTCTGTTCCCTCAATGTCAGACAAACCAGAACCTTCGGTAGTCACCGGCCCTCTTACCGCTCATGCTGTCATAGACCTTTCTCAGACTTTGTCAGTCGATCTTGAACAGGGTCAAAAAGATGATGTCACACTGAGGACAGTAAGTGAATGGTTGAAGGAAGAAAAGAGACCCCCAGCTTGGGTTCTAAAGAAGGGGTCGACAGAGCTCAAAGTATACTGGCGACAGTTTGATAGACTGCATTTGCAGGATGGAAAAATCTACCGTTTTGCCTGTAACAGACCAAAAGAGTTACCCACTCTTCATGTAGTCATTCCCAGTAAAGCTGTCCCCCAGGTGTTACAGTTTTTACATGGTCATTCCACTGTAGGTCACCTTGGTCATAAAAAGACACTTGCAAGGGCCAGGGAGCATTTCTATTGGCCATACATGGCTAGAGACATAGAGAACTACTGCCAACAGTGTGTTTCATGCCAGTCTAGATCTATGCCAGTCCCACATCAAGTAGCTCCCCTACAGACTATTCATGCCAATCATCCTTTTGAAAAGGTAGCAGCTGACATTACTGAGCTTCCTGTGACACCATCAGGCCATAGATATGTCCTTGTTCTTCAAGACTATTTCACCAAGTATGTGAATTTGTACCCTATGAAGGACCAAAGAGCTGTAACGGTGGCACACTGTATTTTTGAACAGTATGTCACAGAGCATGGTGTCCCTGAATACCTGCATACAGATCAAGGTCGTCAGTTTGAGGCAGATTTAATCAAGGAGTTGTGTTCCAAGTTGGGTGTCACCAAAACTAGGACTTCTCCTTATCATCCTGAGGGAGATGGTTTAATTGAAAGATTCAATCGCACCCTGAAAGACCAATTGAGTAAATGTCTGTACCAACAAACAGAGCCATGGGATACCATGTTGAGGTCAATCCAGTTCTCTTACAATACCAGTGTGCACAGCAGTACTGGATACACACCATTTTTCCTTGTTCATGGACGTGAAGCCAGGCTGCCTGTTCATTTACTCTTTCCTTGTCCTACTGAAGCTTCTAGTGCCTCTGCTGGCACCCCAGCAGAGTATGCTACGTCTGTCTACAGGAAGCTGCAGTTTGCATTCAAGTTGCGTCAGGAGAATCAGGAACATGCTCACGCACAGCAAAAAGCTCAAAATGATAAAAAGGCCAAGTTCACTACGTACAGTGTGGGAGACTTGGTTTGGCTGAATGATCCTGCTCATTCCCGGTGTAAACTGGCCCCACGCTGGAAAGGACCCTACATCGTAACACGAACTGTTCAGCCTGCCGATGGTAATTCTGTGCTGTATGCTATTCAGCCAAAAGGTTTTCCTGAAAAGACACCGCAAGTGGTACATCATAATCGTCTTAAAACCTACCTGCCTTCCACATATCAGCTGGGGCGAACAGTATCCGATGCATCGTCTCCCATTGCACAGACTGTGGAAAAGGAAGTACCCCCTAATACTTCTAATTCTTCTACACTTGCTGTCCGAGAGAACTTGCCTTCTGTTGTCTTTACTGGAGAAGTCCCCAATCAGAGTCCAACTAGGACATTGCTTTTGGGACAGTTACCGCTGAGCTTAACTCAAAACACTGGACAGTTGAATGTTCCTCAGCCTGATAATATGGACTATGTAACCTCAGAAGTAGGCTGTTCTACTGCTGTGGCTCCACGTGCTGTTCTAGACTCTAGACCGTTAGGTCGCAGGTCTGTCAAATTGCCTGCAAAGTTCAAAGACTATGTTGTGAAGTAAAAGAAAAAAAAAAGTTATCCATCCTTTGCTTTATAACTTTTGCTGAAACCCTTGCATGTCTTGGACTACAGACCATTTTGTGTTTATTGAAACTTTTGGTTTTTGGTGCACCAATAATCTGCACATTGCTTTGCCTGGTTTGTTAAGGGCATTGTTATTTTCTGTATGTTGAAAACGTGGACGTTTCTTTTCCCACGGGGTAACTAATGTGAAGTTTCTTTTGTTTAATATTCATTGTATTCTATTTTCACATCTTTTTGTTAAGGACTTTTATTTTGGTGTTGAGTCCTGAGAGAGAGGATGATGTAATGAGAAGCGGGAGTGGGGAAAAGAAAAAAAGAGTTAGAGAGTGGGCGAGCGAGGAGCGTGTTGTTGCTCTGCTCTCCAATTCTAACACTCTGCTCAATAAAAGTTGTTAGCCGTCAATATTTCGAGTCCATCGTCATTCTTGAGATTAATCCACGGACAGTTAAATTCCACGCCTTACAATATTTTTGTGACTTGCAGGAGCTGAGCATTCCCTGGAAGCAGGCTGGTGTTGTGCTGCACAGGCTTCACTTCAATAGTGGGTTACTATAACTGTGTCAGTATTTCTGGTCACTATTTGCACTGAAGTGTGTGTGTGATTTTGATTTGTGTGATTTCTTTCTGTGCTGGATGCAGCCATACTAGCCTGCTCTTCACAGAGGAAGCCTCAGTCCCTGCAGCGCCGCTGCAATTTATTTTCTTTTGTTCCTTTTCTTTCTTTCATTTTTACCAAGAAAATTTCATGGTGCTGATCTATGGTGACAAATTTATTGCTGGTCAATTATTTTATCTCTAATAAAAGATGATCTGTTTAAACAGAAACTCACGCCTCTTGCCTCTTCTGATTATTTCTTTGGTTATTTCCCCGTTATTTCTGTGTGGCGTAGTCACTATAAACTAGCCACATTTTGCTACATTTGTTAAACCTTTATCTTGTGTGTTGAGTTTGTAAGGAACTTTTATATTCACCATTTACTTAACCCCCCTAATAACCTGCACACCAAAAACCCAGTGTTAACTAAACTCTCCTGGGAGTTAATATGGCTCCACACTCAAGAGTGTTAAAGTGTTAAAATATGAGTGTTTTAAAATAAAAATGAGAGTTTTTAAGTAACACTGAAGCAGTGTTAACGTTAATGAGATAAGTAAGTGAGTATACATATATGTATACATGTACATGCAAGTTAACATCAGGTGCCTTCAATAATGGTCAATCATCACTCCATTAATCACTTAATTATCTCATTACAGTTTTTTCTGAATGCTTAAGCGCTAATCGTGATTCTTGTAGCACAATTTCTAAAACTATTAATACGTATAGCAAAACCACTGCAACACACTGCTTTGCACTCAGTTTGCAATTTTATAACACACACTTTGCAAAACTGTAGGCACAATTCACTGCACAACACTCTTTTTGCAGAACTTTAAACACAACTCACTGCTTACACTCAATTACCAAATTTCCAACACACTCCTAGCAAAATTATACACATGAATGGCTATCATTAACACTATTTTGCCAACTGTCTGGCACACTTTCACATGTGAAAACTGTTTTAGATAATTAGTTCACTTTGCAATCAGCCTAAGCACTATAAGGGGGCTTTCACACTGGCAGTTTAGTTCGGAACGGTTCGCATGAAAAATTGCTAATGTGAACGTTGTCATGGGACCCGGGTGCGCACTGGGGTACCGAACCCGAGACTACCTGGAAGAGGTGGTCTGAGTTCGGTTGCTCCCAAACCGTGCCGCGGTTCGCGTGAATGGGAAAGCAACACGGACTCGGGTGCGCATTTGTTCAGGAAGTAAAGTAACCTGCGCATGCGTTTTAGCTTATTGTGATGTATTCAGTTACGTAAATAAAACACTTGTAAGGGATGATAGTGTTGATGATTTACCTCGGATACGAGCGAGAGTGAGCCTGCAGTGTATTCGTGCATTGCGCGTGGAATCAGGGCAACAAAGTTGGAAATCCACTGTCTCCTCAAAAAGTCTGTTTGCAAGCAGCAGAAGTGCACCTTATGTGACACACGCACAGTAAACCTGTATTGTTCACTCAACTGCACATAATAGCAGCGAATTAATAAAAAAAACACAATATTGATCCACGTTGTGTTTTCTATCATGCGCCATGCACGTTTGCGATGACGTCATATGCACGCAAACGCACCAGGGTTCGATAGAATCCAGTTGAGTGTGAAACCAGACCAACGCTGCGGGGGGCGCCGGGAACAAACGCGCTCGGGCTCGGACCGCAGCAAGCGAACCCAGTGGAAAAGCCCCCTAAATAAGCCACAGGTAAGCTGTCTGTGTGGAGTACAATGGAAGGAGCAGTAAGAGTGAGAATCAGAGGAGGCCGAGGAGGCCGAGGAGGGAGAGGACGTGGAGGTGAAGAAGTTGGTGGAAGAGGACAAGGAGGAGCAAGAAGAGGACGAGGAGGCTGAGGGAGAGGACATGGAGTTGAAGAAGTGAGAGGGTTAGAGGAAGTTAGAGGAAGAGGACAAGGAGGAGCAAGAAGAGGACGAGGAGGGGAAAGAGGAAGGGTAAGAAGAGTAAGAAATAGAATAACTGATGACATCAGAGCTACAATAGTGGACCATGTCATCAACCATGGGATGACCCTGAGGGAAGCTGGCCAACGGGTTCAGCCTAATTTGAGCCGCTACACTGTGGCAAGCATCATTAGGACATTTCGAAATGAGAATCGGTAAGTACTTTGTAGCACTGCCATACTCTAATGAGAAACACAACAGTAGCATACATGCAAAAATACTGAAATTGTTACTTTACAGAATTGCTAGACTCCAGATGTTGGGGGCAGAGGAAGAATGTTCACTCCAGAGCAAGAGACCATTATAGTGAACATGGTGATTGGCAATAATGGAATAAGACTGCGCGAAATACAGCAGCGCATAATTGATAATGACACCATCTTTCAAAATATACACAGTGTAAGCGTTTCTGCACTAAGTCGTGTACTTGCGCGCCACAGAATAAGAATGAAGCAAATTTACAGAGTTACTTTCGAGAGAAACACAGAACGTGTAAAGCAACTGCGATATGACTATGTGCAGGTAAGCTATAGTGTCATTGGTTCTGAATTTGGAAGTCCATACTGTAAGTGCTGTGCATGGGCCTGATGTGTTGCATTTGTTTTGTCTTGTCCAGAGAGTGATGGAACTAGAAGCAGATGCCATGGGACATGAGCTACTTTTTGTAGATGAGGCCGGTTTTAACCTCAGTAAAACCAGGAGACGTGGCAGGAACATTATTGGACACCGTGCCATCACCAATGTCCGAGGACAACGTGGTGGTAACATAACCATGTGTGCAGCTATAAGTGTAGTGTTCACCATCATGCAACCATAGGCCCATACAACACTGCACACATTATTGCATTCCTGGACACCACTGTTCAGAGACCAGAGCATACCCGATATGTCATCATATGGGACAATGTTAGTTTCCATAGGGCTGCCTTGGTCCGCAACTGGTTTACAGACCACCCACAGACCAGCACTCAACCTCCCTCCATACTCCCCATTCTTAAATCCCATCGAGGAGTTCTTCTCTGCCTGGCGCTGGAAAGTGTACGACCGCCATCCTCATCAACAGGTAGTCCTTTTACAGGCAATGGAGGAGGCATGTGGAGATATTGACCAGGCATCATGTCAGGCCTGGATAAGGCATTCAAGGAGATATTTTCCCCGGTGCCTTGGACTGGAGGATATCGCATGCGATGTGGACGAAATTTTGTGGCCGAAATTGTGTGGCCGGACCCAGAAAGACGACATGATGTAGGTTTTTTTTTTTTTTTTGTGAAATTACTATTTTGTGTTCTGACTTTGTCTTGGTTTTGATGAGTGTGAATAAACAACAATACTTGAAGTTTGGATCCTTGTATGTTTACATGACACTATGACAAAAGTATGACCTCAAATTGACATCTGTACACAGAGAAAGCAAAAGCCAGATGTGTTTTGTATACATACCATCAGTGTGTAGTTGGCACATTGTGTGCTTAGTAGATGATGGCTTGTGTTTACTGTTTGATATGAAAACACCATTTTTACAAAGGTGTGAAGAGTTAATCTAGCTGTGTTCGCTTTTGCAAGAGAACTACAATGTTTGATAATTGGGTGAAAGGTTTTCTTATTTGTGTGTAGAGTTTTGCAAAAATAGCCAATAGTTACAAAAAAAAATGTGCTTAAGCAATCAGAAAAAAATGTAACTTTAACACTGCATCAGTGTTACTTATAACACTCAAATTTGAAAACTTTAACACTCTTGAGCCAAATAAACTCCCATGAGAGTTCATTTAACACTGAGTTTTTGCTGTGTGGCATTATTGTTGTCTTTTTGAGAGGTTCTTCAGGAGCTGTGACGAGAGTGATGTTTCATAATATATATTTAGATTTTCTTAGAATCTCTGCATCAGGAAATGAAACTGCACTTTATGCATGTTCTCAATAAAGCAGCTTTTTGTTCCCATGAGGCACTTTACTCATGATATGCATGCCTCATATCTGGATTCACTCATGTTGTTGTTGTTTTCAGCTATAATTCATCAGTGTACATATAAATGGCAACTGAATTCATGTTCGACAAGTTCTGGTTTCTTGGCATTGTCGACACATCTTTTAAAAAAATATTAATGTAGATATTTCCTCCTTCAGAAATGTATTTTCTCCACCATGTGTGTCATGTTCTCTCTACAACCTCATATTTATCATTAATAAAGAATATCCAGTGGAAATATCTGTCCATCAACAGTGTTCTGTGATCATACAGCGACAGGAATCACAATCAGAAAGAGCTTTAAAAAGAAAGACTTTTACCTTGGTTTTGAAGCTTCCAGAGCACATATATAAATATAACGAGGCGTATAATAACTTTGGCCCATGTACATTTATTATTACAACATATAAAAACATAATACGCACGTACTAATACAAGTTTGGTGGTGAACTATGCCTTTAAGGTCAGCTAACCTTTGTAGGCCCGTATGCCCCTGAAAATCTTTCCTCAGGTTGTCCTTCTCTGTCAGCTTTTGCAATTGAAGAAAGCATCTTGTCAATCTGAGAAAATCACTTCAGCTCCTAGTCCTAATCCTCATTTTCTGTGACGCTAATGGATTTATATGGCCACTAGGCCTATGTCACACTAATGGATCTGCACTGGCAGATTGTGTGAGAATAATGAAAAAGCTGCACAAAGGCTGATGCCTATCGACGAAACCTTCCTGCAAAGCTACCTGAAAAATATGCGCAAGTGTACCTGGACAAAAGCCGTTTTAAACGCAAAGGTTCGTTACACCCATAGATTGATTTGAATTAGTTACAGTAATAGAAGTTAAATCATAAATAAATTCAATTTAACACAAGTGCCAGTACTTTTCAAAGTACTGTAGCTATGCAGGAAGGTTTCTTCAAGCATCTTGGAGACGTTCCCGCAGTTCTTCTGGATTTAGTCTGTCTCAGTTTTTTCTGTTTCTTCATGTACAGACGGACTCGATGATGGTGAGATCAGATCATCATGGCTGTTGTCAGACTCCGGCCCGGTTTTTCAAAAGGTTTAATCCGGATAAAATTGATCCGGATTTAGTAATCCTTTTTTTGCGATCCGTGATCAAGTAATCCAGCTTACTTTTGAGCCAGTTTTTCAAAGCAACATCGGATTGGATCAATCTGATCCGGATAGGAACTTTTCAAGATCACCAAATCTGGATAACCAGTGCTCAAACAGGATAGGAAATTACAATGTAGAACTATAGATATGTAAAGAGCAACAAGTAGAATAGCCAGTGTGGGGTCAATATACGTTTATTTTTATTTGAAATGAAAACACACACATTTAAAAAAACTAAAAACAAGAAAAACCCCACCCCATCCTCTTCCAGCAGTCCGCTCATCTGAGACCTACAACACAAACACTGTACACTGAGGATATTTATAAAAAGCTTTTTTCTTTTGGGGAATATTCCCAATACTATTGGAGCAATAGACTGCACACATGTGCATATACAAGCACCTCGTGAAAGGGGAGGCACAGCATCAATGTCCAACTTGTGTGTGATGCTGACCTCATCATCACCAACTGCGTTGTCAAGTGACCTGGGTCTGTCAACGATGCACGCATCCTGAGGGATAGCACTCTATATAGAGACCTCCAAACCAACCGACCGGATGTCATAATATTAGGAGACCAACATGACATCATGACTTTTACGTAAACATACACGCCACTTTCAAGTCAAGTGGCGTGTTATACGCATTTTGAGCTATCCGCGTGTATGCGTGTATGTCTACGCTGTTAAATGTCCGAGTGATTCCGCGTGTCTGTACACGCCGTTAAACGTCCGAGCGAAACGAAGCAAAATGTAGATCTACATCTGGGGAGCGATACTTTTTCCTGGGATGTTAGGGGAAGACTCAAATGGTATTAAGCCCAGTGACGGGTAGGTTTAGGGATGGGGTTGGGGTAGGTCATATATTTATACATTAAAGTAACGTTAAGTCAACGGCGTTCATAAACACGCTGAAAAGCGATTAGCCTATGCGTGTTGATAGCACGCCAAAATGGAAATACTAATTGGCGTGTCATACACACGCCATTTCATGAGATGACTCCTTTTCTAACAGCAAATACACTGGCGCAGGCACGCTTCAACACTGCTCATTGCAGAGCAAGATGTACAATTGACCGTTTTTGGAGTTCTTAAGAAGGCGCTTTGCATGCCTTAACTACCTGAGACTGAGAGCAGAACCACAGAAAGCATGCAACATAACCCTTGCCTGTATTGTCCTGCACAACATCGCTACTAAGCGCAATGTCCCTCTCTGTGCTGACAATGATGCACCTGAGCCCCTTGGAGATCCTAACCAACTTCCTGCATTCTGACAGAACGAGCAAACAGGACGTGCAACAAGGGACGCAATAGTTAGACACTATTTCTGATTTGGATTTGTTTTGGATTTCAAAAATCAGTGATTTCCATTCTTTGCATTTTTTTGGTTATTCTGTAATCATTGCATGCATCACTAATAAATATTCTAAAAACAAAAATATTTTTGATTGTGATGAATATATCAATTAGTGACAGAATAACATTTATTGTTTTTGGTCAATTTTGACAGCTGTTTGGGGGATTATTTTATGAGGCCAAACTCTTTCTACTTTGCTGTAGGCCTATACTGAAAGGCTGAATATGTTAAAGCCTACCTAATCACTGTAGCCTGATGGATGAACAAATAAAATTAAAACCTTATGAATAAATAGGATATCTTCTAAGATACTGCATGATCCAAATATAGTGTTATTTTATACATTTTTAAAGTTTTCATTACATTTTGGGCATGAAATCCACACTGAATCCACCCTTCTGATAGGATCAGTTTAATCCAGATTTTTTGGATCAAAATGATCCAAATCCTACAAAAAAGTTCTGAAAAACCCAAACTAAAGGTTTGATCCGGATCAAAACCAAGATTGGATTACGTGATCTAATCCGATTATGTAATCCGTTTTTTCTTTTGAAAAACCCATTTTCAAGATTTGATCCAATCCGTTATCCAAAATCCTAGTGGATTACTTTTGAAAAACCGGGCCAAGTGCATATAGAAATCTCACAGGATTATTACAATTAATGGCAAAAAGAATGTTTGGAAATGTAAACTGATATTTCCTACTGACACACTACAGTGTGAGCGGAGGCTAATGCCACCTAAGGGGTGAATGTATTTTCTAAACACTCCCAACTACAGGGTTTCCAAACAAATGGAAAGAACAAGCAGAGATGTGTACAATCTTTATTTGATGTTCAAAAGGGGTAAAATAATATGTATTATACAATCACACCAGTTGAGGGAACAATGTAATTTTTCACATTCACACAAAAACAACAAATAAACAAATAAATTTATAAATCAAATAAATCCTAATGTTATACAGCAGTCACCTGTAAAATCGGATCTTGGACACGACAGTCAATTTCAATATCCCATGGGATAAGTTAACATTTGGAAATGGGAAAAGAAAGTTAAATTCAAACCACCTCAAAGAAATCACACCATGCAATTATATAACCAAAAACACAATCCACACAATAAACAACCGAAATAAATCAAATAAATCCTCCCAGTCCCAGTGGTAATCCTTGATGGTACCAGTAATTGACTTCAAGTAAGATCTCAAGAACACAATTCACAAGCAACAAAGAAATCAAAGAAAAATACAATGAAATCAAATTATAACAAGTATCAGATTTAAGACAAACTATTGAATCGACCAATATAACAAAATCAATCAGAAAAGAAAATACAATTACATCAACCAATATAACAACATTAATCCAGACCAAATAATCGCCACACACACACACACACACACACACACACACACACCTTTGCACAAAGCTCACTCAACCACGCGCTTGCATCAACACACTCAACCTAAAGACTCGTCCACATACAACCCGCTCGCATCAACACACACTCACATAAAACCCTATACACATAACCGCGTGCGTTTGTCACAGTAATCAGTGAGACCCGAGCGCACAACTTCTCCAGTCTCCACAGCACACCACTGGTCACCGTAACGAGCCGCCACCCAGCAGCAAAACAACAGCGGGCAGATATCTATAAAATAATTACCCAATTTAGCCATTAACCCCACAAACACTATCTAAAATTACATCTTTCGTTAAAAAAACAACTCAAAGTACTATATAAACTTACCTGCAGCGTAATTGACTGGCCCTCGGTACGATCGACAAGCACGGTGAACGACCACCAATACGGCCTTGTTTACACTACATAAACGAGCAATCATTAAAAACGACACTACTACCGAATACAACATCATATCAATGCAGTGGCGTACCTTAAAATGTTTACGACGTTAGACATTCACAGGCCCACGGCAAGAGTCAAAAGTGCATTTCCCACCTATGCAGTCTACTCTCTCACTCAATGCTTAACGCATATTAGGTATCTCCTGTTTGCAACACAAGGACGCCGCCTGCATACCATGCCGGAGGGAAAACGGAAATGAAAGTAAATCTCCGCGTTTTTAAAGGGGCCGCGAGCTCTCGCCTTAAAGGGTCACCCCATTACATTCTACCCCTGACTTTTCGATCATCGTCCCGATGATCCAATCTACAGCCATGGACGGAAAGAGCAATCCTGGGACTGACCAAGTTGAAATGGAGCATTGGCAGGCTCTCGGCCCAAATGTACATTTTGAACCATTGCGACGGCCTTTGGTAGATGATAAAGGTTAGAATGTTTCCCGGCGGTAGCCCGAGTGGTTTGACGCCGACCCACTTCACTTATTTGAGTTGAGGGATTAACAATCAACATAGGACCTTCAATCCCCATCTCAACAGGACTTCCTACAACCCTCTCTGGCTCCAGTGGTAGATCAACCTCGGTTGAACTCAAGGCAGCAGGGGTTTCCTCTATAAGAGCTACATCCACTCTTCCCTTACCATTGGGGAGGCCAAAAGCTCATCCAAGTTGTCCTCTGACAACCCTAACCCTGGATCAGCCATGTGGTCAGAGCATGCTAGGTGTGGTACTAACTTTAAGTGAGACCTGTGCACCTGTTTTACCAAGGAAGGGTTATCTACCTGTGCTATAGTGTATACACCACCATCACCCCTAGGAGCTCTAATTACTTTGTGAACAATGCTGGACCAATGATTTTGTATTTTATTACGACCACGGACCCCATAGTCCCGCAGATAAACCTCTTGACCTTCCTGCAGCACAAAATCCCTTCCTCCCTGATCATGGCGCCTTTTACGAAGCTCAGCCGCTCTGTCCAGCCGAGCCTTACTCTCGTATAAGTTGTTTTCATTCTCTCCCTATGCTCCATCACCCAGTCTTTCACCAGTCCACTGGCCGGTTCATCCACTGCTGAAAGCAGAAAATCCACGGGAAGTCGGGGGGCCTGGCCGAACATCAAAAAATGTGGTGACTCACCGGTGGTCTGGTGAGGAGTGGTATTATATGCAAAACATACCTGTGCTATATGATAAGTCCATGACCTTTTCTGCTCTGAGGACAGTGTACGAAGTAAATCATGAAGAGTTCGATTGAAGCGCTCACACTGCCCATTTCCCTGAGGGTGATATGGGACAGTGTGAGTCTTCTTAACTCCATACAGCTGGCAGAGCTGGGAGACCACTGCACCCTCAAAACTCCGACCTTGGTCTGAATGGATTTGTGCCGGTACACCAAACCTATAAAACCACTCATGGACCAGAATATTAGCTACCGTAGTGGCTTTCTGGTCCCGTGTGGGCACAGCCTGAGTGTACTTCGAGAACACATCTGTAATAACCAGGACATGCTCCCTTCCATCACTAGCCTGTTCCAAAGTTGTAAAGTCAACTGCCAAAGTCTGATTCGGTCTGGATGCCAACAAATGGCCCATTGGAGCACGGACTGGTGCCTGATTTGATTTTGCAATAGCACACTGACTACATTCCTGGCATTGCTTCCTGACATCTGCCTCCATCCCCGGCCAATAACACCGGCTGCGTATCAACTCATAGGTACGCTCCCTACCTTGATGGCCATGAGCCCTATGCAATAGCTGAAAAACCTCTGGCTGAAAAAGCTCAGGCAGCACTAACTGGTCCACCTCCTCTCCCCCATCAGGTAGTTTTAAATGACGATACAACAAGCCATCTCTTTTGAACAACCGACTCCACTGACGGAGTAATTCCAAACATCTTTTGGACATAGACTGACGTTGTTCCTTAGTTGGATACACTTTAGAGGAAAAAAACCCAAGAGCTGGACCAATGACTGCATCCTGCTCCTGTGCCCGTCGTAAATCTACTTTCGATGTTGCAGAAAAAGCAGAAATTGCACTCTGTACTGCCTCTACAGGCCTCCCCTTATCCAGCAGTTCTACCAGAGTGGCTGGCAGAGCAGTTCCACACTCTTGCTGCGGAGAAGGTGTCACGGTGTACTGCCTAGATAATGCGTCTGCATTAGCATTGGCACGGCCAGGGCGATACCGAATATCAAAATCAAACGCGGCTAGCTGGGAAGCCCAGCGTTGCTCCAAAGCACCGAGTTTGGCCGTCTTCAAATAGCTCAAGGGATTATTATCTGTATAAACTAAGCACTTCTGCCCTAAAAGATAATCCCTGAACTTTTCAGTTAGGGCCCATTTTAATGCCAATAACTCTAACTTCATGGAGCTATAATTTTGCATATTCCGTTCGGTGGGTCTAAGACCCCTGCTAGCATATGCCACTGGCCGCATCTTACCATCCCTCTCCTGCCCAAGCACTGCCCCTAACCCAGAGTGGCTAGCATCAATCTCCAACACAAATGGGAGGGAGAAATCTGCATACGCCAAAACAGGAGCCGACACCAACCGCTGCTTCAAAGTCTGAAACCCCTGCTCACACTCCTCAGTCCAACAGCTTTCAATTGACTTCCCCGAACCCCTCTTCTTCTTGGTCCCTACCAAACTTGCAACCAGCCGATGTAACGGGGAAGCCAACTGAGCAAATCCCTCTACAAAACGCCTATAATAACTTGCGAACCCTAAAAACGAGCGCAGTTCAGTCACATTAGTTGGACGCTTCCACTCTGCAACTGTGCTGACCTTTGCAGGATCAGTAGACACCCCATCCTTAGACACTAGATGCCCCAAGTAGCCCACTTCTTGCCGGAAAAAGCAACATTTTTCTAACTTAGCCTTAAGTCCCTCTTGCTGAAGTCGGACAAGGACCATTTCCAACCTCTCCAAGTGCTGTGCAATGGTAGATGAGAAAACAATAATGTCGTCTAAATAAAGCAACAACGTCTGGAACCTTTGGTCCCCGAACATGCGCTCCATAAGCCGTTGAAAGGTACTAGGTGCATTGCACAACCCAAAGGGCATTCGATTAAACTCAAATAACCCAAAGGGTGTGCAAAAGGCGGTCTTACACTTATCTCTCTCTGCCACCGGAACCTGGTTGTAGCCACTGGCAAGGTCCAATGTAGAAAACCACTGGGCTCCACACAGGGCATCCAGGGACTCCTCGATCCGGGGCAGAGGAAAAGCATCCTTCCGTGTCTTACTGTTTAACTGCCTATAATCAACGCAAAGACGGATCTGACCATCTTTTTTTCTCACAACTACAATCGGAGAGGCATAGGGACTAGAACTCTCTCTGATCACCTGACTCTGCAGTAATTGGTAAATATGCTGTTTAACTGCATCATAGTCTGAAGGGGGCAAACGTCGATACCTTTGCCGTATTGGGTCAGTATCGAGCAGAGGAATCTCATGGGTAATGAGCTTAGTACAGCCCAAGTCACCCTCATACGCTGAAAAAACTGATCTATATGCATGTAAAAGGGACTTAACCTGAGTCTGCTCATCCTGAGGCAACTGAGACAAATCCATCTTCTGGATTGCCTCCTCAATTTTATCTACTTCGACTGCCTGCGATGCAATAGTGGCTCGGTGAAAAAATTGTTCCTCTGATGGTACAACAACATCACACCCCTCTGACTGTGAAACAGTCTCGACTTTACACAATGTTCCCACCGCAACATGAGGTTGTAGTACGGCTTCCTGTTCCCCTATATTAACTATAGGTACAAAGGCCAACCCTCGGACAATAGGTACAAGCGATACCGAGGCCAAAAGGCCAGCAGGAAGCGAATTCTCTTTCCCCAAAGGCTCAAACAGCAACACAGGTGAAGGGCCTACAGGTAAGGAAAACGTAACGGGCAAAAATCGCAATGAATTGGCAGGGATTCGCACAGTTTCTCTGCCCCCAACCCTAGCCAATCGTTCAATTATCTCATCAGCATCCGTTTCAGTTTTCTTACAATACTGCAGGGCAGAAAGCCATGCAGGAGTCTCTTTCACTGTTGGAAGGTCAAAGAGCGTATGTCCATATTGACTAAACAACTCCCTATAGCACTCCTGAATAATGTTCATGCCCAACAACCCCGGTAACCCACCCGGTAAGGATGAGTGAGACAGGTCTTTCACCACAAGTACCCCTTTATTCTGGATTTTCTTCCCGAGAACAACAAAATCTAACTCCAAATAACCCAGATAAGGTATATCTAAGCCATTTGCAGCCCGCAACTGTAGCCACCCACAACCAAGCAACTTCTCCTTACCCCAAGGCTCATAATGTTGAAGAAAGAACCTCTCTGATATAGTGGTCACCATTGACCCAGTGTCCAATAGACAGGGAACCTCTACCCCACCCATATTAATAGTGACAGAAGGGCAGCTACCTAACAATTTAGAAAGGGCCTGGTTCCCACCTGATTCAGAGGGCCGGGAGCCGACTGTCACCCCTCCTGAAGTGTGGCTCATCAATTCAGGGGGTTGAAGTTTTCCGCCGGCCTACTAGGATGCAAAGCGCTACCCAGCTGTGACAAAGATACCTGCTGCTCGGTAGATCTATGAAAATCCAAAACACAATTTCGGGCAATATGGCCTGGTTGGTTACAACGTCTACAAATTATAGGGTTAACTCGCCTAGATTGATTAAAAGCATACTGCGACTGTAGTTGCTGTAAACCTTGGGTGAGTTGATTTAGCTGCTCTTGCTGGGCCCTCAACATCTCTTTCAATTCAGCCAGCTCAGACTGATTCTCTCGACCACGGGAGGGTAAACTATGCCCTTGGACTCTATACTGAGTAGCAAGAGATGGAACAGAGTAACTTCTTTCCCGTGTATCATGGCGAAAACCCTCATCAACCCACCTAATTGCCTCTTTCCTTACATCCAAAATGGTAGACTGTGGATGAAGCCGGACATGGCGCTTAAGCTCACGGCATAAGCTATTATCGATCACGTGTTCTACAAACTGATCCCTAAGTAAAGTGGAGGAGTTAGGCACACCATCTGGAGCGCATTGTACTACCTTCTCCATCAAAGCAAAAAGGGCATGTGAGAAGTCTTGCAAGGACTCCCCCTCTTCCTGTTTACGGGAGAAAAACTGCTTCTGAAGAGAAATATACGAGCGCGCACACCCATATAACTCCTTTAATACAGAAAACACCTTTTCCGGATCCTCCCTCTCCTCCCTTGATCTAAACTTAAGTTCGCTCCTGGCCGATCCCCCTAGATGGTCAAGAATAAACAGAGCTTCCTCCCTTGCTGATAAATTTCGAGCCCTTAAATTACTCTTAATCTCCTCCACCCATTCAAAAACCTCCTCGTCATCCCTTCCACTAAACATGGAACACCGTCTCTCTCTAGGGACAAGAATGACACGCTCTGCCATGGGCCTGGGGGCATCCACCACACCAGAGGCGCGAACGTGTGTATCAGCGACAGAGCTAATACTAACCGAGGGCCCTGCTGCAGAGCTAGCTTGACGCTGTAACTGCTCATTCTCTGACTGCAAGGACTGAACCTGTCTCCGCAGCTCTTCCAACTCGTCCTCCATTAGAAAAATGCAAAAAAAAAAAAAAAAAAAAACTGACAAACGTACTCACGAGTGATGAGCTTCCGTTGTTCACTGCCCGCTGCTGCTTTGCCGCTGTAACAAACACTCACCCCAAAAACACTCGAACACATACAACCAAGCACCCCAAGATTCAAAGTACACACCCCTGCTTGAAAGCAAACCCTGCCGACTACGCCAATTGTGAGCGGAGGCTAATGCCACCTAAGGGGTGAATGTATTTTCTAAACACTCCCAACTACAGGGTTTCCAAACAAATGGAAAGAACAAGCAGAGATGTGTACAATCTTTATTTGATGTTCAAAAGGGGTAAAATAATATGTATTATACAATCACACCAGTTGAGGGAACAATGTAATTTTTCACATTCACACAAAAACAACAAATAAACAAATAAATTTATAAATCAAATAAATCCTAATGTTATACAGCAGTCACCTGTAAAATCGGATCTTGGACACGACAGTCAATTTCAATATCCCATGGGATAAGTTAACATTTGGAAATGGGAAAAGAAAGTTAAATTCAAACCACCTCAAAGAAATCACACCATGCAATTATATAACCAAAAACACAATCCACACAATAAACAACCGAAATAAATCAAATAAATCCTCCCAGTCCCAGTGGTAATCCTTGATGGTACCAGTAATTGACTTCAAGTAAGATCTCAAGAACACAATTCACAAGCAACAAAGAAATCAAAGAAAAATACAATGAAATCAAATTATAACAAGTATCAGATTTAAGACAAACTATTGAATCGACCAATATAACAAAATCAATCAGAAAAGAAAATACAATTACATCAACCAATATAACAACATTAATCCAGACCAAATAATCGCACACACACACACACACACACACACACACACACCTTTGCACAAAGCTCACTCAACCACGCGCTTGCATCAACACACTCAACCTAAAGACTCGTCCACATACAACCCGCTCGCATCAACACACACTCACATAAAACCCTATACACATAACCGCGTGCGTTTGTCACAGTAATCAGTGAGACCCGAGCGCACAACTTCTCCAGTCTCCACAGCACACCACTGGTCACCGTAACGAGCCGCCACCCAGCAGCAAAACAACAGCGGGCAGATATCTATAAAATAATTACCCAATTTAGCCATTAACCCCACAAACACTATCTAAAATTACATCTTTCGTTAAAAAAACAACTCAAAGTACTATATAAACTTACCTGCAGCGTAATTGACTGGCCCTCGGTACGATCGACAAGCACGGTGAACGACCACCAATACGGCCTTGTTTACACTACATAAACGAGCAATCATTAAAAACGACACTACTACCGAATACAACATCATATCAATGCAGTGGCGTACCTTAAAATGTTTACGACGTTAGACATTCACAGGCCCACGGCAAGAGTCAAAAGTGCATTTCCCACCTATGCAGTCTACTCTCTCACTCAATGCTTAACGCATATTAGGTATCTCCTGTTTGCAACACAAGGACGCCGCCTGCATACCATGCCGGAGGGAAAACGGAAATGAAAGTAAATCTCCGCGTTTTTAAAGGGGCCGCGAGCTCTCGCCTTAAAGGGTCACCCCATTACAACAGCAAAAGATTGCTTTGGCACAAAATGTATTCAATGACTACATCTTTTAAATTACATTAATTATTTTCTCACTTCGACACAACAATCGCCAAAACTCTGTGTAACTACAGGCCAATTTGCACATGCTTACATGCTTTCAAAACTGTTACAGTTTTTCTCAATTGTTTACACACAAATTCTGGTACTTGAGACACAATGACCACAACATGTAACTCATTCACCAACCCCCTGAACCAATTCTGCTAAACTACAAGCACAATTCCTGCTTTACACTCAAATTGCAGATCTAAAACACACGTTTTTTTTCAAAACACTACACACAATTCTCTGCATTTGGCACAATTTTCATGCACAAAATCTCTTGTTTTCACAAGGAACACACTGCCATTCAGATCTGCACACTGACTTGTCACATGGGCAAACACATGTCACACAGTTTTACAATTAGCAATCAGAGCTTTAGCATAAAAGACCGAAGCAGAAGAGAAGATGCAGCATAGTTAATTTGTTTTACTGTAACTGCATACAGTACATTTTTCTGTTGTTGTGTATGTAGACCACTGTATGTGCAACTTTGTGTTGGTTGGGGAAATGTGCGATCTATCTCCCATTGTTTTTTTGGGAAAAATAAAATATATTTGTTGCGTGTATTTGTGTGTTCTGGGTATAAAAACAATATTCTCAAATATTTTACAACACACTTATGTATGTACTGTCTCTAGTAAGTGTAACACTGAACAAAAAAAGGCCAGAGTAATTATGATGAATGGAGAAGAAGTGTTTTCCATTCATCAAGGTGTTTTACATTGAGCACATCAGTGTTCAACTGGTTCTTATAAATGTCTATTCATATGATGGTTTGTGTGTGTCATTTGAAAACAAAATACCATTTTGAGAAGAAATAACATTGTTTTGAATGTAAAGTTTCATTTTGCAAGAGAATTGAGGGGTTTTGACAATTGTGTGTGATTTGTGTGTAGAGTTCTGAGAATATGAGGCATTCTTTCAGAAAATGTGTGTAAACAATTGAGAAAAACTGTAACTCTCCTGGGAGTTTATATGGCTCCAGACTCAAGAGTGTAAAGTGTTAAAATATGAGTGTTACTGTAAATTACCACTCAAGAGTGGTAAAGTTAATGAGATAATTACATGATTAATTGAGTGATGATTGAGCATTATTGAAGACAACTGATGTTAACAAGCAGAATCACTGAAGGAGAAAATCACAAATTGTACGTCACCATTATGGAGATCGATGTTTGATTTAGTTGGGCTCTTGACCCTTATATTTTTAACTTTAGGTTTTGTTTTGTATCTGAGTTAAAACAGCTAGATGAACAAAGACAAAAAGTGGTTGGATGGTGTTGGTTATGCATTGACGTAATCATGTAAACTAAACTTATTGAGATAGTTTAACTTGTTAATTACAACTGCTCTGTGATTCCACATCATATGACTTTCAGTGTTTTTAATACAATCCAAAATATCTCAAAAAAACTTTTAAAAAAGCAATTTGTATTTAGAAATACAGACAACAATAATCAGACTGTGAATCTCAACAATGGTGACAATAATAAAGCATGTTGCAGTGCATTCTGGCAGCCACCAATCACAACTCATTAATGGCTCCCATCATGCATTGCAGTGTGAATAAATTATGATCTGAATCTGCATTTCCTAATTGAATAATCTGTTCGTCACCATTGTTGAGATGCATAGATTGAATCTTGATGTCTATGTGTGCCGTAAAACAGACTTTTTAAATATTTTTTGAAAACAAGTAAATAACTTTTAAGAAATCCTTTGTATTATATTGAATATTCTGGATCTTTGACATAGAATCAGTGATGCTGTAATAACTAATATAAATCTAAGTCTGAAATGAGGATCTTAATGAGTTCAGTGATCAAGTTCACATGATGATTACATCATAACATACATCATAACATAAGGAACATCGGATCACTTTTTCCCTTTGTTCATATGCCTGTTATAACTCAGTAACAACAGACAAACAAAATCTAAAGTTACCAATATAAGGGTCAAGAGCCCAACTAAATCAAACACTGATCTCCATAACGGTGGCTTACAATTTGTGATTCTCTCCTTTAGTGATTCTGCTTGTTAACATCAGGTGTCTTCTATAATGCTCAATCATCACTAAATTATTCACTTAATTATCTAATTAACTTTAACACTCTTGAGTCTGGAGCCTTATAAACTCCCAGGAGAGTTCATTTAACACTGGAGTTTTTGCTGTGCGGGAGAATTGAGGGGTTTTGCCCATTGTGTGTGTGTTTTTGGATTTGTGTGTAGAGTTCTGAGAATATGAGGCATTCTTTCAGAAAATGTGTGTAAACAATCGAGAAAAACTGTAAGAACAGTTAGCCACATCCAGAAAAATGAATGGATCTCTATGGGCCTCTGCTGGACAGATATGCTAATCACCCCTTTTTCTAAAACTATATTCCCTACAGATTTTATCTAACTAGCAGATTGCAGAATTTTGCCTCTAGATAAATCCATGATTTGATCATCATTAAAGTTTTTTTCTCTCTCATAAAAATTTAATATTACATTTGCATGCTAATTTTGCAGTAAATTAAAAAAGTGCTTCATCTCCCCCAAAACACAGCGTAAACATATAGATGAGAAGTAAATAAAAAAAACAACAACAAATATATATGAAGGCCCCTGAATAATTCTTCTGCCCAACCATTATCATTAAGGAAATAACGGTTAAAGGTGATTTAAAAAGAAATGGCCAATGACTGGCAGACCGTCTGCCAAAGAAACATAGTAAAAGTAAAAAATCATATTTCTTTAACAATGTTTTACAAAAAAAGAATTTCCTAGATGATTTTGTGAAACACTCTAACTAATGTAACCATCACTGGATCAGCAACTACACAGACACTGCCTTTAAATAAAGCAACATGCAACTCATCATCAGTGTTTGTAGATCTTCTCCTGGACTCCTGGACTCCTGGAGGAGTGTGTGCGTATTATTGCTGATCGATTGCTGATCGATTGCATCGATTGCTGATCGATTGCTCCTGTCTGCCTCGCTGCCTGCTGTGTGTGAGTCTGTAAGCTCCGTCTAAGCCTCGCATTTCTTTCTGTTTTGAACCATCATTTCTAGTTGTTTATACTACTAATTACAGTCTCCCTAACATCTCAAATTAACCTCACATCGCTAGCTTCCGTTATTGTTAGCACAACAGGCTAGTATCTCGCTAAACGCACCACCCGTGCGCTCAGTTATTTATTTATTTTTCTTGTGCACGCCCGCTGAGTAAGAATCCCAGGTGAGTAAGAATCAGTCAACAAACACGGTGAGTAATGTCTTGTCCTGTTATTGTCACCTGCACCTCATGCCATATGTTTACTATAGCCTTCCCCGTCGGCAATATAGGGTTTATATGTGATAAATGCAAGGAGACAGTCAGGCTGACGGAGAAGATTTCAGAATTAGAGACACGCATCCAAACTTTAATTGAGGATAGTAAGTGTGCTCGAGCATTAGATTCTACTTTGGATGCGCCTTGCATAGTGAACCATTTACATGATTCGGTTCCGGCTGAGTTATTGCCTGTGCAGCCAGGCAGATGGGTGACTGTGAGAGATCACTCTAGTCACGGATCAAAAAACCACTCTTCTGTTCCGATTACCATAACAAATCGATTTGCCCCACTCAGTGAAACACCCACTGAGAATTCTGTTGATTGTACCCTGGTAATTGGCGATTCTATTACACGGAACGTGAAAATAGAGACACCAGCCACCATAGTCACATGTTTGCCGGGAGCCAGAGCGCCTGACATCAAAGCAAATTTAAAAGTGCTGGCTAATGCTAATCGTAAATTCTCTAAGATTGTTATTCACTAATGATGTTCGACTTCGCCAGTCGGTGTCACGTTTGTACTGAGGGACGAAGACACAAAGGTAGAGTGACAATGTTTATTGAAACAAGCATAAGCAACTTCACAATAGGCTACTTGAAGGCTTGTGATGTCACAGGGAAATCCCAAGTCTCAGGGGATCCGTGAACGTGGGTGATACAGCAGGAGCTTGAAATGATCAGCTGGATCTTACTGTAGGATACTTGAAGTGTCGGAGATCAGTGCAGGGGAACACAGGAAGGTGAGCGTGAATCTCAGGAAACCACTTCACGGACGCTGCAGAGGAGATAACAAGCAGGACGTTAGAATAGTGAGTTTAATTACTTGAAGTCAAGGCAATAACTGGAACCAGGCAACGAACACAAGGAACCAGGGAGTCACAGGTAACAGAAAGACGAGACCGGACGCTGAATGAGAGGAGACTGAAGCTTATGAATGGTGAGTAATGATGAAGAGCAGGTGGGAGTGATTAGAATTCCGGGGATGATGAGCGAGACCAGGTGCGCTGAGTTGAGATTGATGGAGTTGTGTCATTGATGATTGAATCCGTGACAGTACCCCCTCCTCCACGGCCAGCTCCTGAGGGCCGTAGCCCCCGACGACAAGAGCAACCCCGCGGACGAGGTTTGGGGCGATCCGGATGATCCCGGTGGAAGTCTTGGAGGAGAGTGGGATCCAAGATGTCATCCCGATGAACCCAGCTGCGTTCTTCCGGTCCAAATCCCTCCCAGTCCACGAGGTACTGAAGTTGACCTCCCTGACGACGAGAGTATACGAGGGTGTGAACCTGGTATACTGAATCCTCTGCGGGGTCCACTGGAGGATGAGGGGGCGTTTCCTCGGTGCTCGCTTCAGTGGTCCGAGATGAAAGGGGTGTGAAGTAAGGTTTTAACAAGGAGACGTGGAAGGTGGGAGCAATCCTGTAGTGACGAGGAAGTGCTAGACGGTAGGATACCTGGTTGACCTGCCTCTCAATCGCGATTGGCCCGATGTACCTGGGACTCAGCTTACGTGAGGGCAGCCGAAGGCGAATGTCCCAGGTCGAGAGCCATACCAACTGGCCTGGAGTGTAGAGAGGAGTGGCCCTGCGATGGGTATCAGCCTGTAGTTGACGCCTCCGAACTGCCCCTTGTAGATGGACATGGGCTGAATCCCAGACCCTCTCACTCTCCACAAACCAATGCTGAACTGCTGGTACTTCATATGGTTCCCCAGACCAGGGGAACAGTGGTGGTTGATATCCTAAGACGCATTGGAAGGGTGTGAGACCAGTGGAGGACTGATTAAGGGAGTTTTGAGCATACTCCGCCCATGGTAGGTAGCGGTTCCAGTGGTCCTGTGTATCATGACAATAAGTCCTCAGATTACGTTCCGCCTGACCGTTGACTTCAAACTGACCGACACTCCCAACAACTTAAAGAAGGATTTCCAGACGTGAGATATGAATTGGGGTCCTCGGTCCGAAACCAGGCCTTCAGGAATGCCGAAGTGGCGAAATATTTCTGTGAACAGGAGTTCGGCGGTGTGGAATGCTGTGGGAAGTTTGGAAAGTGCTAGTAGTTTGCAGGACTTTGAGAATCTGTCGACAACGACGAGTATGCAGGTCTTGTCATCCGAGGGAGGTAAATCAGTTATGAAATCGACAGCGATGTGTGACCAAGGTCGATTCGGTATGGGGAGACGCCGTGGTACCTTGGCCATGGCGCAGGCGGTGCAACCCTGTACGTACCGTGAGACATCCTGGGACATCCTGGGCCACCAGTAGCGTTCTTGGAGTAGTGTCAAGGTCTGATGGCTACCTGCGTGTCCGGATCCCGGAGAAGTATGCACGGAATCCATGAGGGGTATCCTGAGTCGAGATGGAACGAAGATCTTCCCCTCGGGACCCCCCGGGGGAGCAGGTTCCGACAAGGTGGCATTAGCGATGAGGTCGTTGAGATTCCAGAGAATGGGACTCATTATCAGGGTTGAAGGGAGGACTGTTTCGGTGCTTTTCTGAGAGGTTTCCGGTTGGAACAAACGAGACAGTGTGTCGGCTTTGAGGTTCTTGGTTCCAGGGCGATAGGTTACCGAGAAATTGAAACGAGTGAAGAACAATGCCCACCGGGCTTCGCGTGGATTCAACCTTTTTGCGTCCCGAAGGTATTCTAGGTTACGATGGTCTGTGATTACTTGGAATGGATGGTTTGCTCCTTCCAGCCAATGTCTCCACTCTTCCAACGCCAGTTTGATGGCCAATAACTCCCGATTGCCCACATCATAATTTTGTTCCGCCGGTGTTAACTTGCGTGAAAAGAAGGCACACGGTCGGAGTTGAAGAGGAGTCCCCTGCCGTTGGGACAGTACAGCTCCAACACCGTTGGAAGATGCGTCGACCTCCACGACGAATTGCTTATCTAGGTTCGGATGGCAGAGCATGGGGGCTGAACAGAAGGCTTTCTTTAGGTTCTCAAAGGCTGCAGTGGCTTCTGGAGACCAGGTGAGACGTTTGAGCTCCTTCCTTACCATGGATGTTACAGGAGCACAGGTCTTGCTGTAGTCCTTGATAAAATGACGATAAAAGTTTGCAAAGCCAAGGAACCTCTGTAGTTCTTTCAGAGTCTGAGGTTTGGGCCAGTTGAGAACAGCTTTCACCTTGTTTTGATCCATGGAGATACCCTCTGGACGAATGAGATAACCCAGGAAGTGAATGTTGGTTTATTGAATTCGCATTTCTCAAGTTTTAGATATAGCTGGTGCTCACGAAGACGTTTCAGAACTTTATGTACATGGTTTACGTGCTCCTCAAGACTGGTGGAGTAGATGAGGATGTCATCGATGTAGATTATGACGAATCGGTTGAGGAAGTCACGGAAGATTTCATTCATGAAACCCTGGAAGACTGAAGGTGAGGTGGACAGACCGAAGGGCATGACCCGGTATTCATAGTGACCTGCGGGGGTAATGAATGCCATCTTCCACTCATCTCCCCTGCGTACGCGTACCAGGTTATAGGCGCTCCGTAGGTCGAGCTTCGTGAAGATTACCGCAGATCGTAGTTGTTCAAGAGCAGCAGGTACCAATGGCAGAGGATATCGGTACTTGATTGTGGATGCATTCAGGACCCGGTAGTCGATACACGGACGAAGACCACCATCCTTCTTTCCAACGAAGAAGAAGCTTGATGCGGCTGGGGACGTAGAGGATCGGATATATCCCTGTCGTAACGCTTCCTCCACATATTCCTCCATGGCCTTATGCTCAGGAATGGACAGGGGATAAACCTTCCCTCGTGGTAGAGTGGCCCCCGGCAACAACTCAATGGCGCAATCCCAAGGTCGGTGAGGCGGAAGGGTGGTGGCCTTTTGTTTACTGATCACGTCCTGAAATGCCTGGTATTCAGAGGGAATATTCGGAACAGAATCAGTGACTGGACTCTCAACAGAGGTGGATCCCAGGAAGACTGGAGTTGGGGGCTTAGACGAATTCTTTTTAACGGACTGCATTAAAAAAGAAGGACAGAAGGCAGTTTTCTTTACAATGTTTGCTCCATTGACATACCTCATGGCCCAACAGATGATAGGTGAATGCTGATCAAGCCACGGACGTCCCAGAACGAGGTCTGCTGTAGAATCTTCCAAGACATAAAACGAACAATCCTCACCATGTAAATAGCCCACTGACAGATGTACCCCTGGACTGAAAACGTCAGGCACCCACCAACACTCAACGTCAGACACACACACACCAACGCACAACGTCGTCAGGCGCACACACACCAACACACAACGTCGTCAGGCCCACACACACACAACGTCGTCAGGCGCACACACACCAACACACAACGTCGTCAGGTGACACACACCAAACACACAACGTCGTCAGGCGCACACATTCCACTTTGGCCCGTTTCTGGCCACACACTACCATTCATAAGTTTGTGGTCTTTAATGGTTTACACAACTAAGTGTGATTTCTGAAACTAAGCTTTGTATGTTTTTACATTTTATTTGTATAAAAAAAATTGTAAATGTTTATCTATTTAGGTCATATGTTAATTGAAAATAAACACTAATTTTCTGCAGTTATGGTTTCCTGGTTTGATTTCTCTTTGAATTGCATAGTTGCTATTGGGTGCAGATATTGAATATGGGCCAAATTAGTTATTTTAATATAATCTGTCAGAGTTGTGGCCTGTGCTCGGGAGACATCTGGCTTTTCAATGGCGATATTATGGCATGAATATGGCCCAATTTAGGGTCTTCTGGCTCTCGTCTAGTAAGGCATTGGTAAAAACCTCCTTGCAAGGTGTCAGGATTCCAGCAGATCCACACTCTCCTCCCACTCATTCACTCACTCCTCCCACTCACTCATTTACTCGTTCACTATCACCTGAGTTCTAATCACCATCACCTGCACCTCATCATCCCACCACCTTTAAATACCACTCTCACTCTCACAGTCATTGTCTGGTCTCGTCGTTACTTAGACACTCAGACTCTCCATGCTATACCAAAGACTTACCTGCTACTTACCTGCTACTCACCTGTTCCTATCGGATTATCTTCATCATCATCTGCCGTCTTCAGTTCCCAGCCGTCCAACTGCAACCCTTTCCAGTGACGGGTCATCATCATCTGAAACAGAGACTCTGATTATTCCTGTGGCTAAGTCCATCCAATTATCATCTGTTAAGATACTCACCATAACTCCGTCTGCTTCTGCTGTTCCTAAAATAAACATTGTTTCACTTACCAACTGTCTGTCTCCTGTATCATCCGTGACAGAAGACCAGACCACAAAATGCAGAACCCAACGGAGCCCGGAGAAAATCCATCTCCTGATCCATTCCTGGAACTGGTTCAAGCTGTTCGTCAGTCGTTACTTCCCTCACCACCAGCTAATCCGCCTATGATTCCCGAGGATATCCTTCAGTCAGCCCGCCGACAACCACTTCCGCAAACACCCGCTGCTTCGTCAGCTGCCTCTGCAAGTCCCATGGCCCAACCAGCGACATACTCCGGAGAGGCGGAGGATTGCAGCGGTTTTTTTACTTCAAGTTTCACTTTACTTCCAGATACAAGCACATAAATTCACCAATGATTCAGCTCGCGTAGCCTTTATCACCTCACTGCTGTCCGGTCGAGCCCTCCAGTGGGCTCAATCCTTGTGGAATTCTGATTCTCCTGTGATTAAATCATTACCAAGTTTCTGCCAACACTTTAAAGAGGTGTTCGGACAGACTGCTTCGGATTTATCGGTACATGATCAACTATTTAATCTCCGTCAAGGCAAATCCTCTGTGAGCACATATGCTCTCCAATTCCGCACGCTGGCGGCATCCAGTGGTTGGAATGAAACTGCCCTGATCACTGCTTTTCGTCATGGTCTCAATCCGAACATCAGACAGCTAGTTGTGGTCTACGAGGATTCGTTGGGACTGGAAAATCTTATTCAAAAGACTCTCCGAGTGTCTCAACGTTTGACGGCCTGTGAAACGCTCACGAGCGCTGCACATCCTCCGCCCACGGCTCCATCTGTCACCCCTCCAGCACCAGAGCCCATGCAAGTGGATTCCACACATCTCTCTCTCACGGAACGTCAGCGACGCATCCAGAACCGTCTCTGTTTATACTGTGGAGGAAGCCCTCGAACAGGAGTTCATTCGTCCATCTACTTCCCCTGCCGCTGCGAGCTTCTTCTTCGTGGCAAAAAAGGACGGAGGCCTGCGGCCGTGCATTGACTATCGCCATCTCAACTCTCAAACAGTAAAATTCAGCTATCCCCTTCCTCTGGTCCCAGCAGCCTTGGAACAGTTGCGTGGAGCCCGAATATTCTCCAAGCTTGATCTTCGCAGTGCATATAATGTCATCCGAATTCGTCGGGGTGATGAGTGGAAGACGGCGTTCATCACTCCCTCTGGACATTATGAATACCGGGTAATGCCTTTCGGGCTGTCCAACGCCCCAGCAGTCTTTCAGGGGTACATGAATGAGGTTTTCCGGGAATATCTTAATAAGTTTGTGGTGGTCTACATAGATGACATCCTCATTTATTCCTCATCTCTCTCTGAACACCATCGCCATGTCACTGCTGTACTGGAAAAGCTGCGAGCTCACAAGCTCTACCTCAAACTTGAAAAGTGTGAGTTTCATACCCCTTCAGTTCAGTTCCTGGGTTACTTCATCGACCAACATGGAGTTCGGATGGACCAGAGGAAGGTGGAGACTATCCAAAACTGGCCTCAACCTTCTACGGTAAAAGACCTCCAACGTTTCCTAGGATTTGCCAATTTTTACCAAAGGTTTATCAACAACTACAGTCACATCAGCTCTCCTCTGACTTCTTCTCTCCGAGGCCGGCCCAAATCTCTGTCCTTATCGCCCGAAGCCATCTCAGCCTTCGAACGCCTAAAGGAAGCCTTCCAGACCGCCCCAGTTCTAGTTCATCCGAACCCAGAGATCCCTTTCGTTGTGGAGGTGGATGCTTCCTCCACCGGAGTTGGGGCGGTCCTGTCACAGCGGCAGGGTGATCCTCCCAGACTCCATCCATGTGCCTTCTTCTCTAAAAAGCTGTCCCCGGCGGAGCGGAACTACGACATTGGAAATCGAGAACTGCTCGCCATCAAGTTGGCATTAGAGGAGTGGAGACACTGGCTGGAGGGAGCAAACCATCGCTTCGAGGTCATTACCGACCACCGCAATTTGGAGTACCTCAGAGAGGCTAAGAGACTTAATCCCCGCCAGGCCCGATGGGCACTATTCTTCACACGCTTTGACTTCCTTGTGTCCTACCGACCCGGTTCTAAGAACTGTAAGGCAGATGCTCTATCCCGTCTGTATCATCCATCAAGTGAGGACCCTCTCCCAGAACCTATCCTCCCTCCAGCCGTGTTTGTAAGTCCTATCGTCTGGGACATCGACCAGCAGATATCCCAAGAGAACCGCCTTCATCCCGCTCCGCCGGGAGGTCCAGAGGGGTGTGCCTTCGTACCACGTCACCTTCGAACGGCCCTTCTGGACTCTGCTCATACCACTCCGGGCTCTGGACATCCAGGTAGCAGGCGTACCCTCTCGCTCCTCAGTAATCGGTACTGGTGGCCAACCATCTCTCAGGATGTTGCTCGCTACGTAAAAGGATGCTCAGTCTGTGCCGTTACCAACACTCCCCGAAGACTACCAGAAGGCAAGCTAGTCCCTCTTCCGCTTCCTCGTCGTCCATGGTCTCATATCGGGGTAGACTTCATGACGGACCTGCCCAGATCTAACAACCATACCTGTGTCTTCGTGGTCGTGGACCGATTCTCAAAGGCCTGTAAATTGATTCCCTTACCTGGACTCCCTACCGCCTTTGAAGCCGCCGAAGCCCTCTTCACTCACGTATTCCGAAACTTCGGCATCCCAGAGGACATAGTGTCGGATCGAGGCCCTCAGTTTGTATCAAGAGTTTGGCGAGCTTTCTTCAAGCTCCTCGGAGTAACAGTAAACCTGTCATCTGGATACCATCCTCAGACTAACGGCCAGACTGAGCGAAAGATTCAGGAGATTGGACGTTACCTGCGGACTTATTGCCACCAGTACCAGGACAGCTGGAGCCAGTACCTTCCGTGGGCCGAATACGCACAAAACTCTCTTCAACAGTCCACCACCGGTCTCACCCCCTTCCAATGTATCCTCGGCTATCAACCTCCTCTCTTCCCTTGGTCTGGTGAGCCCTCGGACGTACCAGCTGTAAACTACTGGTTCCAGCAGAGCGAGGGGGTATGGGACTCGGCTCACGTGCATCTACAGCAGGCAGTGCGGAGACACAAGGACCAAGCGGATCGTCATCGGATCGAACCATCGCAGTATGTGCCAGGACAGAAGGTGTGGCTTTCGACCCGGGACATGCGCCTCCGCCTGCCTTGCCGTAAGCTGAGTCCTCGATACATCGGTCCATTTACCGTGCAGAGGCAGCTGAACGAGGTCACCTACAGACTCAATCTCCCTCGACAGTACCGGATTTCTCCATCATTCCATGTGTCTCTCTTAAAACCATTCATTGAACCTGTCATCTCCTCCCACAGAACCTGACCCGGCCATCGAACCTCCTCCTCCTATCCCAATAGAGGACGAGTCCATATACAGAGTCCGCACCATCTTGGACTCGCGGCGACGAGGTCCTCGGCTGGAATATCTAGTGGACTGGGAGGACTACGGTACTGAGGAACGGTCGTGGGTTCTTCGGGACGACATCCTGGACCCAACTCTCCTTCAACAATTCCACACCAATCATCCTGATCGCCCAGCTCCCAGGCCCCGTGGCAGACCTCGTCGTCGAACTCATCCCTCTTCGCAGTCGTCAAGAGCCGCCTCGGAGGAGGGGGGTACTGTCAGGATTCCAGCAGATCCACACTCTCCTCCCTCTCATTCACTCACTCCTCCCACTCACTCATTTACTCGTTCACTATCACCTGAGTTCTAATCACCATCACCTGCACCTCATCATCCCACCACCTTTAAATACCACTCTCACTCTCACAGTCATTGTCTGGTCTCGTCGTTACTTAGACACTCAGACTCTCCATGCTATACCAAAGACTTACCTGCTACTTACCTGCTACTCACCTGTTCCTATCGGATTATCTTCATCATCATCTGCCGTCTTCAGTTCCCAGCCGTCCAACTGCAACCCTTTCCAGTGACGGGTCATCATCATCTGAAACAGAGACTCTGATTATTCCTGTGGCTAAGTCCATCCAATTATCATCTGTTAAGATACTCACCATAACTCCGTCTGCTTCTGCTGTTCCTAAAATAAACATTGTTTCACTTACCAACTGTCTGTCTCCTGTATCATCCGTGACACAAGGTAAGTATTGCTAGTCTTTGTCCAATTTAAAGTAATACTGAATATGAAAATAAAAATTTTAAAAATCTGGAACAAAAAAGTAGATTAAAAAAGTATTACAGTTTTTCTCAATTGCTAAAACACTAAAATCCATTGGCTGAACAAAGTTCTCAGTTGCCTGAACTCATTTAGCTAATTGTGGAGTCTGTTGTCAATACCGTAAACAATTTCACATGGTAAAACACAATTTGCAGATCTCACTTAGACGTTTCAGCAAAACTCTGAACACATTCTCATTCTCAAAACACATTCTGCACTCTAATGCACACGTCATCCATACTGGTAAACACAAGTGGCAAAAATCAAATACAAATAGAGAACACATGTCATTTGATTGAACACAACCACTCAAAACTGATTCAACCTGTTTCAAATGTTGAGACACAACCAATATAAGCCAGTTCAGAGAGCAAACAGGTTGTTGAAGGTGGGGAGGAGAAAGTCTGAAAATGAATAGAAGAAACAATGTGAGAGGACGAGGACGAGTGCGTATGCGAAGTGGGCGACGAGGAGGAGGGCAAGAAAGAGGAAGAGGAAGAGGAGGAAGAGGAGGAGGAGTAGGAGGGCAAGAAAGAGGAGGAGGAAGAGGAGGTCAAGAAAGAGGAAGAAGAAGAGGAGGAGGAGGAGGAGGAGGAGGAGGAGGAGGAGGAGGAGGGGGGCAAGGAAGAGGAAGAAGAAGAGGAGGAGGAAGAGGAGGAGGAGGAAGACAAAGAGTGGAAATATCTGATGAAATTCGAGCAACAGTCATAGACCATGTTCTTGTCCATGGACTGACCCAGGCCAAAGACAAGAAGCACATTGATCACATGTTTACTCCTTTCATTTGTGTCCCTTTGAGTATCGTATACTGTAGTACAGTGCACTGCTGTAGACTGAACAATGAAAAAATATGAAATTTTTTTGAGATTAAAAATGTAGTTCTCCCTGAGAACTATATGTTTTGAATAATGTGTTTTAAATTTTTTGGTGTATTGTTTACTGACTGCTTGATAGTGTATACACTGCAAAAACTCAAAATCTTGCCAAGTATATTTATCTAATTTCTAGTCAAAATATCTCATCACACTTAATATTAGACAAAATCACCTAAATGCCAAGATTTAAGTGAGATAAAGGAGCTTGTTTTTAGACAGTGCATCTTGAATATCTTGTTAAGTGAAACTGTCTTAAAAATATCTTGTTTTGAGTCATATCTCAAATGAAACAAGCTTTTTTGACATGTCATAAGGTTTTTAAGCTGCTGTGTTATTTGTAAAAGATGAATCGTCTTGTTTCAAGAAGCAGACCTGTCTTGAATTGAGACAACAAATCTGCTTTATTGAAAACTGCAGGTCAACATGCCCAACTCACAACAACTCACAATGACATATATTGACAGCAACAAAAAAAAAAAGTAATTTATTTACGTATAAACAACTTTACCGACGTACAAATTTGTATGTATTCCTAGTTAACTTATGCATATTAAAATCGTGGTTTTGACTCTATTGCATTCAATTGTCTTATCAATTAAATTTTCAGTCGCATTTATTAATAGTTTAATGTTACTCCCCATATGGAAAAGGTTTGCTAAAAACTCCTGTGATTCTTATGTTCCAACAGAATATTGTAAGGGACATATATGCTGCAAAAAACACATATGTTTTAAACATTTAAACTACACACACAAGCACACATTTTAATTACAAAAATATTTTATTAGAATGTGTTCTACAATATACAGTTGCATATTTCACATATCAATAGTTTTCATTTTAAATCCTGCATCACCAGATTTCATTTTCATTTGTGACAATTTCTCTAAACTTTATCACAGTACTACTAGGTATACAACAGTTCTATTCTTAACCTACAAACATAAAACTTTCCTAAATGTTGAAGTGATTCTTATGCGTATCACTCTAAAAAATAATTCAGTGGCTTAGTAAATATCACAGTAATAATTAACTTTATTACCTAAAATCTCTGAATATCATTTACTTGATAGTTTGAGTTGAACATAGCCTACCGAAATAATTGACTAAAACTCCAACAATAAATTTTGTCTGAAATTTACAGTTATATTTAAGTTTGAAGTTTTTCACTAAAATAATTTATTATTTGACTAACCAATTATTTATTTAAAATAATCAAATAAAATCAATATTATTAATATTTAACAAGCATAAGAAATTAAGTTTACTCAATTAAAATGTATTTTACTGTCTATGATTACAACAACGCACCCCTCCCCCACCCTATGACGTGACGACAACTCGACGGTTGAGTGAGCGCGCGCTGTTTGAACTCTCTCCAGTGCAGAACAGTTCTCCTCTGTGAAATTCAGGTGTGTATGTTTTATTTTATCTGTATAATCACTAATGTGCTTTAAATAATTTTATTTAATGCGAAGGAACATACAGAGACGCAATGTTACTCACCTTAAACGAGTGTCGACTCGCGCCTGCCTTTTCGCGTGATTGTAAGGCCTTGTTCATATAAAACACACGACTATATTCTTAAAGATAATGAATATAACTAATTTGGATGATAAAATGTCCTCCGAACTGTGCACTGTTTGTTTATTGGCAGGTTATGGAGTCAGTCGCGTTGCAGCATCTTTCGGCTGTGAGTGACGCAGGACGGCGGTGTAAAGTTAGAGGTTCCCCCGCAGAGGCGAGTCCATCTCCGCCACGCGAACCAGCGCTGATCCGGTGGATACTGGATAACAGACCGGTTGATTACACTTGAATTACTTTAATGTTTAGGCCTAAATGTTTAATTTTTACTTCGAAAATGTTTCTTACATGAGTTTAGATGTAGGCAATATTGCATACGTGTTAAAAATAGTATAAAATATATGCTGTTTTGCTGTAATGTTAGGCTACTAATCGACAATAAAGGCCAATGTCATGTAGTTATACCGGTGGTTGTATGGAATATTTTTACAAAGGTTTAGAGGAAATAAAAAAGTTAATATTACTGCCATATAAACACAGTTTATATTACTCATGAATATTTGTTTTTAAATGTTTCCCCCTAAACATTTCTACTCAAGTTTATTTGTTAATGTAACATATGCAGTTACTCAGATCTATTTAATATGTTTTACTAACATTTACTCCATTAATACAGTGTAAGTAATTGCTTTCACTGCTTAAAAATCTAATCAATATTCTAAGTTTAAAAATGTTTCACCAAAAAAATTGAGTGAATCATGTTAAATGTTTTAAGAGTGCATCACCACTAGAGTTCATGTCACATATACAAAAACATATTCCAGCCAATTTTAATCACTGTTCTAGAAACATATTTGACTCAGCTTTGTTCATTTGCAATAATATGTTATGATTTTGTTCACAAACAACAGGCCCAGACAGTTCACAATTGATACACAATCTTACAATATCATTGCTTTTCAACTGCTCTTTCAAATCCTGTAGAAAAATTCATAAAGATCAGTGATATTCTGACATTAATCCTCTAACCGGCATCTGCACTGTACAATTTAAAGGGATACTCCACTTTAAAATGAAAATTTTCATCATATACTCACCCTCATGTTGTTTTAATCCTTAATGAATTTCTTTCTTCTGCTGAACAGAAAGGAAGATATTTAGAAGAATATCAGTAACCAGACAGTTTCTGGTCTCATTGACTTTCTAAATATCATCCTTTCTGTTCAGCAGAAGAAAGAAATTCATTAAGGATTAAACCAACATGAGGGTGAGTATATGATGAATATTTTCATTTTAAAGTGGAGTATCCCTTTAAGAATCTGCCAACTGCATATAAGTGAATCAGATGTTGGTCATCAAAACATGAAATCTGTACGAAACACATAAACAAATGACACAAAATGTGTATAAATTCTATATGACTTTAATTTGAAAAGCATACAATTCAATATAAGAACTTGAAATATATAAAATTCATATATAATCATTTAAAGTAATACCATACACATGTGCATACTTTTATCATGTAAAACTCATACAAGTCTTTTAACAGTATTCATATTTAACGCAAAAATCCCCTACAAGTTGTATGTGTGTTATTTAGTATAAAATGGGCCATAATCGGTCTGATATTGTATAGGACATGTATTGGCCTTATATGAAACACAGAAGGTAATTCTGGCTGATTTAACCCGTTTAATCCCAAATTTTTTCTTGCAATTTGAGTACATGCATTTTACTCCTTAGACCTCCCTAACACTCAAACATTATGCCCTTTTTGATTTTATGTTGGTTAAGTTAGTGAAAAAATAGGTTTTATACTCGGTCACAATAGTGACCGGTGGGAAACACCATAGTCAGAATTCATACAAATTCTTCAATTAGACCTATTTACACAATACATTCCAAGACATCCAATACCTCATTTTTTCATTTCATGAAGGAGGCTTAGTGAGGTGAGAAGGTTGTCATGTACAACGTTACACCCTGGAGGAACTTCTGCTTGTTTGGCTAGACCCGTATGGGCTAGACCATGACTACACTTGGGCCCTGTCCTAGGCCAGTTTCAGGGAGATGCATGTTCATTCAGTGCACTGAAGATGGGCCGTACGTTGTAGAAAGGGTTGTTGGGTTGTTTGGGGTCATGTGTGGGGCACACCAATTGGTTTTCTCATGAACATCTGCCTAATCCTCCAAATATTTCACCTCTGCATCGCCATTCAATACCTGTCAAATGGGCCATTTCACCCTGGTTCTCCCTATCTGAGCCCTCACTATCACAGTCACTTTCAATTTGGTTGGGGGGGGGGGTGTCACATATCTCTAGAAGGTCCAACACATTGATAGTTTCTGGGATACTGATACACTGAAGAAAATTATAAACGCAACACTTTTGTTTTTGCCCTCATTTTTCATGAGCTGAACTCAAAGATCTAAGACTTTTTCTATGTACACAAAATGCCTATTTCTCAAAAATATTGTTCACAAATCTGTCTAAACAAGTGTTAGTGAGCACTTCTCCTTTGAAGAGATAATCCATCCAACTCACAGGTGTGGCATTCGTTTAGTGAAGGATTAAAAGCCAAAACCTGTGTTTTCAATTGAAGTACTGTTACTGTGTTATACTACCGGTCACAATTGTGACCGTTAACAAATTTACACATCTTACGAACAAAATATATATGCAGGAGTATAATTCTCAAAACATATCAGTAGTAGACCCTTTAAAGAATATATGTACAAAATATGATAGTTCTATCTTTTAATTAAGATGTTTTATATACTACTTTTTGTAGTAGTCAGAGGAAGACATCTTCTTCCAGATGTGCAAGCAAGAAGTAAACTGATCTGGTCATGTGACCTTTCACACTAGTCACATGACATTAATGGATTTTAAATCAAGATGATCTATTTTTTCATATAAAAGTTGAATTTCATGCCCAAAGCCAATAACAACATTTTTAGAGCTTCCAGAAATAAGAAAAAAGTTGCGGTCACAATTGTGACCGGTGGGATTAAACGGGTTAAGTAAGGAAGATAATATATGGTTGCTGTATATGAACCATGCAGGTTTTTTTCATATGGGTTAAAAATACCTTCTTTAATTGTTTAACCATTTTGTAATATTTGGTTTATTTATTGTGAAACGCAAAAGGCATTTTCTCCTATAGACCCAATGACCCATAATACACTAAAACATAAATTCACAAAAGACATCAATTTTATTAGCTTGGTGTAATCCAAATCAGGGTTTTTCCTGGCTCAAAATGATGCGGAGGTGGTTGTAACTCTAGGGGGGTCTGGGGGCATGCCCCCCCGGGAGAAAATTTTGTACATTTTAAAGATAAATTCATTAATCTGGTGCACTTTGAGTCACTCGAATCTGTTGTTAAAAATAAATAATAATCCACCCGCCAACCACCCATATTCTTTGATTTAGATATCTGCATCTGATCATCACATTACAATTATTCAATTAAGCATGATAATATGGTAACATATCACACAATTAACATTTATTTAAATTAAAAGTTCTTCTTTTGGCAAAATTACATTTTCTTTATAGCCTAAACAGAGGCTTTACTCCCTTTAAACTTATTGTCAATGTTTCATTTTTGAAAACACTCTTATCGGAATAATTTTTTGTACCTTTATAAAGGGCATTTTCCCCCTAATTTTATTTAATGTATGCTCTAAATTTCATTTAAAATTCTTACATTTTATCAATACATTCAATTAAAATAATAAGACACTAGGCTGTTACCAATCAAATTAAATAATTTACATTGAAAAATTGTAACTGTATTAAATGAGATTATTTTGAATATTTTTTGAATATACAAGGAATGTTGAAAAGAATGATACTTTGAAACTAAACCGCCAGTAGGAGGGGGCAGGCGGCCGTCTTAATGAGCGAGTCTTTGAGTCTTTAATGTAAACGATTCGTTCAAACGGCTGATTGATTCAGAATGAGGCGGTTTAATAATGGGCAATTGAATCTTTGACTCAAGCGATTAGTACAAAACGCTGAATGATTCAGTAATGAATCATGGATGAGTGTTGCTGTGAGACGCGATATGGTTCTGTTGTTTGGAACTATTTTCGCTGCTAAAACAGAACAAAAACAGTCTAAAAATGTAAGTAACTTAATTTTAACTATTTGTTTATTGAACTGTTATGAAATTAATATCTCGGTTTCAATCGTGATGGCATTCAGGAAAACAGCACTCTGGTCGTGTGTAGCCTATGTTATAAATAACTGCGTGAGACTCAACTGCGCAACTTTGTTACCGTCCGTACACTGTAAAAAGTCGTTCAGTGCTATTGTCCATATGACTTAATTTTAAAAACTATATTTATTCCAATAAATTAATTTATTTTTCTTTCTTTGTTTTTTGAGTTGTCAAAAAGTAAAAAGTGTGACTATTTTCGTTACTTAATATTTTCTATAATAAAATTAATTTTATCGGACTTCACCATAAATTGATTTTACAAAACTTATTTTAAAAGTTTATATCAGACGTATATACGTAAGAAGACACACGACCCGCCCACCTGCATCCACGGAAGAACAAGCCCGGGCAAATTCTTTACTGTCGTCTCGTCTGTTCCAGAAGTTTATTCGAACGGGGTTTTCTACGGAGCCGGATAATTTATACTTCACGTACCTCATCTCATGTAAGTAACTCTTTGTGTTGTTAAAAGTTATGTTTACCCTAATTAACGTGTTTGTGTTGCGCAATCGCTCTGTCGAAGAGCGCCAATTTCGAATGTGCTCTAACGTTACTTCAAACAGTTTGTCAACTTGAGCCACATACTGTATTAATCTACATGTGTGTGCGTTGTAAGGTATGAGTAATGTTGTCTTTGTGTGATAGTTTAATGTTTCAGAGGTGTTTGTAACTTATTCAAAAACATTGTTGTGGCTTCGACAGTTTGGCAGTGGACTCAGACGCACACGACGCCACAGCTAACTTTAGCTGCTAGCTAAGTGATTAGCTATCGTCGATTGGAGATAAACGTTAATGTGCCAGAGCAGCAGTTAATTTGTCGATTACACAATCCACACAATCTAACCTAAACCACATTGACGAGGGAGCAAACATTTGCCAGTATGAGTGTGGGCACTGTTAGCTTGTGTGGATCAGCACATGGCATAGGTCCTCTTTCACAAGTGTTATTTACTAAAATAAGTTTTGCGATAAACGAAAGTTAATCATTCTTGTCTTGTTCAGCAGGATACTCTTCACATGTATTTTTAAAATGTCTTTTATCAGGCTTGTATTCAAAAGGCTAGTAGAGGTAACTAACTCTTTTTTTTTTCTCCCCATTGACAGACGGGATGGCCCTGTAAAGTGTGCAGCACTGTGGTACCAGGAAAGAGTGACATTTTAAAGCATTATAGACTTCATCATGGGACTTTTGGACACAGCCATGCCTTGTATTCATATAGATTGCCCATGCTCTTTTAAATCTCGGAGTTCCTTCCGCTCTCACCTCTCAAGATACCACCCAGAACTGTCACTGCGCTTTTGAACAGTTGTTTTCTTTGTCTGTTCAACATCATTATACTTTGGACATAACGTTGAATTTTCAGGATGTTGTAATGGTTTATCCTTATCATGTTTTATACTATGCTGGAGGTCATACTTTCTGGTGTTAAAAAGTTTATATTTTATACACACAAAATAGACCTGGTGTGAAGCTGCACTTTAAAAAGTGGTCGGTAAGTGAGATCAGTGAGATGTTTGAGTAAAGCTGTTCAAAATATTCACATGCTGTGAAGGTATTATGCTATTGTATTATGCTAAGTTGAGGTCAGAAGCTCATGCTTGTGACCTGTAATGTTAGTGTTAAAATGTTTAAATATGTTCACACTGTACTGTTAAAGGGATAGTTTGTATTAAAATGAAAATTGTCATTTACTCACCCTCAAGTTGTTTAAAACCTGTATGAATTTCTTTCTTCTGCAGAACACAAAGGAAAATATTTTGAAGAATGTCAGTAACCAAACAGTTAACTGGACCTATTGACTTCAATAGTAAGAAAAAAAAGACTATGGACGTCAATAGGTCCAGTTAACTGTTTGGTTACTGACATTCTTCAAAATATTTTCCTTTGTGTTCAGCAGAAGAAAGAAATTCATACAGGTTTTAAACAACTTGAGGGTGAGTAAATGACAATTTTCATTTTAAAACAAACTATCCCTTTAACAGTACAGTGTGAACAACATTTTAACACTGTAAAATGTTTTAATATTATGTATGTACACAGTAAAATATACTGTGAAGGTGTTCTACAAACCTGCACTTTATAAGCTGAGATCATGCTTTTTTTAATGCATGAATAGATGTTATGTAAGGGATAATGTATAGCGAGGCGGTTGTTATAGCGAATACCACCCCGACAGGCTGACTAGGTGCCCGACCTGAAGCGGAGCCTGAAGGGTTTGTATTCGCTATAACAACCACCTCGCTATACATTATCCCGCTTATTACATGGCTACCTACCAAATAAATCAATAATTTGACTCAAAATATTGATTTAAAAAGGAGTTTATTGATTTAAAAACGATTGTATTGCTTCCGCTAAAGAAAATAGTCTGTTCCGTCTCTGAACTGCGTCCTTGGTAACGCTCTGTTTTTCATGGCAACGGTCAGTTATACTAAGCAGCGTCTGTTATCAAGAAATAACACACCGCATTCTACATTGGAATTCTACCAAGCCATGTAATAATGATTGTTAACTGTCCAGCTCATTTTGAATATAGCTTGTGAACTGTTACAAAAGTGCCTGTTGACTTAAAATGTTGTAACATTATGTACACAGTAAAAAACTGTACTGTGAAGGTATTACACTAACCTGCACTTTATTTGCTGAGGGCATACTTGCTTTAATGCCTGAATACCAATGTTTATACTGTACATTTCTACGGTTTTGTATATGGCAATGATTAAAATAAATGTTGGAAATTGACATAATAGCAACTAATTATTTGAAGCCGTTTACACTTCCAAAACAAAGAAAGGGCAAATTGGTCCAAATTAATAAATCAAGACATTAACTACTATTTTTTTCATTTAAAAGTAACCTATTTTATTTAAGTCTAATGTGTATAATATGCTGATATTTTTTACATTGATTGTACTCAATTTTTTTGCTTTTTCTGAAAATGCTACTTAATCTTTTCGCATTCATTGAATGTCACATTATTAAGTTGTCCTTACTCAAAATATCAGTTAGTTCACTAAACTTAAAAAAAGTAGTTGGAAAATGTTGTCTTAATTTTATTGAGTTAGATCCAAGTAACACTTTTAACAGTGTAGGTAGCCTACCATGATGGGAGTTACGTGTCTTTATTACACTCATTTAGCTGTCATCCACACTAAATTGAATGGAATGTTTGTATAACTAGGCCCGCTCGACCCGCGGATTATGTTCCGTGCAGCACTATCGGCAAACTACACGGTTAGAGAATGGACACAAGCGGGAATCGCGACAGAACTGTCACGGTGGATAAAGTGTATATGAGCACGTGACTGTCTGTCCGAGTTTTGTCGAGAGGCGGAGGCGGCACGAAATTTGACGGAGGCGGCCGCCTCATAATTGTCTATGCAGGAAAAACCCTGCAAATCTTTAGAATCCATGCGTTGTTTGCAAAAAACAGATCCAAATTCAGCCCTTCATCCAGTGATCTTCATAATTTCTCTCAGCAGAGACCGTAAACGCCAAATCCTAGCATCCCGCGCTCGTGGTGAATTCAAATTCAAAAATTGCGAACCGAAACCGGATTAGCGTTTTGATGGATTAATAACTTAAATTCTGCTCTATAACGTTACCTCACCTCATACAAATATATTATATAGCCTACTGCCAGAGAGGACTGCGACACATCGTCCTGTGAACGACTTTTGGTACCGGTTTTGACATTTTCTCACTAAATAAATTATTGCGATTAAACGTGCAACGTTATGTCTGTTGTTTTTCTTTATAATTGTAGCATTAGTTACATAGTTTTAAGAAATGGTTAGGTGTAGGGGTAGGATTAGTGGCTCAAACTATATTTTAATGCTTTGTTAATAAAACTGCCATTTCCCTACACATTATGTTCATTACGTTTTATCATTTTAATATTGTCTATAAAATGGGTATGTTTAGGTGTGGGAGTAGGGTAAAGGGATCTTACATTTATAATCTATAAAATGTTCTACTATGTTTTCATATTGCAGTTCCATAAATACTGTGAGCCAAAATGTTGAGAAAAATGAAGCTGTTTCCCTTTTATGCAGTCCTCTGGGACTTTTTGCTGTTTAAAAAAAAAAAAAAAAGGTTAAATGCAAGTCTATTTTTCACTTTTTCTGTCTAGTAAACAGTAGTTAATGTCTTGAATCTAGTAGGTAAAATGTCTTGAATCTAGAACAGTATTACTTTTGTTGATCTTACAATGAGGTAAATACACTTGAGATGATGACAGGATGGTAAATTATGGCTTATTATGGCAAAAGAGCACTGCCTAATATGAGTCAGGAATGCTAACTTCAAGGCATTTTGTCTCAAAATGCCCGTTTCCAATCTTATTTCAAGTTGGTGGTGACTTAAATCTAGAACAGTGTAACAATTATAGAACTAAAAATTAGTTAAATACACTTGAAACAAACAGGATGACAAAAGAAAATGCTACTTTTGAGGGGAAAATACTATTTTTGAGTATGACAAGCTTATTATGAGACACAAAACATCACAATACTAGTAAAATATAGCTAAAAATGAGTTTTCCCAGCTAATTTCAAGATCACTCATATCTTTTAAGGCTTAAAAATAATGTCTTATTTCAAGAAATCTTACCAAGAGAATTTTCACTTGTTCCATTGGCAGATTTTTTTGCTTATTACAAGCAAAAATATCTTGTATTAATTTTTTTTTGCTTAATTTTGGAGTGGCCTTTTTTCCAGTGTAGCATTTTGATCACTTTGTTTATGATTTGAGAGCAGTGTTTGATTTTGAACACAGGTAAAATTGTTTTGAGAGCAGTGTTTGATTTTGAACACAGGTAAAACTGTTTTGAGAGCAGTGTTTTATTTTGAACACAGGTAAAACTGTTTTGAGAGCAGTGTTTGATTTTGAACACAGGTAAAACTGTTTTGAGAGCAGTGTTTGATTTTGAACACAGGTAAAACTGTTTTGAGAGCAGTGTTTGATTTTGAACACAGGTAAAACTGTTTTGAGAGCAGTGTTTTATTTTGAACACAGGTAAAACTGTTTTGAGAGCAGTGTTTGATTTTGAACACAGGTAAAACTGTTTTGAGAGCAGTGTTTGATTTTGAACACAGGTAAAACTGTTTTGAGGCGAACGTTTCATTTTGCAAGAGGAGTCAGAGGTTTTGTAAATAGTGCTTGAAGATAAGGTTTTGTGTTTAATGTTTTCAGAAAATGGAGCAAGGTTTCAGAAATTGTGTTTTAGCAATTGAGAAAAACTGTAACACAAAAATAATACTCAGAGTATTAAAAACATCAAAATACATGAAGAAAATGCAGGCAAATATACAGGCTATTTCTCATTAAAGAGCAGTGAATTCTTTTCTCTTTTTATTTTGTTTTTTGATTAATATTAAGTGCACAGACGACATTAGGTTTATTACGCACTGTCACTTTAAGACCGAGTGCAGATCCAATTGCACTGATGCACATCCGATATTCTCACAACTATATGTTCTGTAAAGACATAACTGACTGTGTTTACGTGAATACTCTCCAAAACGGACATTTAGACATAATGTTGTGTATTTGTCCATTCAGACGCGAAAGAGAGCTCAATTCAGTCCTCGCGTGCTGTATAGCTGTCTATCATTCGTCATATAGTAATAACACCTTGTTTTATTTTATTTTTTATAAGTTATGAGCTTTAAATAATTAAAGTGTGATATTTAAATTACGCAATTGAAAGTGCACATTTCTGAATGCACGAGCGCTGCGTAGCGCACACAAACTGACAGCTTTACCGCTTGTTTCGCTATTTGTTCCGCTTAGCAAGTTAATGGTAACTGTTACATTTCGGAGATATCAAGTAGCTATATAAAGCTACATTAAACATTCCACACACATCGCAATGACGATGATAAATGTTATTTTTTATTAATTGACCCACGGATTATCCAAAGCGTCCGACTCCACGGTATTAAATATATAGGCTACATATAGGCCTAAGTCACACTGTCTATTCGCACAACCTTTGAACTAAAAATCAAATAAAAAGTGCATTCATCTTTTGCATGACGCGGGCCAAAAAATTAATGCCGGGTCGGCTACTCATACTCATTGAAGCAGCAAACATTCAGTGTAAGAGTAAAATAATGACATAATATTATTAAATATTTGAATCACAGCTTATAAATATTTGACATCGACAACCCAAGTGCATTTTACCTCAAATTTGCGACTAGTTAACTTTCTAAAGAAGGCGCAATCGCTTCTCGGGTCGACATTAACACACTGACAATAATGTATTCAGAATTTAAAATATTTTTACACCACTTTTTAATGTGTGATTGTGTAAAGGTGTTCACGAAATACCAACCTTTCACCATCACAGTAAAACTAGGGTTTCTGTAGTAAAAGCATGATAAGTGGTGTGGTTACTGTGCATTTACAATAAGCATCACATTAAAGCTACCAATGGGCTCCTTGCACATAGCAACCTCACGTCATATCCGCAACGGGTAAATACGGCACGCTCTCTTCCTGTTTGAAGGCGTACAGACACAACGTAGACATTTTCCGCCTAATACTAGAAAACAGTACAACATTATAACACGCATATTCTGTCAGCCCGGGATTGTTTATTAGCCTAATGTAAGCTAGCAAACTAACGTAAGCCATAAAGTTTGAGATATATAGACTTACCTTCATATCCGTGGATCTATGAAGAGGCATACATTTTAAAGCCCTTCTCTCTAATTTGCTGGTAGGTGATTTGGAGGAGGACTTACAAAGGCGATGTACGTCCGTTATTGTAAGTTTCGGCAACTCTTGTAAACATCTCATCTCGAATAGCGCCGGAAAAGACGAGGCCGCATTTCCGGTAAGGAAGTAGTTACGTGCAAGGAGCCCATAGTGAGGTAAAAGCATGCTAAGTTTTGTGATTACAGTCTTTTTCCTACACTTATCACAGTAAAACTAATGTACTGTGGTAAAAGCATGGTAAATGTTATGGTAAGCTTCTACTACAAATACAACTTTGGAACTTATTATACTACTTTAAACCTGATATGAATATGATTACCTGATTAAAGTTCTAGGCCTATAACGTCACGTGACACAGACAGTGTTTAATCACCCTGTTTTGAATTAGAAAGAAATGAAACGCAAAGCCTCTTTGGAGAATGAGATGACAGATAAAATGCAGTGACTGAACGTAAGCTAATCTGATTAATATCGGCAAACCGAAAATACATTAGCCTATATCAAACATTATTAAGACAGTTAAGAATACTTACCAACATCTGGCACACGTGACCTAATGCCAAATGTCCGGAATGAGACTTCTTCAGCGCGATATCCTACTGATAAAATAGAATTTAAAAAATATCAATAAACAGCAAAGCAATCCAGCTTCCCTGGCAATAAGACCGAAATAATAACATTAAAAGAAACACATAAACCATGATAATTAAGATCTCGTGAATAAATGTTGATTAAACAGCTTCTCTGCTGCAGCCTGACATGCAGAAATAATCGTGCTGTGATCACGAAAGATGATTCCCATTGAAATACATTAGTTTAAAAAAACGTGCTGATATCACGAAAATAACGAAATGAACGTGTCTGTGTCACGAATCAATAGATTAAATTACGTGACCATGTCACGAATTACCGTGAGACTGGGTTGCTCCTGTGGTGTCTTTGAGGGTTGCAGACACACAGTCTCTTGCTGAGATCGTCCAGGTGAGCAGAGGTGATAACGGTCTTTGAAGAGAACTGGTTTTAGGGCCGATGACAACAGGGGAGATGGAGAAGGTTTTCTGATGTAGGTCATTTTGATTAATGCCATTCGTTACAGTGCATATTTTTCCATGTAGCTTATATGTAGCTGTCTCGGCCCCCCATCACTAGTAGATGGGTCGACCCATTGCTCTTCATTCCGAATACGAATGAACCATCGGCGTAATTTGCGAGTGGGTTGGGTGAGACATGTCCCCACCTGTTTTCTCAGGATCACCCACATAGCAACGCTGTTTCGGCCCAGATCTGGCCCACATCTGGCACTTGTGGAATGCGGATCTGGCCCACATGGAGCGTGGAATGACGGCCCTTGGGTGGCCCACTCCTGTTTGCCAGATCTGGGCCACAAGCAGGCCATAGCAATGCCACATGTCAGCCAAGAGCAAAGAAATAACCAGAACTGGACTTTATCTGAGCCACAAAATCTGTGTATATTAAATATGGAGTCATCTCAACCTTAATAAGCCTGTTAACAAGCAGAATTACTGAAGGAAAGAAGAGAAGAGAAAAAGAGACGAGCAGAAACACAAGGGGCCCTATTTTAACGATCTGAAACGCAAGTGTCAAAGCGCAAGTACCTTTGTGGACGGATCCCGGCGCTGTTGCTATTTTCCCGGCGGGATAAATGCCTCTTGCGCCTGGCGCAAATCTAAAAGGGGTTGGTCTGAAGTAGCTTCATTATTCATAGGTGTGGTTTGGGCGTAACGTGAAATAAACCAATCAGAGCGTCATCCAACATACCCTTTAAGAGCAGGTGCGCATGTTGTATGGCGGATTGTTATTATTATGGCGCACTTACCAGGCGCGCGCCAGGAGCGGTTCACAGCCGAGGAGATCGATGTTCTCGTCAGGGCCGTAAAAGATAGAGAATTGACATTGGGGATGGGACAAACCCACCCAAATCAATAGAAAAAAATATAAGAAAGCTCAACTTAACTGGCAAGTTAAAGAGTAATGTTTTAATGTACTTACATTATGGTAAAGGTGATTTCGCAGTCTTCAGATTTTTTTTTCCTGGTTCTTGACGGACAAACTAATTTGTCAGATGTCCTTATATACATATGTGTCTTGCCACTATTGGGCAAACAGGTCTGATCCATCATTACTACAATTTGCCTGAAAAAATTGGGTAAATGTGTAAGCTAGATTTATGCCTATTTTTTCACATCTTCATGGACACCAAAATGATTTCCCTCATGTGGTAATATATTTCCTTGTTATAATGTATGATTTGCTAAAATAAAAACTGCTGCATCTGTGTTGATGAGAGAATCAAAGTGTATGCGCATTGTGCACCCGCTACATTATGGCCAAGCATGCGCGCTTAAAATAGCATTATGAACAACGCGCAACGCGCCACTGACTTTAGACCAAGTTTTTTTTGGTCAGTGGTGGAATTGTTTTCTGGAAGTGCAAATGTTTGCGCCGAAACACGCCTCCTTTTTGCACCGACCCGCCCAGGGAGCGTAAATTCATTTCCTAGTTTACCGACGTGCGTCTGTGGAGGGAAAATCCCACTTTGCGCGGGTGCAAAATAGGAATGATACATGCGTCAGTGAACAAAGTCATTTGCGCCAGGTGCAAGATAGAGCCCAAGAACTACAACTTTTAGGCACACACAGATATCAAGATTCAGTAAATGCATCTCAACAATGGTGACAAGCAGAATATTCAATTAGGAAAAGTAAATTACATAGACAATTCAGATCATAATTTATTCATACCGCAATGCATGATGGGAGCCATTAATGAATTGTGATTGGTGGCAACAAGGATTATTATTGTCACCACGGTTGAGATTCACAGGCTGATTATTGATGTCTGTGTTTCTAAATAAATGCATTTGAAAGTGATTTGATCAGAACAATTTTTATTAAATGTTTTGGATTATAAGAAAAATACAATTGTCATATGCTGCAGAACCACTAAAATGCTGCTATCAAGTTAAACCAGATCATCTGAATGAGTTTCATTTTTCAGATCACAGCATGATTATGTCAAAACATAACCAACACTATCAGATCACACTTGTCTTTGTTTATTTGACTGTAATAAATCAATAACAGCAGACAAACAAAATTTAAACTTAAAGTATAAGGGTCAAGAGCACAACTAAAGCAAACACTGATCGCCATAACGGTGGCTTACAATTTGTGATTTTCTCCTTCAGTGATTCTGCTTGTTATCATCAGGTGTCTTCAATAATGCTCAATGGTCACTAAATTAATCACTTAATTATCTCATTAACTTTAACACTCTTGAGTGTTAGTTTAACACTCATATCTGCATCATATCATCCATCTAAAAGCAGGTGAAGGTGATTTACAACTAATCAAGGAACCGGCTTTACTGATTAGATGCGCATAACAACATCGTGCGATTAATCGTGCAGCCCTAGTTATGGACATTTTAAGACTAATAATAAAATATGTTTGCAATGGACACAGGCCTATTTATGAAGTTGACTTTATTTGGTATCAGAACTAATATGGTGGTAATTAGCCTATGCTATTTCGTAATGTCATTAAAGCGTTTAAATTGGCAATCACTTTTGATAATTAAAATCTGGCAAACCATTTGGCTCTAAGGCCCCGTCCACACGGACACGGGTATTTTTAAAACCGGGACTTTTTTAACGCGGTTCGGCCGTTTGTCCACACAAAAACGCACTGAAACCGAACATTTTTGAAAACCCCTGCTGAGGGTGAGTATTTTCAGAAACGCCGGTTACGTGTTGTCGTGTAGACAGTGAAACCGGGGTTTTTGCCTTGCGATGTCAGAGCGTGCGCCGTTATCCGCTGTGTTTGATGTCAGATTTGCCGGTAATAACTTTTTGTTAGGCTCCTGATTGGCCAACGTGGCTTTACGGTTAGGGTTATTTCGCCGCCTGCTGGCGTGGCATGCTCTTGACCACGCTTGATAGAGTGTTTTTGCGTTTTCATGTGGACGGGATTTTTTTAAAAAACGCTGAAGGAAAAACTCCGGTTATAAAAATACCCGTGTCCGTGTGGACATGGCCTGAATGGCTAAGATCTATAAATGGGTAAGCATGATGGTGTCCAGTAAGCGACCAACTATGGCAGCGATCCAACGTGTCCTTGTATCGAATCAAAGACGGCGCCGGCCGCGGAGCCGTTTAGTCCATGTCAATTTTTTTATTCGCCAAAACTTAAGCCCTTTTGACATTTTGCCTGACGTGGCTATAATAAAAATTAATTTGTCTCCCAAGACAACTCATTATGGAGCTGCTTGCCAATCAATTCTGATTGTAAAGTACCTTACCATTAATATAAAAGTGTATTACATAATTTTTAGAAGTGGCACAACGGGATAAGGAGGGTGGATGATTAGCGAGGGATACCCGTTGGTCTACCCGTCACAACATAACGTGTGAACATATTACTGACAATTTGATAATTTAATTAATAGTCTATATATTACTGATAACTTAAACTATGTTAAAATAAATGTTACTGGAATAATTTGAGGAATGTTTCATTTGCATAGAACGTGTTGTCTTTCTTAACGCCATAATGCACCTTCGCGTGAAGTGGAAAATCGATTCCTGAGAAATCGATGCCAACTAATTCAGCACCTTCACTTGGGACGGCGCCTTTGTAACGTCGAACGTAAGAGGCAGCGTGTTTAGAAGCTTCCTAAGGGACACTTCGGGGAACACACTTAGGAACTTAATCAACTTTTGTAAGATATATCTGTCGAGTCTTCTTAGCGCGCTAAGAGTGAGCGTTATAGGGGAACCGGGCCCAGAACAACATGAGGGTGAGTAATAATGACACAATTTTCTTTTTTGGGTGAACTAACGCTTTAAATATAAATAGGACTAATTTTCTCTTGACATGATAATTAAACTGCATATGTGTTTTGGCGTTCGTAGTGAAAACAATCCAGGTCATTCTGTCTCCTGGAAATCAGACCAGAGAGGAGTTTCTACAGTGTGAGTTACTATGCAAACACACACAAACACAGATTAGATCAATTAATTGTTCAAAAAACATGAGCAAATTAATTACATTAATGAATGTTAAGATAGCTAAAATTGCACCATGCCATTACAGACTTATGTAAAAAAGACTTATGTACTTATGTACAGACTTATGTAAAAGTGAAAGTATGGCAAGGTTATAACTTTTTTGGTAAATGATGACTGTCATACTTAACCATTTAGATGCGGATGTGTTTGTTTTCATCAGATTTCCATCCATTCACTCTGGATTCAAACACAGTGCATCAACATCTCCATCTGTTCGAGGGCAACACCGCTATCACTCACACAGGCACATACTACAAATATCCTGATCACCAGGACCGGTTTGATCACGCTCAGGCGTTGTGTCGGGAGAGTTTCAGTGGACGCTGTTACTGGGAGGTCAAGTACAGCGGTCGTGAGGGTGTTCATATAGCAGTGGCATATAAGAGCATCAAAAGGAAGGGAATGAGAAATGATAGTAGATTTGGATATAATAATCAGTCCTGGAGATTGTATTGCTCTAGCTCCAGTTGCTCATTCAGACACAATAACACACACTCTGTTCACCCTGTAGTGTCCGGCCATAGAATAGGAGTGTATGTGGATCACAGCGCAGGGATTTTGTCCCTTTTCAGTGTCTCGGATACAATGAGTCTCATCCAGAGTCCAGACCACATTCACTCAGCCACTCTGGGATTGGAGTGCAAAATGACACAACATTAAAACTGTGTCGTCTAACATTGTAACTAATACTGCCATATCACATGTATAAGCACCACGATTAAATCAGAAGCAGTGAGATGATAGTCACTTCTTTTCAAATGACTTAATCAACAGCTGATATCTCAGATATGATAACAGGTTTAGCAAATTAATCATATAATGTTTGTAATGTATGAGTAGAAACTCGTACTTTGTTTGAATGCTGGAAAAATTTTTTTTATTATTTTGTTGTAATTAGATGAAACAAAAGATTTGATAATTTTTGCCAATGACTGTCAAAATTAACTTCCATATCAGATTTTCTGTTGTGTTAAAGGTACAATATGTAGGATTTTTGCAGTAAAATATCCAAAAACCACTAGACCAATGTTATTTATTTTGTTTAGTTGATTACTTACAATATCCCAAATGTTTCCAACTATTTGTAAATCTTGAGAAAATTGCGATTTTAACCAAGGAAACGGGGCGTGTGAGCAGGGATGAGGAGTCGCCAGTCAATAGCCGCGTTTCCACTGCCGGGCCAGGGCCGAGCCGTGCTGGTGCGTGCCAGGGCCAGTCGCGTTTCCACTGTCACTTCAGGGGCTTGATCGGGGCTTACTCGGGGCCAACGGCCAGGATTTCTGGCCTGTCGAATACCTTGGGCCAAAGCGGGCCAGCTCGGGCTAGAGGCGTGCTCAATGTATAAGGCGGAGTTTATCTGTGTTATGGAACGTTATGATCTGAAGCAAGATGCACATTTCACTTTTTTATATCGCACAAAATAATCACTGCTCGAAATGGAGAATCGCCTGTACTGGTCTGTCGAAGATAAAGCTCTTCTGAGCATTTGGGCAGAAGAAAGGGTAACGTACAACGTCAATTTGACGGCATGTGAAGAAACGAGGACGTTATAAAATACATCGATGCTGAACTTTCTAAGCTAAGCATTCAGCGAGCAATGCTTCAAGTTCAGAAAAAAAAAAAAGTAGGCTACAAGGCGATTAAAACGCACAATGGAGAAAGCGGAGCTCAGAGAATTAACTTTCCATGGTTCGACTTGATGGACGGTGTGCTGGGTCACCGTCCCTCTGTTAGTGGCGACTCGCGAGACAATCGGGACACTATTGCAGCCACGGCCAATGAGTTCATACCGTATACATTCTATCTTCCTAACTTAAAAAATAAATAAATTCATAATACCCGCTGAAATGGGTTGGGTTGTATGACGTTTGATCCAGAAAGGCGTGTTAGGGGCGGGGTTTAGGGCAGCGCTGCGGGGCTACTGGCCCGGCGGTGGAAACGCAAGCCCGGTGCTTGAGGCCCGAGGCCACTGGCTCGGCTCGGCTCGCTGTTAGCCCTGGCCTGGCCCTAGCCCGGCAGTGGAAACGCGGCTAATGGTGTCATATCCGCGTTACCCCCGGTTTCCACCAGGTTTGACCTCGTACTGCCATAGAAACCATGGCGACAGACGTTCACAACTGGGTTATGCCAGTTATGCCTAGCAGGACGATCACGCTGTTGTTTTGTTCAAACATCATGGATCATGACAAGCAGACTTTGAGACAAAAAGTGTCACAGTGTCTGTTTTGTGTTCCTGGGTAACCACTAGAGGTCCTCTTCCCGCATGGTGTCCCACACTCTGTTACTACATTTCCCATGATCCTGTCTGTCACTGAGTGTTCATTGTGTTCAGCTGTTTCTCATCACCTCGTTTAGCACTTGTGTGTATATATACCCTGTTAGTTTCAGTGTTTGTCACGGAGTCCTTGTTTTATGTCCCCACACTCCCGTTCATGTATCTGCCTGTTTATTGTTCATTTCTGGATTGCCTTATTGGATTTTTGACCCTTGCCTGGACTGTTGTGAGTACGGATTACCCTTTATTAAATACTGCTCTAGGATCTCACATATCTTGTGTGTGTGTCGTGACAGAAGGACTCTGTTGAATAGATCCAGCGGTATGGGTTTTTGTGCCTCTTCCCCAGCCACCGCGAGGGAGAGGAAGCAGCAGAGTGGGAGTTCGCAATCTGGGGAGGTGCCGCCTCGGATAAATATTTTCTAGTGCTTTGCATTATGGGCTCGTATTACAGAGGAGACCGTGGCGGTAGAATCACCGGAGCCCCCTTCCATCGAACACGGACGATTGTTTGAGGGAACTCGGTTGGCCAGGAGGAGGGTCCCTCTTCCGGGGGTCCCAGTTCCGGTGGTCCCGAAACGAAGGGGGAGACGGAAGACTTCCACCGTGACAGTTCCAGTGGTCCCAGTTCCGGTGGTCCTGGTTTCGGTGGTTCCATTTCTGGTGGTCCCGAAACGGAGGAGGAGAAGGAAGACTTCCTCCGTGACTGTTCCGGTGGTCCCAGTCCCGGTGGTCCCGGAGGTCGTCCCCGTGCAGCCCGCTGTCAGCCCTGAGGTCTTCTCAGAGCTGCCCACCATCACTCCTGCCACAGCCAAGAGGGCTGTCTTCCTCTTTTATGCAGTGGCGGTACTGCATGCGTGGAGGAGACACAGCACGCCGAGCTCTGCCGAGCCAGAGATCGTTCACGTCACGTCTGCCCAGCCCGAGACCGTTCACGTCACGTCTGCCCAGCCTGAGGCGGTTCCTGAGCCGGAGCCAGTGCCTGCTGTTCGTGAGCCGGAGCCAGTGCCTGCTGTTCGTGAGCCGGAGCCAGTGCCTGCTGTTCGTGAGCCGGAGCCAGTGCCTGCTGTTCGTGAGCCGGAGCCAGTGCCGTCTGTTCCAGAGCCTCTGCTATGGCCGCCCGAGGGGTCTTCACCGCCCTGGCCGCCCGAGGGGTCTTCACCGACCTGGCCGCCCGAGGGGTCTTCACCGCCCTGGCCGCCCGAGGGGTCTTCACCGCCCTGGCCGCCCGAGGGGTCATCACGGCCCTGGCCGCCCGAGGGGTCGTCACGGCCCTGGCCGCCCGAGGGATCGTCACGGACCTGGCCGCCCGAGGGGTCATCACGGCCCTGGCCGCCCGAGGGGTCGTCACGGCCCTGGCCGCCCGAGGGATCGTCACCGCCCTGGCCGCCCGAGGGATCGTCACCGCCCTGGCCGCCCGAGGGGTTGTCTGCTTCGCCCTGGCTGCAGGTGAAGCTATGTATCACTGTTCCTGTTCCCCTGCATGGACCTGGCCCACCATCCCTCCCCCTGATCCTCCACAGTTCCACCTCCCTCCTGAACTCTGGAGCGTCTGGTAGCCGCTCCGTAGAGGGGGGGTCATGTCACAGTGTCTGGTTTGTGTTCCTGGGTAACCACTAGAGGTCCTCTTCCAGCACGGTGTCCCACACTCTGTTACTACATTTCCCATGATCATGTCTGTCACTGAGTGTTCATTGTGTTCAGCTGTTTCTCATCACCTCGTTTAGCACTTGTGTGTATATATACCCTGTTAGTTTTCAGTGTTTGTCACGGAGTCCTTGTTTTATGTCCCCACACTCCCGTTCATGTATCTGCCTGTTTATTGTTCATTTCTGGAATGCCTTATTGGATTTTTGACCCTTGCCTGGACTGTTGTGAGTACGGATTACCCTTTATTAAATACTGCTCTTGGATCTCACATATCTTGTGTGTGTGTCGTGACAAAAAGAGGACTAAAACGAGGATCAATATCTTTCGAGATGCCGAGAGCTCCACGTCCGCAACTAACTTCGACTTGACAGAGACGTGAGTGTTGCATGTACTTTATTAGACAGGTGAGCAAATGTACATAAAACTAATCAATGTTATTTAGTTCAACATGATGAAATGTTAGAATATGATCTGTATGTTATTCGAATGTTGATCTAGCTTACTTAGTCTCATACAGCCAACAAACAACCTAACTAACAACATTCAACACACTCAAATGCCGTTTAGTGTGATAGTGTAACTGTTAGAGCAAGTGAAACAGCGCTGCGTTATCTCTATGGCGTTCCGATCGGTTCTTTAATATGACTTTGTAACATGCACTCGTCTCAATGAACGTGACGTCTGCGTCTGCAAAACGTGACGTCTGCGTCTGCCGAACGTCTCGTCTGCGTCTGCCACATCACGTCTCGTCTGCGTCTGCGGAACGTCTCGTCTGCGTCTGCTGCAAGCTTCCAGCACATTTCACATACTTATTCATTCTTTATTGTTTTCCCCCACTGATCTTCAGTTGTATTTTATTAGCAAATAAGTGATTTTTACCTTATGTATAGGCCTAGGCCTAGCTTTTTATTCCAAATAGTAAATATGAATTTAGACAAATTATATAACTTGGTATAATATAATTAAGACTGTTAACAGAAGTATATAAAAAAAGTTACACCTCAAAAGAGAAAGGCGATCACAGTTTATTATTATTAGGCTATTATTATTATTTAGACTATGTATTTACTGGTGCATAAAAACATAAGATTATTTATAGATAAAGCTATTTTATTTTTTCCCATCTGTGAATTGATCTGTTCTCAAATCTTTTAATTCTGCCTTTACACTATTTTCCTGCACTTAATAACATGCTACTATCTCGCTGATTCACCTTCACTAAGCCGTTGAACAGGCTATTATAGTCATACTTGCATGTCTCAGACTGTAACTTAGCCTACTTTTTTCTCATACCTGCAAATTTTATTTAGTTTCCCCAATTAATTCAGATTTGCATCATTTGGCATAATGTTTTTACAATGACAGATTGTAGTTGTATTATTTTTCGGATATCAGATGATGATGTTTTAATAATAATTATAGTAATCATAGTTTTATATAGGCCTATATATAAAATATAATTTTCAATTCTTTTCTTCTATTTAAAGGATATACAGAAACAGTTGTCTAGTTTACCAAAGTGCTGTAGCCTAGGCCTTTTACAATTATAAAAAATTAAAAACACAATAACAACCCCAACAATAAACTATAGAAATGCAATGGCCTATATCAATTTTGTTTCTTCATAAGTCTATCTTTGTGGGGGGCATTTGGCCCTCAAAATGTGTGTTAAACAAAAACACACACACATCCTATATAAAAACCGCAGACGTCACGTTCATTGAGACGAGTGCATGTTGCAAAGTCATATTAAAGAGCCGATCAGAATGCCGCTGACACACTGCACTGAGCCGTGTTGTACTGTGAATAACGTGTTAAATGCGTGTTAGAGAAAAAAAACAATAAATAACTTCACTGCCACACGTGAATGACGCGTAACGTCTGGACTCGACACTTCACTGCCACGCGTGATTTGCGTGACGTCTGCGTCACGTCTGCGTCTTAAATTGAATAGAAATGAATAGCAGAATAAAAAAAAAACAAGACGTTGAGTGAGACATTCACTAAGACGAGTGTATGTTGCAAAGTTATAATAAAGAGCCGATCGGAACGCCATCTCAAGATTAATTCGTCTAATAAACTGACCTGTGTGAGTATTAATTCAGCACTTGCGTGTAGTTCGGTAGAGTGCAATGTCCTTATTCCTTTATATCCGCGGGACTCGCATTGTGTGTGGTGCTGGTATACGTTTAGCAATCATGCCCTGCTTCATACCACAGTCATGTTAAAAACGTCAATATATTCACTCATCCATGAAATATCCATCAGATTTACGACAAGATCCATAATATTTTATTATGGATTCACACTTAATGCAGAATATACGTCATCAATGTACGTCTTTGTTATTGTAAGAGGTTAGCGACCCCAGTTGGCAAAGAATTCTGCATATTGTACCTTTAATTAAATATATTTTATAATAGCCTACTTTTTAATATTTTATATGCTGTTTGGTGCAAAAGAAATTTACCTGAACCTCCAAAGGATTTATCAATAAATAGCAAAAGAAAACCAAGACAGACGTGTTGTCTTCATTCCAGCTCAGATTTATGGACTCACCGCCAGAAAACACTATTGGCTATGGATCTCATATGAAACACCATGGCTTTCCTCTATAAATATTATTAAAATGACAAATAATCAGAAATTCACAAGTTTCATATGTGTTACATATGTGTTTGATGCATATATTGCAATTAACCTAAAATACATTTAACACTCTTTTTTAATACCATGTTTTCATATCCTTCGGTGTATGATTCTTTAGAAAGCACTTTTGTTTTAAATCCCTGTTGTAAAATATTTCCGGAAGTAAGGTAGATGAAAAAAAGGGCCTGGCACGGTAACACATTACAGTATGTTACGTCCTACTGGAACATTATTTGCCCTCCCTACCTTCTTTTCAGATCTCATCCAACTACATTCCTAAACCCCAACTGAAAATTGGAAGTTTGCAACTTCATTTAAAAAACAAGTGAGATTGCATTTGGCTGATTTAAAACTGATTATTTTCCCCACATAGTTATTGTTTGTGCTGGAAAAGATGCTAGTATGCTAGTACTATTAAAGGACAGAAATAAGAATTCAAAGAGTTCAATCATATTCAATTCAGGGTATTTCAGCATTTTCCAGCTAACACAACTGTGGCATCCAAACAGCTTAGTCATAAAAAAAAACACTGAAATGAACAGGTTACTGTAAACACACCCTGCAGAAAAACCTGTTTAAGTATATAATCAGGGACGATATCAAAGAAGGTACTTGACTGTCAAGCTCAGTACGTATTATCTCTCTGTCTGCGTGTTCATACGGTAAAATGGCAGATGCCAATATTTCAGTGGATCAGTATCAGTTCTGCTGTTCAGTGTGTCTGGATCTCCTGAAGGATCCAGTGACCATTCCCTGTGGACACACTTACTGTATGAACTGCATCACAGACTGCTGGAATCTGGAGGATCGGAACAGAATCTACAGCTGTCCTGAGTGCAGAAAAACCTACGCGCCAAGACCAGTTTTATGTAAGAATGTGGTGATCGCTGAAATGGTGGAGAAACTCAAGATGACGAGACTCCAAGCTGCTGCTCCTGTTCTTCCTCCTGTTCCTCCTCGTCGTCATCCTCACACTGGATCTGGAGATGTGCAGTGCGACTCCTGCACTGGAAATAAACAGAAAGCAGTGAAGTCGTGTCTGGAGTGTCGAAGCTCTTACTGTCAAATTCACCTTGAACAGCATGAGAGTCTCTTCAGAGGTAATAGACACAATCTGATGGACGCCACTGGACGACTGCAGGAGATGATCTGCACTCGACATGGTAAAATGCTGGAGATTTACTGCCGTACCGACCAGCGGTGTATCTGTATGCTGTGTTTGGTGGATGAACACAAAAATCATGACACTGTATCAACTGCAGCAGCGAGGACAGAGAAACAGGTATGAACAGAAAGAATTGGTAATGTTTACAGTTAAGCTTGGTGTTGTCATTATAGATATGTAGCAAATTAGCTCATAAGGAAAATATTAATAATTATTCATAACTTGTTATGATTAATTATGAATATTTGGATCAGTTAATCGGATTAACTTGATGTAGCTACTGTACATTAACATTACAACCAATTAATCAGTTCATCTTGTGAACACTCAATATTGATTATTAGTTAATTAATAGATGAGGTTTTGGAAATAACTGTCCTACTGTACAGTACTACACTGAGCATGTAGTCAGAATCTGGAATCAAAGGATTTTGATGGTTCCATGAGTTCCAAACGATTTCTTTTGCATTGAATGAAGAAATGGTTTGTTTGAGTCTGTTCTGGTTGAAAGTTTTCTCTCTCCATGAGCACATGGCTGGAGTGCAGATTGTGGCCTCCCGACCCTGGTCCAGAGAAGCCATGCAGAGGAACCAGGAATAGGGATGAAGTAGGAAGAGTTGATGGTTGCCCATTCTGTGATAGTAAAGTTGCAGTTTTCTTCCGAGTTAGAATGAAGAAATTACAGTCTGGCTCTGTTGGGAGAGTGAAGACATAGCAGGCTGTGGTCAAGGCCTGACGGCGCCTATGGGCCCGAAGAAGCAGCACTAGAAGCCAGAAGAATCATCCTTTGGATGAGACGTTAAACCGAGGTCCTGACTCTCTGTGGTCACAAAAAATCCCACTTTTGCCCAGTGGCCCTCTGTCCATCATGGCCTCTTAATTATCCCTATATATACATAGGGAGGGGGGGGGGGATATACAATATATAACTATATAATATACAGAGCGAAGATATGGATGATATTGATCTAAACAGAACTGTCACTAAGTTCTGTCAGGATCACTATCGTCAAATACGATTGACAGTTAGACTCCCTGCACATCCAAGATTAGCAATAACCCGCCCTTAGTAAACAGAACAGAATCAGAAGTCAGCTGATGCGAGCTTGACTAACATTTTTTTAACTAAACATTTTTTTCGAGTGTAGGTTACATTAAAAATGACAATTTTTTAACTGGGTTAAAAACTCATTGAGATTAGATATTGAGATTCAGCCTTAATCATGTTACACACAATGTTTGATAACTACAACCAGATATAAATTGTGGAGTACTGTGAAAGACAATCCCAAATAGCAACATTGTGTCAGCCCAGATCCAGCCCACATTTGGTATGCATGGCATGTGTGAAATGATCATCTGGCCCACATACTGCGTGGGATGATGGCACTTGGGTGGTCCACTCCAGTATTCATGCCATGCCACAAAGTAACCATCAATAGCTATCCAACATCCTTTGCCACTGTAAAAAAAAACGTTTTATCAAGAGCCCAACTAATTGAAATACTAATCATCGTAATGGTGAATGGTAAAGCCCATCCAATGATGACGTCAGTTCCGCCAGGTGTGTTGGGAGCTCTGGTAGCAGTAGCAGTTTATACGGTGTTTTTAAGCAGTTTTGGTTACCGTTTTAAAAATTCTGAAGAGTGCTTTGAATATGATGCTTTTACGCAGCTGAAAATTGAGCGTTTGGACATAGACTGTCGTTTGTCAGTAAATGATGACAAACTTTGTGGATACGGCAGTGTCGCCTTGATTACCTGGCGGTCTAAAGCCGCCTTCAAAGCAAGTTCCGGAGGAACCCAGCGACCCGATGCCTTTGGCAAAATATTATTAATTTGCCTACTGCTTTCGGGAGATATCCATCAGTGTCCGGGCCCTACTAACTCGGAAACAGCTGAATACCGGCAAAAGAAGCCTACCATCAATTGCTGCCCTAACTGTGGAAAGGGGGTAAGAGCAAACGCCAAAGCAGTTGCCTGTGACTTATGTGATGTTTTTGTTCATATAAGGTGCGGGAATATTGCTTCAAATTTGTATAACCGGGCAGTAAGGAATAAGTCGGATATCCCGTTGGTTTGTAACCGATGTTGTGTGCGGGAAATGTGCAGCGTAAATGTCTTTGAGGACGCACATGAATTGAGAACGTATGATGACGATAGTATGGATGGGAGACACTATGATTCACTTGGCCTTTTAAATCGGAAAGGGATGCATTTTGTTCACGTTAATGCGAGGAGTCTGCTACCCAAACTGGATGAAATCGGACACCTCGCGTCTACGTCAAAGGCTGCTGTGATCGCAGTATCAGAGACCTGGCTAGACTGTTCCATTCAGGACTGTGAAGTTGGGCTTAAAGGTTATAACATCTACCGACGCGATCGCAACAGACACGGAGGAGGAGTGTGCCTTTTTATTAGGACTGATATAACTTTCAATCCGCGCCACGATCTACAGGTGGATGGCTTGGAGGCAGTTTGGGTGGAGTTAATTTCTTCCTAAAACCAAGCCCATCATTGTTTGTGTATGTTATCGCCCACCTAAGCAAACAGACTTTTATGATCTACTTGAATCGGTCTGTTGTAAAAGCAATGTATGCCTAGAAAAAGAATGCATCATCATGGGTGATTTTAATACAAATCTTTTATTGCCACGAAGTAGCTTGAAAGAATCTCTCTCATGTCTTTGCAGGGTGTCTGGTTTACAGCAATTAATTACTGAACCTACTAGGTTGTCTATAAATAGCCAGTCCCTTCTTGACTTAATTTTGGTAACTGATTGTGGAATGATAAGTCAATCAGGTGTTCTGGATGTTGCCTTTAGTGACCATAATGCAGTTTTTTGCACACGCAAGAAATCGAAATCTCAGCCAATAAATGAGCACTGTTCTATCAAATACAGATGCACAAAACAGTACTCTGCTGAGGTGTTCAATCAAAGGCTGTCGGAGAGAGACTGGTCTGATGTGCTTGAATGTAATGATGTTGATAAGGCTTGGGATTTATTTAAGCAGCGTTTTTTAGCAGCTCTGGATGAAGTCGCTCCAATGAGGGAAACAAGAATTAAGCATAGAAGTGCATGTTGGATGTCATCTGAAATTGTTGACATGATTAGACAACGTAATAAATGTTTCATAAAGTTTAAAAAGTCTAAACTCCCAGCGGACTATAAATCTTATGTTTATCTTAGAAATCAAGTTAGTTACAAGGTACAGCAAGCTAAGTCTGAATTTTATACTGATTCCATTACTGCAAATGTAAAACAGCCTAAAAAACTATGGAAAATTCTCAATGATATGGGATCAACAGCAAAAGCAAAATCTAAGTCTGGTAAAGTGGGGCTTATTATTGAGGATGAGATGTGTTTTGATAAGCGGCTGATTGCTTGCCATTTTAACCAGTATTTTACAACCGTTGCTGCCAGTTTAGTCAATAAATTGCCTGGTGCATCCGACAAATTTGGCACAAATTTTGTTAACTCCTTTTATAGAAATAAAAATGTATCTGCAGATACGTTTGCAATTAGTCCTGTCTCAGAGGAAAAAGTAAGAGCGAGTCTCTCCACCCTGTCTGTGAATAAGGCCTCTGGCTTGGACCTTATTCCCTCAAGGTTTCTTAGGGATAGTGCTGGGTTTACATATAGTATTCTTACCCATATTATAAATTTGTCCATAAGTCAGGGTGTTTTTTCCAAAAGATATGAAGAATGCCAGGGTGATTCCTCTTTTTAAGAAAAATAGCAGAGCTGATGTTGGAAATTACAGGCCAGTATCAATTCTGTCATCTATATCAAAGATTTTTGAGCGTCTTGTGTATGAACAGGTGGAGGAGTATTTTATCAGGCTTGATCTATTATATGAGCTCCAGTCTGGCTTTAGAGCTGCACATTCTACCGATACCTGTCTCATTCACCTTTTCGATTATGTGCGTCAGAACTTTGATAAAGGGAATTATGTTGGTATGTTACTACTTGACCTGCAAAAAGCTTTCGATACTGTGAACCATAAGATTTTGCTTTCTAAATTAAAGTGCATGGGTTTTAGTAACTCAGCACTCATATGGTTCACTTCTTACCTAACAGATAGGACTCAAGTCTGTGATGTTGAGGGAATCCTCTCTGATCCACGGAGTATAACATGCGGGGTGCCCCAAGGTTCAATCCTAGGGCCCCTATTATTTTTAGTATATATAAATGACATATCAGCTGCTGTATGGTGCAAGGTACTATTATATGCTGATGATTCTGCTTTACTTGTCCCAGGGTGTAATGTAAAGGACATTGAACATACTCTTGGTATAGAGCTTGAGTCTGTCAACCAGTGGCTAGTAGACAATAAGCTCTCTATGCATCTGGGCAAGACTGAATCAATCCTGTTTGGTACTAAAAGGAAGTTAACAAAATTAAACACCTTAAAGGTGATGTGTAATGGGTCTGAAATTGTATCCAAATCAAGTGTCACATATTTGGGTGTAACATTGGATCAATCACTTATAGGTGATTCCATTGCAGCAAAGGTTTTAGCTAAATGTGCTTGTAAGTTGAAGTTTTTATATCGCAAGACAAAGCTTTTTGATTTCTCTGTAAAGAAATTATTGGTTTTAACTTTGATTCAATGTCATGTAGATTTTGCTTGCTCTGCATGGTTTTTCTGGGTTGTCTGTGAAACTTAAAAACAAATTCCAAGTACTTCAAAACAATGTTATTCGGTACTTATTAAAAGCACCCCCCTGTACTCATATAGGTAGAGCGGAGTTTACAAGAGCTGGTCTACTACCTGTACATCTAAGAGTAGAGCAACTTAAGCTGAACCATATGTTTAACATTGTTAATGGTCATGCCCCGAAATATTTATACTCTAATTTAATCATGGTCCATACGCAGCATAGTTATAATACTAGGGCCAGCATCCGCTCTTGCATAGTTCCTAGAGCAACTAATGCTATAAAAAAATCTTTCTTTTATACTGGTATCATATTATGGAATAGCTTGCCTACTGATATAAAACTCCTATCATCACGAGGGATTTTTAAAACACAGGTCAAAAAATTTTTATGGAACAAGGTGAATATTTATTGATAATTTGAAGAGTTTCTACAGTGATTTTATTTTGTTTTTATGTGATGTCTGTTTATTCTAATACTCATTCTGAATGTTTTATATTTTAGTTTTGTTTGTTTGTTTCTTGTCTATTGTTTTTTTCTGTGTGTAACACCAAGGACCGTGCTGGAAATAAGTATTTTACTTTAGCATGTTATCCTTTGGATTACTGTTAGTTTTTCTTTGTCTTGATCCATAAATAAATCAATCAATCAAATGGTGACTTCAAATTAAACAAACATTAGATCTAAACCCCTGTTGGTTCTCAATAACAACTTTTATAGAGATGACTCTATATATAATATACAGTTTTCGTGAAACAGATAAGGTCCAGTTCTGGTTTATTTCTTTGTTCTTGGCTGGCACATGACAATCCTACTGTCTTATGGTTCAGATCTGGCATACAGGACCTGACCGCACAAATGTCATCATTCCAATGCCACATGAGGGCCAGATCATCATTCCATAAGTACCAGATGTGGGCCGGATCTGGGCTGACACAATGTTGATATCTGTCAAGTTTTTTTTTTAGACTTGGAGCATTCATAAAGCAGTTCCCTAACAGTCAGTCAAGTTTAACATTACTTGGGCAGACTGACATTGTGGGATCTCACATGGAAGCCCAATCACCTTCAAGGCGTCTCAAAACAAGCCAATGGACAATGCAAGTGAGATTTGCATGGCAAGCCACTCCCTCGGACATCTGCCTTTGTTGATGTGAGGAGATGTTCTGAGTTGGAGAGATGGTGCATTCAGCGGTTAAGCACAGTTAAGTGCTGTGGTTGTTTCCTGGTCCCATCTGACAGCCACAATCACTGCCTCACGTGTCTGGGCCATAAGCACACTTCATTGAGTTCATTGATTACTCATGTTCTCACTGTGGGTACATACAATGTTGAGATCGAGACTCCAATACCATTAAAACGATGAAGTCCCCACTGCTATTCCCTGTTCTGGTTTCTCTGCACCGCAGAGGCCTAGTCACCAGGGGCCTCTGACTTTTCATTGACATAGCAGGCTGTGAAGCTTCCTGATGAGGCTGCAGGTCCTTTTCATGGGGGACCCAGCATCTTATTTGGGGTTGAGTACCGGATGTTGATAGCTTTATCAGAGGTTGCGTTTGAGTCCTCTGGGGATAAAGACTCTGTAGTGCTGCTTCTTATGCTCTCACTACCCTCCATTGTGGGGCTGCCAATGGTTATGTGGAGATTCCTCAAGAGGAGATGCACTGCATTTATGCCCGCAAAGTCTCCAATTCAAGGCCTGAAAGTTCTCGGCCGTGCTTGCTGGCAAGGCTTACAGTGCCACTGGACAGGCTGCTTCCACCTTGCATGTGATGGCCTCACAACATGCCAAAGAACAAAAAGAGCTGCACAAGGGTAGTTATGAGGGGGGTTAATGCAGGAACAGCATACAGTGACAAAGCTCATCCTCAGGGCAACGAAAGCTGGCCCTAAACCCGATGATGTCCACCTTGTTGGTCCAGGACCGCCATCTCTAGCTGAACATGGCTGAGATGAAGGAAGTCGAAAAGTCACCTTTCTCGTTTCCCCATCTCCCAGGCCAGCCTTTTTGGTGACACTGGTGTGGTTTTTAACGGTGAGCGGGGCGACACTATGCTTTCTCACTCTCATCCCCTTCTTCTTTTGCCAAAGTGCATGAGTTTGCTGTTCGCCTCTCCAGAGTCCTCTCATTGCCAGCTGTTCTATTCCCTGACCGAAGGGACACTCAGTATGGATACACTGGCACACACCTGGCCCCAGGGCCTACACAAATATGCTTTTCTCTCAGTGAGAAGTGTTACCACTTGAAGGTAATAGAGATCCCACAACATCAGTCTGTTGATGTGTCCGTTCCATCCTTCAGGGAATGAGGATTACAACAGTAACCGAGACGATCTCCACAGTGGCTAAAATGTTACAGACACTAAGTATTTTCTAGCACTAAAAGATAGGTTTAAGATAGGCACAAAGTTTAAACCTGAGCATTGTTGTTGACCTGTCTCTTTATGACCACAGTCTACCCATCTTCTGATAGAAACTTCCAGCAGGGTTTGCCATGTCACATACATCTCATGCCAATTGGATGAATCGTTCACAAGAATGTAGGAAAAGTAGGCTTCACAGGAAACTAAAATGTGTATATTACATTTAAAGGCACTTCCATCACTGTGTTACACTGTTACATCATTTAGCCCATAATTTAATGTGCAGTAAGTCTAAATTAGATCTGATCTCTGATATTTAAGGTCTCTGAGAGCCAATCTGTTTTTGTACAGAAGAAGAAATCTAAAACACAATAGAGTTGTTTGGTTTGTTAGTACATCAACTTCCACTAACACAGAAGTTGCATCCCACATGATAAAACCAGAAAACTTTTTCTCTGGTTTATTAGTTTTTGTGTTTCCTACAGACACATTTGGAGGAGATGAAGCAGAAAATGTATCGGAGAATCCAGAACAGAGAGAAAGATGTTCAGGAGCTGAAAGAGGCTGTGGCATCTCATAAGGTGAGAAAGAGCATCTGCTGTAAGATGAAAAAGTAATGGAAAATCTTGTCATGATTTATTCACTCTAAGCTGCTCTTTTCAATACAACAAAAGTGGATGCAACTCAAAAGCTTTTCAGTGAATAGTGACTCACATATAAGGGGTTTCTTCGCACAAAACTATCATATGGCTTTAGAAGTCCTGAAATTTAGTGCAAAAGTCACATGATGCTTTTTGTGCTTTTTGGATCTTTCATTGTATGGGAAAAAACAGCTTAGATAACAAAACATTGTGTTCCAGTGAGTATGGAGCCCATGATTTTAATGTGTGTTCTATAACAGCGCTCTGCACAGACAGCAGTGGAGGACAGCGAGAGGATCTTCACTGAGCTCATCCACTCCTTTGAAATACGTCGCTCTGAGGTGACACAGCTGATCAGAGATCAGGAACGATCTGCAGTGAGTCAAGCTGAAGAACGACTGGAGCGACTGAAGCAGGAGATCGATGATCTGAGGAGGAGAGACGCTGAGCTGAATAAGCTTTCACACACACAGAATCATGTTCATTTCCTCCAGGTAACAGAGATCTTCTCAAACACAGGCTTTTAACAATCTTCTGGAATTACAGCGAGTTTGTGTTTTTGTCTTTGTGTCTGTAGAGTATGTCGTCTGTCTCTCTCTCTGGATCTACAGACGGTATCACTGGTGGTTCACATCTGCTTTTTGATGATGTAGTGAAATCTGTCTCTCAACTCAGAGACAAACTGCAGCAGTTCTGCAGTGAGGACACAGAAAATATATCTGGAGCAGGTAAAAAAAAAATCTCAAAAGTGAACTGGCCATCATTAAACTGAATATAAAAAAGTATTACATGTAGGTTGAATTTCCTCTTGATATGAGAATTAAAGTGCAGATGTGTTTTGGTGTCCATAGTGAAAACCATCCAGGTCATTCAGTCTCCTGAATATCAGACCAGAGAGGAGTTTCTACAATGTGAGTTACTGTGAAAACACACACAAACACTCTAAGACTTCTATAGTAATTAAACTTGATGATCTCACCAGGGAGGTGTTCCATAACCAATTAATTGTAGTGATAACCAAATCTAACCTGTGTAACTGCCCCCAGTGGTTTTAAGCAAGATGGAGAGAGTCTCGACTGATGTATTTAGGGTTTCTTTATTTCATTTTCCATATCCGTAATGCACAGTGAAAACTATAAAAATAAATTGATACAAACATAAGTACTTTTATACACATTTCCTTAGCTAAATCAAACATACTCAAGCAACAAACCTAATTAAATACACCACTAAAACAACCATCACTTTCTACTAAGATCTATATACACTACACCATAACTTTTAAATCTCACACGAATTAACATATCAAAGCAAAATGGCTCTTTGTCAATACATAGCTTAAACAACTTACAACAATAAACATGAACACTTCACTCCCGCAGCACCTACATATAAACAACTGCACGTACCTCGTTCCGCTTCCCAAGGGCGTTAAACCAAACCTGGCAATTTCCTTTGTTCCTTATCGTCTTAAGTTTGACGTCTTTACTGTGTTCCAGTCAGTTCACTCTTAATTTGTTTACGAGTTTGCGACAGCTGTAACTTGTAAGCACGGGTTTATCTAGGGTTATACCGGGGTTAGTTTAGTGGCAGAAACTATACTGCCCACTGGTGAAAGTCACTGGTGCCTGCGCAGAGTGATGTGCTCATATCTACACCACAACTTTTATAAATACACAAATATACATTTACACTCATTAAATCAAGACCTTTTAAATGACTCCAAGCGGACAGTTACAACCGGTCTTACTCGACACGCTACAAATGGGATTCAAACTAGGGTCTCCGGCATGGGAGGCGGGCACGCTAACTACCGCAGCCACTAGCGTCAGTCGCTAGCACGTCTCTTGAGGCCAGGGGAGTGAGGTTTACATGTGCAGCTCTTACTGACCTACATCCGTTACACTCACCCTCTTTAAACCTCACTCCCATCCAGGTCAATGGCACCAAATGTCACCAGTCCTACTTTAACTGCTTATGTTATGAAACCTGCAAGTTTCATAACACCAACCGCTTTATATCTGTTTCTATGGTATCTGTAGTTTCCAACTACAGCTAAATTTGGAATAGCATACTTCCCACATTGCTCAGTGTTCAGTCAATCTGGAGTGAATATAAATTATTTCAAACCAGTTCTCCAGAACCAATGATTGCAATTGAACTGGGTTTAGTTTTATCTATGCTTCAAAACACACCCCCTAATGAGTGACACATCAAAACTTTCTCCTACATTTTTAATTATCATATGTCTACCAATAACTTCGGTAAAGTTGTGTTAATGATGAAAGTCATACTTTGATATTAAGATGCATATGTGTTTGTATTCATCAGATTTCCATCAGTTCACTCTGGATCCAAACACAGTGCATCCATGTTTCTACCTGTCTGAGGAGAACACAGTGATCACTTACACCAACACATACTACAGTTATCCTGATCATCCAGAGCGATTTGATTACGCTCAGGCATTGTGCACAGAGGGTGTGTGTGGACGCTGTTATTGGGAGGTCGAGTACAGCGGTAGTGAAGGTGTGTACATAACAGGGGCATATAAGAGCATCAGCAGGAAGGGACAGAGCTTGGACTGTGCATTTGGATGTAATGATCAATCCTGGATATTGTTCTCTTCTCCCTCGAGATGCTCATTTAGGCACAACAACATAAACTCTGATCTCCCTATAGTGTCCAGCAGTAGAGTAGGAGTGTATGTGGATCACAGCGCAGGGATTTTGTCATTCTACAGCGTCTCAGACACAATGAGTCTCATCCACAGAGTCCAGACCACATTCACTCAGCCGCTCTGTCCGGGGTTTGGATTAGGTATCCGCTCAATTGCAAAACTGAGTCATCTAAAAGCATCTGTACACAATTAAGACCATACACAGCTGAGTTAAGGCTGCTCTATGCCTGCTCAAAACTCTGTGTAAAGATGTAATGCCGCATAAAAGCCAGACAAAATTGTACTTGCTCAGACACACCTCAGCCACCAGAATCAAAGTGTGGTTGGAATTGCTGTGTAAATGCATTTATGGCACCTCTGAGCAGCAATGGTGTTCGTGTAAAGACACCTTAATGCCACTTCAGAGGCGCTCTTGTGCCACCTTTGGAGTGTAAATTTGGCACAATAATGTAAATGATAAATAGATTATACAAAAAATATTGCCATATCACATGTATTAAGCACCATGATTAATCAGCAACAATTAGATGATATTGATTCTCTTGTTTTCTAATTAATATATGAACAGCTGGAATTCTAAAGATCTCAGATATGATAGCATCTAATTAATCTAAAAATGGTTGTATTGTGGGAGTGGGAACTGATCATAAGATGTGTGTGAAGAAAATGTAGATGTAGTGTGAATCATATATATGTGAATCAGATTAAATTCAGTCTTTTGGTGGAATTTGATGAAATTCTTGATTACGTTTTGCCAAAGTTTGTTGAAAGTAACTTTCAAATCTTTGTTGGGTTAATGAAAGAAATTTATATGTAGTATTTTGTTTGAAAAAAAAAAAAATCCATACAATTAGTGGACTTTATTTCATTTTGGATTACTTTAAATTTATGTTTGAAAATAATTTATCTTATTACACAGTCCAAATGATTGATAAATGAGTAAAGGAAAAGTAAATCAAGACAGAGGTGTTCTTCAACAGATCTTCTTCTTCATCAACTGAACTGACAGAAATCTGGGCGCTCACTTCTTAAGTTATAATAGATATATACTATAAGAGGTTGGCATATAGACAAATGAACTTTTGAATGCTATGGCAGGCCTAGACACAAAATAATAGATAATTTCCTTACTTATGCTGATACATTCTTACATTGAGAATACTACAGTAGTCACCATTTAAAAATAATACTGTATTCCTTCTTAAAATGTTGTCTTATTTTTGCCAAAATTGACTCAGATGATTAATTGCACAGAAATTACTAAAACAGAATTTGTAAATTTCACTGCTATTTAGGTCATTAAAAAAATGTCAAAACCCAATTTTAGATTTTTTTTTGTTTCACTTAGGCTATTTTATACCATTTCTGTTTCTTTTATTGCTCTGTTATTTTTATATTTTGTATGAAATATTATGTTGTAGCCTAGTAGTTTAGGCTATCTGAAGTGGGATCGACTGAAAATATGACATTGCATCAGTTTAATCGGAGCTCGATGAGATTTGATCAGAGTCTCTCATCAATGACATACTGTCTTTATTGTTTCTGTTTATCCTCTGTTTATAATGTTTGTAAATATAATAATTATGTGACTTATTTAGTGTAGATCATGTGACACTACGGGAAGTAGAAAGAAAGAGTCCGATCTGTTCACATTTTTTTTACCAGAAAACACCACATCTTTAAACCGATCGACGGAACATTTCAGTCTTTCAAAGAAAACTCCAGAAGTCAAAGACGCAGATCTCGTGGTGATTTCACAGGTGAGTTTAGTAATAAAGGTTTACAAACATTTTTAGGAGTTATTAGAGTTTTTATGAATGTTTGTTTCAGCTGTGTTTAGTTTCGGTTTTGCGAATCTACAAAGCGCGCTGGTGAAGTGCAGAGTTTGAATGAGTCCAAATTAACATCTGAATTTACAGGGGTTATGACTCTATGCAGATGCAAATTATGTTTTTTTTTTTTGAGTGTAAAGTTGCTACACTTTTCATGTCACAGCTTTTACTTTTGCTCAGACTCACGCGCCTGTGGTCTTTCGGTAGAGCAGAACGCCGCTTTCTTTTCCTAGATCAATTTCATCAGACATGCAACAACACCACTGTTTTTAAGAATTAAAAATGATATGCCATATCTTTAAAAATTACTGGATATCAGCATTAAAGCAACACTATGTAGTTTTTCAACCTTCATAATATATTTCCAAGACCCTTGAGATGGTATAGGCTACTTCGACTTACAATATGTAACCATATTACATAACCATATTACATAACCATGACCCCCCCCCCCCCCCCCACCTTCCTCAAATTCTGACTTGAGAGCCCAACTAGCGTTTGTTTCATAGACAGTAAAATAAATGGACAAAGAAATGGAAAAGTGAAGCCTGTTAGAAGCACTCACTTCCTGATGGCTGAGCGTACTGTGCAGGGTCAAACTGAGCTTGACGACATACTGTATGTGACATGATGAGCAACCTAGTAGCTGTGCCAAGAGAAATCTGAATCATTCCCTTTCAAATCTTGCAGAGACGGAGAGCGTAGGAGCTGTCCATGAGCTCGCAGCAGGATCAACTTTATGACTCTCTATGGGCTTCTCCCTTTACTTTATGCCTCCACGTCCCTCTGATTGCCTGCAAGCTTCTCCTCCTGTCGAAACAGTAATTTCTCTACTGTGTGACAGTCGCGTGGTTATGACGCAATCGTTAGGCTATTTTTACAAAAACGGCTTCTACGTTTGTCATAACGTAAGATACAACTTAATGGAGCCTTTTATACATTGTTGTGTTTTTTAGAAATAAATAATGGTGGACAAATGGAGTCATTGGACACCTCAGATGTATTAGTTATTCTCTGTCAAAGTGATGCCAAAATGAATGAGAGTCAATGGAATGCTAACAGCAGGTGATGGTCTGCTACAATGGCGGCCCCCAGGTAGGTTTCAGTTTCCGGCTGATGGATTACCCCCTTGGTCTCATCCAGATCTGGTTTGAACTTCTGGCAGTACTGCAGTTTTTGCGTCCGAACAAAAACACCAGCGCCAGAACACTGACGTTGCCAAAACACACGTTGGTTTGTTTGCTGTCTGTATGTTGTTGTCATGGCCGAAGCAGCAACTAAAACGAAGAAGGCAAAGGTTTTATCGGAGTAGACAAGAAAGAGAAAAAGGGAGAGTGTCAAAATAAAAGGCCGGACGAGGATCAATATTGGTCCAGCGTTCACTCGCTGGCGTGAGCTAAAGGAGGAGGAGGGGTGCCCGACTGATGCTGACCTGGCCGTCATACTGTTTGACTAGTAAATATATTGCTTGCATACTATCTCTATTTTTTCGAATTTGTTGTCTGCCTGGCCATGTTACAGAATCTATCTGGTTCTCCATTTATCTTCATGAATCAAGTAATGCTAGTAGAGTAGTGAATTATAGTAGTAGCTTGATATTATAATACTGACGATATATGGCTATTTACCTACCACTCAAACATTGAATTGAATTAGCATATCCATTATGTAAAAAAGTAGCCAATAGGCTACTATAATGACGCTGGCTTGTAAACGTGAGCTACGCGATCTTTTGGCATTTGAACAAATAAAACCCATGAAATTATATTCATATGACATGCTGAAATATATGCCAATCAATGTACCTGGGATGAAGACATTTTACATGCAACGCTGGCAGTCTGCCCAAGACGTGAGAACTCGCGAGAACTAAAGATGGTATCGGCTTGTAAACAAATGAATGTGTATCCCCTGGTGTAACCATGACAGATTTTACGACAGTAGTAGAAGACAATACTGTGTCCCAACTGTAGGGGGACCCCGAGAGTAAAAGTTACATGGTGTTACTTTAACTATTAAAGGGGTCCCTTTTTACAAGATGTAGTAAACAAGATGTAGAAGTCTCTGATGTCCCCAGAGTGTCTATGTGAAGTTTTAGCTCAAAATACCCCACAGATATTTTTATAGCATGTTAAATTTGTCACTTTGAGGGGGCGCAAGTTTTTGTGTGCATCCTACCAGCTGTTTGTTGTAGGCCTAGTCCTTAAAAAGTGATTTATGTAAAGTAAAATATCTCCCTTTTTTAAATCATAATCAAGCACCCCTTTAAGACTGGATTGGCAGGTGAACTCATGAAAGGACCACAGTAAACTAATGAACTATTCTCTCTCTCTGTGTGTTTATACAGTGAAATGGCAGAAGCCAATATTTCAGTGGATCAGGATCAGTTAAGTTGTTCAGTGTGTCTGGATCTACTGAATGATCCAGTGACGATTCCCTGCGGCCACAGTTACTGTATGAGCTGCATCACAGACTACTGGAATCAGAAGAGCATCTGCATATGTCCTTTATGCAACCACACCTTCACACCAAGACCTGTTTTAGGTAAGAATGTGGTTATCGCTGAAATGGTGGAGAAACTCAAGGCTACAAGATGCCAAGCTGCTGTGCCTGCAGTTCCTCACACTGGATCTGGAGATGTGCAGTGCGACTCCTGCACTGGAAATAAACAGAAAGCAGTGAAGTCGTGTCTGGAGTGTCGAAGCTCTTACTGTCAAATTCACCTTGAACAGCATGAGAGTCTCTTCAGAGGTAAAGGACACAATCTGATGGACGCCACTGGACGACTGCAGGAGATGATCTGTCCTCAACATGGTAAAATGCTGGAGATTTACTGCCGGACAGACCAGCGGTGTATCTGTATGCTGTGTTTGGTGGATGAACACAGAAATCATGACACGGTTTCAACTGCAGCAGTGAGGACAGAGGAACAGGTACTGCTCCCTACTATGGGTTAAAAAACTTCCTTTTTTAAGTCAACTGTTATGTGATTAAAGTCGAGTCGACGTTGACTAATCGCTGATGACGTCATTATAAAAATAATTAAATGCAAAAAATAATTAAAAAATAAGTAAATGCAGCGTGACTGCGCGCGTGCATCGATATTGACTACCAGCTATACAGCGTGCTAACCTCGAAAATCCAGCTGTAATCTAACAATAACGTAGCTCTCCTTATTAGCTATGCTCCGCTTGCTGGCTAAAAACTTTTTTAAAGCTGTGTTTCCAACATTGACAGCGCTGTGTTGGACAGATTTGTGCAGCGGTGTTCCATGTGAGAGAGAGAGTGTGGAGAGGTACGGGTGAGTGAGAAAGAGAGAGAGGGACGAAATCGAAAATTAGTGTGGCGGTCAGCGTTGATATTGTGGCAGGCCGCCACAACTAAATGAACGTATGGGAAACCCTGAAATGGAAATGCTTTGCAACCTGCCACAATTTGCAACTAGAGGCTAAAGTTTGTGAACAAATTTTGATGTTGGCTTGAGAAGCCTGAACCTCGAGCTGAGGCTCGAACTCGTGTCGCCTTGTGAACAGTTTACTTCAAAAACAGAAAGGAATATATGCTAAAACTTGGGGGCGCTTGTCTGAAGTATAAAATCATTGGCCAATCACATAACGTTTGGTTATGACGTGTGTTATGCGCCAGCTCAGCCGCATCGAACTTGCACTATAAACAAATGTATTATGCAAACGACTTTTGCAGATTATGTGAAGTAAATCTGCGCATACATGGAACAATCATATGAAGGTATTTTTGGTGCAAAACTACTAAACACCCGAGACAGTGGAATTTGTAGTTGTAGAGAATAGCCACACATGTGTATCAGTAAATTTGATTGAAGAGTTGCAAACTTGTAGACTTTTTTTTGTCTTCCACAAACACAACACAGTTACACCGTCTCAAATTCTTCATTGCAAGTGCACAAATCCTATTCTACAAATCACAAATTAAGAAACTCGTACGCTCACATTTTTGCCATCCACAATGAATTTGCCATCCAATTCATCCAACTCTCATTGGATGAATTCACATACTGATTTGCAGATGAGCAAAATTTCTCTGTGAATTCACATTTCTTGATGCAGGTGTGTAAATGCGTTTTGCACCATATTCACTGCAGCAACTGTAGCAAAAATGTGAGCGTACGAGTTTCTTAATTTGTGATTTGTAGAATAGGATTTGTGCACTTGCAATGAAGAATTTGAGACGGTGTAACTGTTGTGTTGTGTTTGTGGAAGAGAGAAAAAAGTCTACAAGTTTGCAACTCTTAACTTATTTCTCTCTGTGACTTCAAATTTACTGATACACAAAAGTGGCTATTCTCTACAACTACAAATTCCACTGTCACGGGTGTTCAGTAGTTTTGCACCAAAAATACCTTCATACAATCAGGGCCTCTAAACTGATATTTGACAGTAGAGAGAAACAAGAAAATATTTGCTGCCAACTGTCAAAGTTAGGATTAGTTCTGTTAAACACAGCTCTTTGTTCATCTCGAGTCTGTCGGAAATGCTGCAACTTAACTGCAAGATTACAGCATGTCATGGCAATATTTAAGACCTGGAAAAGAAAGGAGACACTGACCTGTCAAAAGGCTCCCCAGTTTCTCGCTGACGATCGGTAATAGTTGATAAATTAAACTTTTCCCAAAGGGAGTAGGGCCACAACATCACCTCCATTCAAAATGTTTAATACACACTCTTCTTGTTCGGGCTTCAGTTTGCTAATGCCGGGAATATTCTCCACAACAGAGCGAATTGCATCCCGCGTCTCCATATCCGCGGTCGTTTTCGATTTCTGTAACCTATTCTTAAACTCTGCGCTTAGCGACTACGTCACAGCTTTCAGCCTGCCCTCTGTTCGTTGATGGGCCGGCTGTTTTCAGGCCGGAGGAAAACGAATAGATAGGCCGCTGTCTCAGACTGAGTACAGATGCTAAATGAAATTGAGCAGAAGTACGAAGTCTGACGTAGTCAGGCTAGTCTAGGGCAGCAATCAGTCCAATTTCAGAACTTGGATCTGAGAATTCCTTGACGATGGCTTGTTTTAGCTGCTGGTAGTCTGATTGGATGTTTCCTGGCTGCCGAGCCAGAAAGTGTCACAACTTTGGTCCCGAAGTGATCCAGAGTAGATAGAGTCTGTCTTGGTGTGTCACACTGCTCAAAGACTGAAGGTGAAACTCCGTGTCCTGAGGTAGGCGTGGACGTTGTGGTCTCCTGGACGCTCTGATGGGAATGCAGGGTTGTGTCTGGCCATTCTCTTGAAGCACTTCTTTGAAGTGTATAAGTGGAGCAAAAAGTGATAATTCACAGTGGGGCAACCAGACATCACGGAGTCTCCCTGGGTGAGGGGTTGTGAAGATTGTGGAAGTGGAACAATGGTGTGTTTAATCGGTCCAGTCGTTACAATGTGGAGACATTTCCCCAAAACCCAAAACCTTAAAAAAAAATTAAAACCTTAAGTCCAATCAGTTATAAAAACAATAGCACACAAAGTCAGAACAGTCTGAAGGTCTTATGCATGTTGTTAGTTTCAAAATCACATGATTAGAGACTAGTCGACATCAAGCTTAAAGCGTTATGGCAGAGCATTAAGTCGACAAGGGGACTAGTCCATGGAACCCCTACTCCCTACTGAATCTCATGAGCGATACATGAGCGTTATTTCTATTCTCATTTGTCATGTATTTCTTTCTCGATCAGAGAAGCTGACTTAATTATTTGTGTTTTGACAGAAAAAAAAAAAAAAACGTTATTGGTAATTAATATTTCACAATCACAGTTGGGTACATTTTCAACAGTGCAATTATTATTTCAATTATTTCAAGGGTAATTATATCAAACTGGACCAGTTAAACAATACAGGATAGACATGAAACAGTTTTTTTAATTCTTTCAAATAAACAATATCAAATTGTATAAATTATTCTTGAACAGACCAAAGTATTTAAAGAGAGGTACATTTTGACATTAGATATTAACTGTTGGTGTTAAATCCACTATTACTATATACAGTATTTAATGCAATTACATCAGAAGTAACTAATTACATTTAAAAAATGAAGAGTATTCCCTTACTTTACTTTTCAGGGAAAAAATAATTAAATTACCATAATGAATTACTTAGTAAACATTTGAATGGTATTGTAAATTTAATCATATATTTGTTTTCTGCAGAGACATTTTGAAGAAACACAGAGAAACATCCAGACGAGAATCCAGCAGAGAGAGAAAGATCTTCAGGCGCTGATAGAGGCTGTGGCGTTTCATAAGGTGAGTTTGGAGAAGAAGAGAAGTTTGAGTCTCAGTTTGGACTTTCCTCCAGTGCTGGAGGTCTTCTAGTCCCATTGAAGTAAGTGTGTGTGTGTCTGTGTGCGTGTGTGTGTGTGTGTGTGTGTGTGTGTGTGTGTGTGTGTGTGTGTGTGTGTGTGTGTGTGTGTGTGTGTGTGTGTGTGTGTGTGTGTGTGTGTAACAGCGCTCTGCTCAGGCGGCAGTGGAGGACAGTGAGAGGATCTTCACTGAGCTCATCCACTCCTTTGAGAGACGTTGCTCTGAGGTGACGCAGCTGATCAGAGATCAGGAACGATCTGCAGTGAGTCGAGCTGAAGAACGACTGGAGCGACTGAAGCAGGAGATCGATGATCTGAGAAGGAGAGACGCTGAGCTGGAGAAGCTTTCACACACACAGGATCATGTTCATTTCCTCCAGGTAATAGTGATCTTCTCAAACACTGAGGACTTTTGTAATTCAAAAACAAGCTTTTGTAATTACAGGGAGTTTTTGTTTTTGTCTGTAGAGTTTGCCATCTCTCTATCTCTCTGGAAATACAGATGGCTTCAGTATCAGTTCTCATCTGTCTTTTGACAACATAGTGAAATCAGTCTCTCACCTCAGAGACAAACTTCCACAGTTCTGCAGCGAGACAATAGAAAAGTCATATAGAATAGGTAAAGACGTCTATTCTCAGAAATGAGTACAGCATCATATATATATATATATATACTGTGCATATACATTCTTAGTGAGAATTAAACTGCAGGTGTGTTTTGTTTCCATAGTGAAATCCATCCAGGATTTTGGCTTCCCTGAATATCAGACCAGAGAAGAGTTTCTACAATGTGAGTTACTATGAACATGAGTTTGACTAATAATGACTAGTTAATGGCCTTTTTTACTTGTTGTGTTACATTGCATGGGCTACAAAAAACAAATTATAAAATCAATAATAAAAATAATCAACAAATTGTATTATTTAAATGGCTGAAAATGCATGTCATCAAGATGTAGAGGAATAATTTTTACTTAAACTATTCATTTTCATAGAAAATGTGTTGATGGACATAAATAGACAGGTTTTGAATCTACTGAACATGTAACAATATTTGATGCTTGTAACACAAGTAATTTTTTTTTTATCATGAATAGATATTTGTAAATGGGGTTTGCTATTACCCTGCAGGAAGAATAAATGAAAGTAACACATTACTATGTTCATAGGTGATACCACACTATGTTACCTGTTAAATGATAAGTTTATACTATTTTTTTTCACACATTGTTTAGCATAGATATGTTGCAACTTTAAAAAATTAAGTTTTACTTCAGATATTGAAATGGATTGAGGTTTCATTGGTGATTTTACCAGGCGGAGAGACACATTTTAAAAACTTTAGTAAAATAAACCTAATATACTCTGCTAATGTGTTATAATAATGATGGAAGGTAACAAGTGATTATTTCTTTATTTCCATCAGATTCCTGTCCGTTGACTCTGGATCTGAACTCAGTGAATAATTGGCTCCATCTTTCTGAGGGAAACACAAGGATCACTGTCGCTGACACACGTCTGCCGTATCCTGATCATCCAGAGAGATTTGATTATTGGATGGAGGCGTTGTGTGTGGAGGGTCTGACTGGACGCTGTTACTGGGAGGTGGAGTGGTCTGGTGAAGGGAGATTAGGAGTGGTTATAGGAGTGACATATAAGAGCATCGGCAGGAAGGGAAATGGTCCTGAAAGTATAGCTGGGTTTAATGATCAGTCGTGTAGTTTGTACTGCACTCCCACTTTCTGCTCATTCTGTCACAATAACATTGAGACGGTTCTTCCTGTAGTCAATATCTCCAGTAGAATAGGAGTGTATGTGGATCAGACCGCAGGGATTTTGTCCTTCTACAGCGTCTCTGACACAATGAGTCTCATCCACAGAGTCCAGACCACATTCACTCAGCCGCTCTACGCTGCGTTTGGATTAGATAGACACTCAAGGGTGAAACTGTGTCACCTGACCAATTAAATCATATAGAGGTTCTACCAATTCTTTTGTCATATCCCCTACTGAACCCTTTGAAAATCTGTATTTCTGAATTGACTCCTCAATAAAAATAAAAATAAATTATCATCTTAATTTTACTTACAATTGTAGACAACCACGATCAGACTAAACTAATGACACAAATTATTGTACTGGTCACATTTTTCACTGAATACACTGAATCATTCACAGTGCAGGGTGGAGAACTATGGTGTAAAAAAAATTCTGTTATTTTAACTTTTTTTTAGCCTTCAAATCCTGAGTTACAATAGATTTCTTTATTATGATTGAAGAAAACGCAGGAAGACGACGGGTGATGTTTCAAGACTTGTTAGTTTATTATTAAGAATTACATTTAAGCAGATGTCTGTGTTTTGAAACGGTATAGTGTGTGTTTCAGCTCTCGGCTGTGAGTTTCTGCAGGGTGAATTTGAGGCGGTCTCGAGAACTGCTGCACACCTCCAGCGATTTATTCTGCCTGCGTAATAATCAAACACACAAACAAAGAGGAGATTCACTCATCACATACTATACAGATCATTACATTCATAAACATTTGTTAGTTGAGTTACCTGGCCAAGAAAGCATTGAGGACAGTGATGTGATCTCGGGGGAAATAACTCTGTTTTACTGCATGTTCCAAACACTGTAGATGACCTGGGACCACCTTCACCGTCTTTAACTTATCCTCACTCTACGGAGAAAGAGAGAGAAATACCTGAACATCAAAAAATGCTTTCCACCATCAGCTGGAACAGTTCTAGTCATGGTGAGCAATGAAACCAGTGCATTTCTAATATAGGACAGGGGTTTTCAAACTGGGGTTCTACATGAAAATGTAAGCATTTATGTTGAGAAAGGGGGTCGTTTGCAATGGGTTCGTCTTATTTGAGGGTCCTTGGCATCGAAAGCTTTGAAACCCCTGTATTAGAACATGGTTCGGTACAATTGTAAAAGCCCGAACTAGTATAGAAATATATGGACTAGTATAGAAATGCAATAACCATGTTAAAATGACAAAGTCAACATAAAATGGCATTCATAACCTATTTTAGTTAGTCATGTTTCCAAGAGTAAGGCTATTCATCTAGAAAAAACTATACATGTAAAATCTGTGCGCAAACTAGCTCAGTTTTAGCTAGCAGTCTGAATGCGCTGGATGATTTTACCTTTAACAGTCCAAGCATCACCAGTAACGATGACACAAAACTCAAACCCTGGAAAGACGGTGTTAAGAAGGCTTTACTCAGCACTGCATCTGAAACACACAGACACACAAGAATCAGTCAAACGTCACTCTCACACACACAACCATGTGTTCACGTCATCTCACCGATACTCTCCAGCACGGCTGCTTTCACCTCTGCGTCGTCGTCCTTATACACAGAGGAGATTTTCAGGAACACTTCAGCCGTCTTACCAACATCCAACACGTCCACCTGCGAAAGACACGCAAGCGCTCAGCACTAGGCCTGTTGAGATCACCACCGTCTTCTCTATTTTGAGCCTTAAATTCAGGTCATATTGCAATTCAAATGAGGGAGGTTTAAATATTTGTATTCCATTGCTTTGCTTTTCTCTCAAAAACATTCAAGATGGACGTCTTTAACCTTTACACTGCTCACATCTTATGTTTTTGTGCTTGCGCACCACATTTTGAAAATGCCATGCCAAGTTGAAATAATCTCAAGACCTTGCGTTTTTCAATTACAATGCTTTGGGTCTCATGTTTTTAGAGCTATAACATGTTCAGCCTCTAAGATAATACTAGAAATTACCTGAAAAACAAGTTATGTGTCTCTGTGTCTCTGCATTATGCAAGTATACGTATATTTTTTGTGTGTTCAAACAGTTCAATGTAAATGCAATTTTGACTTTTGTGTTCAAAACCTGTTGTTGGATGAGGGAGCTTCTCCTTTCACCGAGTCGCAGTAGTTTGTCTGGAGACGGGAAACTCAGGAAAGACGAGACGTCTGGAGTACGAGGTGCTGAAGGCGGCGTTGAGAACTACACACATGCACAGATACACGTTTATTACTCTTTTTGTGTTTTCATCTTTTTTATGTTGAATTCTACCTCAAATTTGAAGCCTCAAACCTGATTTAATTCACTCTTTTCTTCCTCGCCTTCTCCCTCCTCCTCCTCTTCTTCTTCTTCTTCCTCCACGTCTTCATCGTCATCATCATCCTCGTCCTCATCTTCATCTTCCTCAGGTTCTCCCTCGTCATCACTGTGTGTGTGTGTGTGTGTGTGTGTGTGTGTGTGTGTAAGTGGGGTGAAAGAAAGTAATTATGGAGTCTTTACAATTCATTGACTTCCATTCAAATGCACATGAACAGAAGACCGCAAACGAAAGCTCATGCAAATCAGGTAAAGGTATTTTTTCACATAAAGATAAAGGGAATTTGGGAGGCAAATGTGTTTTTTAAGATTGTTAAGTGTGTGTTTGATACCTCAGAGAGCCCAGTTTGTCTGCCATGTTCATGCTTTCCATCACCTCTCTAAGACCGTCACATCCTTCCTCACCCAGACTGTTCCCTAAAGACAAAAACATTTATTAGGAGTATTACCGCAGTGTCGAATTTTTAATGACGCAAACATTTGTCGCTCATGTAGTAATCTAAGCAGTGTCATCACTGAGATACTATTAAAGTTTTTGTAATATTTTTCCGTTTTTAATTTTAGTTTTAGTGATTTGGTTTTGCTTTTGTAACTATTTATTCTTTTTTATGTAATGTCAATATAGTTTTTAGTAATTTTATTTCACCTTTATTTGTAGTTATTTTTATATTTTCCATTTTAATCATTTTTTTTCCATAACTAATACTAAAAATTAAATAAACATTAATACAAAAATCATAGGCATTTATATATTTTTTTTATTTATATATATATATATTCGCTCTATTCTGATTTTAGTCATATTTATTTTAAGTATTATTAATTTTTGTAATATTTTTAGTATTAGTTATTTTAGTTAAACTAATTGAAAATGTGAAATTTTTCTTCGGAAACTAGCTGAAATAAAATAAGTTTAGGTAAGAATTTATTTCAAGTAACAAAAAGTTGTTGTTAAACGATATCTGTGCATCTAAGGGCTTCTTTATCACTGCAAATCACTGTTAGTGTGTTTCAACACATTTAAGAGTGTATTATATATTATGTGATGCAAATGGACAAATACACAACTGAGACAGTTGACAGATAATTAAATCTTAAATGTCAAAAAGCGGTTTATAACCTGTTCACCTTTGGTTTAAGAGCACAAACTTGATTAAACCAGATCTTTACTGATCACCGATTGTTCAGATATTTGCAGAGAAATCCTGATGATGCTGTGATGTTTTCTGTTTAAGTGTGTTGTGTGTGCGTTTGTACCATTCAGGTCGAGTTTTTCCAGCTGATCTTTGAGTTGGACGGATCGGGCCACATCCAGTGCAGCTTCCTCTGTGATTTCACCGAAAGACAGATTCAGCTCCTGGTGAGAACGAGACGAACATATTTATTGATTTAGCTTTCATAATTTCATCATTTTTAAGTCCTTTAGCCAAAGCTTCATAACATATAATTACAATTCACGAGTTCACAGTTACATACAATTAAAGGGAATAAAGTATAATGCGTATTTGGCGTGCTGTCCGGGGGGAGGACTCCGAGCTCGAAATTCGGCCCGAACCCAGAGTACTCCCCCCTGTATGTAAAGTGGTTTAGGACTAGGAGAAGGGGTGGTGGAGGGACGCTGCTAAACTGTCGGAGAAATGAGGTGAGACTGCTGAGTATATATACACACGTTATAATCATGATTGCTGAGTGCTCTCCACCCGTGTTAATTATCTGAACGTGCTTCTCTCGAACTTTGTTAATAAAAAATCATTTAGTCACAATGATCTGTCACTACCTTGAGTATCGGCAGGCCTTCTCTCAGAGTCTCTGCTATGGCACTGGCTCCTTCAGACCGAACAAGACAGTCACCAAAGTTTATCACTTGCACATTTCGCAGGTGTTTCAGCGCCTAAGAACACACACACACACACACACACAAACACACACCACTTTTTTATGCACTGGTCAAAACATTCAAAATACACTTGTAAGTGTTTTGTTGATTTAAGCGTTGTAGATTTCAATTACAATGCCTATCTTTAAAGAGTATTTCCACCACTTCCGCAGCACTAACACACACCAAACTTTACAGTTTTATTCCCATCTATATTATGAAGGTTTTTACTGAGGGGTTTGTTCATACATCATTTACACTGATTTATATAACATTTTAATCCTAAAAACATGATGAAAATGTATCTGTCGACTATATTTTCTGATTTATGAAGTAATAAAAAGAGATATCCAAAATCCCCTCAGTAAAAACATTTAACTCCAATTTGTCAACAAAATGAATCAAACATTGTGAACCTGGCTTTATCCAATGTTCAGATTTATCTTCTGGAAATGTATGCAAATTAGTGCATTCTTAATAGACAATGCTTCATTTGCTAATTTACACAACATTTAAAAAAACTTAAATATAAAAAAAAAAATTCTTAATGTACTGTAATGAATCAACTGAGGAAGTATAGTGATATCTATTAAAGTTACACTTTTTGTCAAGTATTTAGCTGTTGATGCCATTTAATTCTTTCACAATTTAGATTTTTCATCTAAAGCACAATAAGTGTTTTCCAGTGTACCTCTGCCATAGCGATCGCTCCTTTCTTGGTGAAAGTGTTGTCGTTGAGGTTGAGCACTCGCAGCTGTGGGTTGTGCTGCATAGCGGTGGCTAAAGCCGTGACTCCTGGGTGATTGATGCCATTCTGGGGCATGTGCACTTCCTCCAGACTGCCAATCAACTGAGAAGATAAAGCATTCAATGAGCCAATCAGGGGTGTGTTTCCCGTACAACGCTGTAACTCGCTGCTTCACTACCGTAGTACGATGCATCGTTGAAGGAATCAACTATCTAGTCACGACTGTTTCCCAAAGCCGTATTTTCGCAAATTGGACGTTTAACCACGTTGGCTGTCATGCAGGTGTTGGAGTAATAACTTCTTTTAATAAATCTGTTTGAGATCGAATTAATGCGAGATGTTTTGCTATAAATTACAGACATGCCATCTGAGGACTATGCTGCTTTATTTACAGATTCAATCACTAGAGCGCATGCGCACTTTTAAAAAACGGTGCTTTAAATCTTTTGACAAACTAAAATACGTAAATGACATTTGTATGTATTCCAAATAAAATATATAGATTGTACTGAATGCTTATTTTGTTCAGATAAGGGTTTATTGAGTCCACATGTCATGCAAACAATAAACTCTTTTTCTAACCACAGGTCGAGATCTGTCGTTCCAAACACACAATTTTGCGATGCTGTTTGTGAATGTTCGTTGTAACGATGGTTTCGGGAAACACAGACTTGTCGAACTATGTTGATAACGACTGAACTTGCGACCATATGATGAGGGAAACCAATCAACGTTTGCAGTGGAACAAATGACACTGGCTGACTTAAAGGTAGATTTTAAAACAAACCCCAAATAAATGAAGAAAATCAAGAAAATGATTAATATTGTAGCTGAGATTTCATTCTCGTGTCCTTCAGCACCTGAAAGGCCTGCGCCAGCGCTGTGGCTCCATCATTCTCCAGTCTGTTCCTGCCGGCGATGAACACCTTCAGCTGCAATGGGGCGCCGAGCGCACTCGACTCCTTATGACACGCCGTCAGAGCCGCCGCCAGGATCTACAGAAGCCGAAACACCACATTACCAGAGGAAAAAATTGCCAAAAAAACCCCCAAAAAACTTAGATATCATTCACATTTAGTCTTATTGCAAAACATTTAATTGTAGCTGAATATCATGAACAAAAATCAACAGGCTAAATAACACTTACACAGGGAACATTTGCCTGTGCCATAGAAACACAACTATTCTAACTAATATAACTAATTTAAAGACAAGTAAACACTCAGTAAATAAAAAAGAACAAATAAAAAAATTGCAATTGCAACAAATAGATACAACTGAACACAGATACGATAGGAATAAACAGTGTTTTAAGATTTCCAGGAACAGAAACTGTAATCAAATCAAAATGTAAAATAACTCTGCACTTTATAAATAAAATATGCATTACAAATATAGTTACAAAACTTATTCAGTCAAGAACGAGTACATTTTCTCTTGTGATATTATAGAGACTGAAGGTGTTGTCACTTTAGGAGTTGCCCTATATAGTTACACACGCCTGCAGCAAATAAAAAAATGTGCGAGTCGTCTCGCGCTTGATTGGTTTAAAATCACATCAAAATCACATTTTCTGTGAGCACACTTTGGATGTGTTTACAGCACAGAAAACAGGACGCGAGTCGTCTCACACTTGAATTGTTTGAAGTCATATTGAAATGCTCACAAAGGAATTGATAGGAATTGAAATACTAATTTTATTACACGTATACAATTCGTTTTTTCACCAGGAATTCTGCTGCTAAAATTACTATTTTAAAATTAGTTTAAAGCAAATAACATCGATCAACAACCTCATAGCTCACATTACGTCAGTCTTAAACAGTTATAAGTTATCGTTCAAAATCAATGGAGTTTTTCCTGTTACGTCATCATAAACCCCGCCCACCTTTCCTCCTCCGATGCCCATTCCACAGTTGTTCAGGCGCAGTTCCTGCAGCGAGTGACAGGCGGCGCTCTTGAGCAGCTTTTCGATGCCTTTCACGCCGTCGGGTCCAAAGGCGTTATCGCTCAGATCCAGAACCTTCAGACGAGCTCCAGCCGTGATTAACGCGTCACCCAGAGAAACCTGCAGAAAAACAGCATACTATCGTTTAAACGCTCTGTTCCAGTGCTGCGAGTAATGCATTACAAGTTACCTAATCAGATTACTTTTTCAAGTAACTAGTAAAGTAATGCATTACTTTTAAATTTACCGCAAAAAATCATGGTACTTTTTCAAGTCACTTTGTTTTCCATTTATTGACTGATACCTCTTTTGTTTCTGGGAAACCGGGAGTGCAGTGCAGAGGCACTTGTTAAACATGATGGTTATTGTAACTCTAGACTAAATGAGAGCGTTTACACATAAAAACAGATTCAGTATTCCTAGAAATGAATAAAAACAGTGAATTGCAAACTCAGAATATTCTGCAAACCTGCAATAATTAAATCGGTTAAATAACACAAATATACTTTATGTATTTAATCTCACTTCATTTACTTTAGTTAAACATCTTTTATTGCCGAAGATTGTTATTAAATGTATTTTTTGTTAGCAAGCCCAGCCCAGAAGAGAAAAAAACACACAAAAGTAACATAATGCATTACTTTCAATAAAAGGTAAACCAATTAGTTTAAGTGAGAAATGCAATATTGTAATGCATTAATTTTAAAAGTAACTTTCCCCAACACTGGTCACAAGTACTTACTAGGAGTACGTTGGGTGTAATATAGTTTGCAAAGGGTTTCACCAATCAAAGATGATCGTGGTACCATAAAGCAGGGGTTCTCAAAGTCTACATTCAAAGGTCCAAATCTGATTTTTCATCAGTGTCAAAGGTCCGGAACTATTGGTTATAACAAAACTTATTTTTAATAAACATGCATAACAAATCAACACTCATTTTATGGACAAAAATATTTTTCTTCCTCTCTTCACAACTCGTTACAAATCTAACAGAATGGCTTTGTGCTGGATTGGGGCAGAATGAACGCATACCTCTCTGTCCAATCATCTTTGAAAAGTCATACGCTCACTGGATGTCATGGCAACTAAATCACGGAAAAAAACTTTAAATATCTCGCCTTCGCTTTAATTTCGGACCATCTCAAAAAAAGACATGAAAAACTAAACAAATGATTTTAACATAAGTTTATCAAAGTAGGAAATCCACACTTTTAATCCCTTACACACAATTAGTGCTCTTGAAATACGAAATGGAGGCGGGTCCAGATTGAATTCCCTGCGGGACCGGACTTTGAGAAGCACTGCCATAAAGAAAACTTTGTTAAATGGTCAAATCTTACCAGCGCTGGAGGGATTTCAGGTCGCAGGCGGCCGGTGAACATGTCGCTCCAGTGGCAGCACTAACAGAGAGAAAAATAATAGAGATACAGGACATAGATTCCTTTTGTTTCATAAATATAGCGTTAAGTAAATAAACATTACAAAAATGTGATTTCTTGCTCTTGGCAGCCAATAATTCAATACACAAAACACACTCTTACTGATTTACATAATTCAAAAACAATAAAAATATTTCAAATTTTTTCCCACCATCGTGTCACATTTGGGCTTGTAGCTTTGTGATTGTCATAAATCTTATTTATTATTGCTGCAAGTGAACCTGTTATTTTAGTTTTTCTATAATATAATAAAATTACATTTTATGTCGACATCTTATTTCAATGACTTTTAAAGCCAAAATTCTGACTTTTAACATCATTTTAACTTAAGATAAAAAGTAATTATGTTAAAAGAATTTTGGCTTTAAAAGTCATTGAAATAAGATGTCGACATAAAATAAATCGTTTTATTATATTATAGAAAAACTAAAATAACAGGTTCACTTCAACCTGTTTGACTTTTAATTTCATAATTATGACTTTTAAAATCATAATCTTTAAGTAATAATATCTACTCTTTATTTCATAAAATTTTTTTTTTTTTAATATAATTGAAATTATGACAGTAGTATAATTATAAGATAAATTCAAAGTTATAACATACTTTTTAAGTCATAATTTCAACTTTTAAAGGCATAATTTTGACTTTTTATGCATGATATCCGCATAATGAAGCGGAAATGGGCTTTCATTTATATTTCAGTTTTTGCCAAGGCAACATTTCTAATTTTCTTTTAAAGCCAAAATTCAGACTTTTAACATCATTATAACTTAAGATAAAAAGTAATTATGTTAAAAGAATTTTGGCTTTAAAAATCATTGAAATGAAATGTCGATATAAAATGTAATTTTATTATATAATAGAAAAACTAAAATAACAGGTTTATTTCAACCTGTTTGACTTTTAATTTCATAATTATGTATTAATAAGTAATAATATCTACTCTTTATTTCATAAAATTATGACTTATGACAGTAGTATAATTATAAGATAAATTCAAAGTTATAACATACTTTTTAAGTCATAATTTCAACTTTTAAAAGCATAATTTTGACTTTTTATGCATGATATCCACAGAATTGAAGCGGAAATGGGCTTTTTTTTTTATTTCAGTTTATTGCCAAGGCAACATTTCTAATTTTGTTTAGCTTATAGACCCGTAACCCACTCTCAGATCGTGATGGACTGTTTTAGGATAGAGTTAAATAAAACTGAAGATCATGAGTGTGGTTTCGGCACCTGCAGGTCGCTCTTCTTCTCCAAGGCTCTGGCGATGGTCTGCGCCGCCTCCAGGCCGATGGTGTTTCCCTCCAGCCTGAGCGCACGCAGACCGTCAAACTCCTCGATCTCCTTCACCATCTCCTCCACTGCACACAAAACCACACTTTATTCTCTCAACAACACACCAGAAACAGATGTGAGATATTGGACATCGGCTGATGTGCGTCTGAGCTCACCAGACTGAGCGTTGTCCAGTTTAAGACCCTGTCCTTTATAGCTGAGCTCTCCCTCGTTGACTTGAGCTTTCGCCAACGAGTCGGCGAGATTTGCCACATCATCTGATGCCATCCTGACACCAACTGAAGACCATATATAAACACATACGAGTTTAAAGAGAGAAGAAACAGTTCATGTGAATCATGATGCCACACATTAGAATCAAACCCAGTTTATTTTTATTATTAGGCCAATACCCTACAGGTACATTTTGAGATTTTGGGCTATTTTAGTTATTTGGGCTTTTCATAACATGTTGCTTTAGACTAGTGAAAGGAAAACATCCAATACATTTTTAAATGTCTATCTATTTGCGTCTGTAGATTTCTATTCTAATACCGTTTTTTCCCGCACCACTTCAGCAGCTCTTACTTACACACACCAAACTTTACATTTTTATTCCTGTCTGTATTCTGAAGGTATTTACTGAGGGGTTTGTTCATATATCATTCAGCTGATTTTATATAATGTTTTATTCCTAAAAATATATGATGAAAGTGTTTTTTTTTCTGACAGTTGACAGTATTTTCTGACTTATGAAGAGATAAAAAGAGATATCCAAAATCCCCTCAGCAAAAACCTTTAACTCTAATATGTCAAGTTTGTCAACAAAATTAAACAAAAATTTTGAACCTGGCTTTATCCGATGTTCATATTTATCTTCTGGAAATGTATGCAAATTAGTGCATATTTAACTAGATAATGCTTCGTTTGCACATTTAAACATAACATTTCATAAAACTAGTAATACACAAAATGACTGTAATTCTTAATGTAATCAATCAATAAGTCAAAATCTATTAGATCATCGTTTACCATACATCTGTAGTGTATTTTTTATTCTTAATATTAAAGTGCATAGATGAATTCATCCCAAATAAACATATTTTACATGTTAAAATGTTAAATATTCTTAATTGTGTAACCGCTATTGTTCACCCCTAAATGAATGTGGTTATGTTGTCAACATGTATCCATATTCTTACACCATATGATCAACACACAAAACACGTTTTAAGCGACTCCGCCTATTACAACTATACACTCGTTCCCGGAACAAACGTGGTGTTTAAATATTATGTCTGTACTTACAAGTTGTGTTTGAAATGATTTCTGGCTGTAGATGTAGGCTATTTCTTTTTCTCGCAATTCCTTCCTCCCGCTCGCGCTGATGACGCAAATGGTGTAGACGCGCAGTGATTCATGGGGGTTGTAGTTCTATGTCCTAATTCGCGAGCCCTTAACTTTAGCGCTTCTTTTTGTCACTTGTTTGAGATTTACTGCCTGTGTTGAGTAAAATGAACACATACCAACGACGTTCTAACTGGTTTAGGGTTAATAAATTATAATTCACAGTATTGAATGTGTTTGGCTTTATTAGAAGGAAACTTGTTAAACTGTAGTCAGTGTAACATCAGTATATTTTTCCCCTACTGGGTCTAGATGTATTGGCCCTCATTTATCAAAAGTGCGTACACCAAATTTCGAGCGTACACCTGGCGTACACCCAAAACCACGGTGACTTTGAGATTTATCAATATGGATGTTGGCGTACGGCAAGCTCAAATCCCACGCCAGCTCAGGAGGTGGTGTACGCACGTTTGAGTTAGTGCAGAAATGCGCAGAAAAACAATTAACACTACAAAACGCACTGACAAAATAAAACATATGACAAAAAAAACAACAACAACAACATAGTAGTCTAATTATAAACTTAAGTGTAAAAATCTGTCACAAAGAACCGGCAAAAGTAATGATTATGAATAGGCCTATGTAAAATATAGCAAGGAGATATTTTAATTGTTTATTAATAAAGAAGTGTGGCTGCAAAGATGAAGTTGAGATGCTGACTCGCGATCTTCGCAGTAGTGAACGCGCCAGAGAGAAATGCACATTTCAGATTACATAAGCAGAGAGCAGTCTGCAGTCTGTTTTCTTTCGTTTTGAATTGTTCTGTCTAAAAGTAGACATGTCTGAGGCAAGTATGGTACCTTATACGCTGAGTTTCGGTTCATTTATGAGATGAGCTCAGTTCACGCGTCCTCCGTTTCATGATTATCTATCATCTGCTATTTACTTCTTATTTGTTAAATCCAGGTAATTAGTTGATGAAACTTAAAGTAAAATTAAGATACAATTAATACAAAACGAAATTCAGTTTAAAGAAAGGTTTTGTGCTTTCTGTTTTATGTCTCTGTGAACGTTTTAAAATACTATGTTTTAGTGCCACTTTCAGAGCGCTCACGTCCGTAGCATTGTTTTTTCCTCATAAATGCGAACACGAATAATAATAAGAATATTACAAATGGACATGCAATTATTAATGTGAATGAATGGTACTCCACACATCATCATCACTATTGTACGTGATACGATATTAAATGCTAATTGTTTCAAAACACGTGCTGTAAAATAATGCATTGTGATAGGTCATTTGATCTCCACGTCGGAGAAGTTTCTCTTCTTTGCCGTCTTCCGTGTGTCCATGGCGTAAAATGAGGGCGTGGGGGAAGCGGAGACTTGAATATTTAGAGGCGTGTTATTCTAATGACGATCGTTTTCAGCCGCGGCATTTATCAAGGGCAGGTATTGCGTACACCTAGATTTCAAAGGTACGCACAGCTTCATACATCAGGCGGTGAGAGGAGTGTAAGCATAATCTTACGCCAACATATACGCCCGTTTCTACGCAAGAATGATAAATGAGGGCCATTGTGTTCAGTGTAGATATACTGAAATGCTGGGAGGGAATTAATCTAAAAACTAATCTAAAAAAATATCTAAAAACACGTCACTTGCCAACAAACTAAAAGTAGTTATGTTTACACGTGTGTATATGTTAGTAAAGAACAGGTCAGTGTATGCACGAAGATTTTTTTCAATAAAATTATTTAGGATTATAATTATTTGTCGATTAAAGTTTATCAGTGTCCAGAGACCTCCGTTATATTGTAACGTCACCGTTACATGACAAGTGTTACTTTTATCAGCGCTATTCCAGATGGACCAATCACAGATACCGTTGATTCCTTGAAATGGGTTATTTGATTATTACATTATAATGTTTATTATAGCGTGTTTCCATTTGTATAGCAGTTATCGAATTAACATTTTCACAGTATATACGTTCCTACTAATGAATAATAATAATAATAATAATAATATCAAAACATTCAGAGTGAGATTTGAACGCGGACTCGTGCCTCCTCCTGGCGGAACGGTCGCGTGAGTCTCATGGGAAGCGGTTATTAACATTTGTCGAGTTCAAATGTTCGGCTTTGCCCAAGGGGGTAATCCATCAGCCGGAAGTTGAAGCTGCCTCCGGGGGCCGCCATTGTAGCTGGCTATCACCTGCTGTTAGCATCCCATTGACTCCCATTCATTTTGGCGTCACTTTGACTGCAAATAACTTTACATCTGAGGCGTCCAAAGACTCCATTTGTCCATTATTTATTTCTAAAGAAACACAACAATGTATAAAAGGCTCCATTACTTTGTATCTTATGTTATGGTCCTGTAGAAGCCGTTTTTGTAAAAATAGGCTAACGATTGCGTCATAACATGCGACTCTCTGTCGCGCAGAAGAGACATTTACCGTAAAGACAGAAGTAGAAGCTTGCGCGCAATCGGGGGGACGTGGAGGCATAAAGTCAAGGGAGAAGCCCATAGAAAGTTGTAAAGTTGCTCCTGCTGCGAGCTCATGAACAGCTAATACTCACGATCTCCGGCTCTGCGAGATTCGGAAGGGAATGATTCAGATTCCTCTTGGCACCGCTACTAGAAGACGTACAACTGTCAGTCAGGTTGCTCACGTCGTCAAGCTCAGTTTGAGCATGCGCAGTACGCTTGGCTATCAGGAAGTGAGTGCCCATGTTGGGCTTCAACTCTCTCCGTTGAAATCAACGGGGTCGCTGTGTCCATTTCTTTTACTGTCTATGGCTTTGCCGACAGGCGACAAAGGCGGCCGCCCGGGGCGCCATCTGCTGGACGGGGCGCAAAATTGCAGAATTAAAAAAAAAAGTTAATTAAATGTTATGAAAGGTGCGCACACACTGTACACTTTTACTGTGCACTGTCCACACACTGCTTGTATTTGTCCATTTCTCGATTATACAATCCTAAAAAAACGGTAGTCCTTCTGACAGACAGGCAGTCAAACTCACGCGCGTTGCTCAGCAACCGGGAGTGGTGCGAAAAGCAGCCGGGGGCTAAAATAGAAATAGCCCATTCATTTTGTTTTGTTTTGTTTTGTTTTGCTTAATCGGCGGCGCTGGGTTTTTATTTTATGGATATTATCATACACTGTAAAAAAAATCCCCGTAAAAAAAAACGGTAATATTCCGGCAGCTGGGGTGCCAGGAATGTACTGTTAATTTACAGCCCTTTACCGTTAATTTACAGCTCTCCTTTTTTACAGTATGTTACCGTAAAAATAACATGACAGGTAACTCATATCATTTGGGAAACCGATTGCTTTAAACAGTTCGAGTTCAAAAACTAGTATTTATACTGATAAAATCAATATGTCACCATTAAAACTGCAAACACCTAATGTGTAATAGTGAATTAATTAAAAATGTGACTTTAACTTAAGTCTTTGCAGTTCTTATAGTGAACACTAGCACACATGTATGTGTTAAAGTACTTAGCAATGAGACTGTCACCGCATAAGCAACTACACAGTCACTGTTTTTAAATAAAGCAACAGACAGCATAACATCTGTGTTTCACTGCTCATCTCTGACTGAGGCACAGACTCTACTCTCCAGCACAATGGTGACTCACAAAACTCATTAATTAAACTAACAGATCTCTCCTATATCATCCTGTGCAAAACACATAAAACACTTCAGTTTAATTTTTACTCTCCTTATCAGTTATTGACTTTGCATAACTTTTTTCTATGAACTTTAACTAATATTTCAGTGAAATTAACTTATTTTGTTTAATACACCTGACTGTAACATTTTACAGTAAATTACTGTTTTCCTTTATTTTACAGTAATCTTCTGGCAGCTGGGGTGCCATTATATTGCTGTTTTTCTACAGTGTTATGCCGTACATTTATTTTACAGTTGATTACTGTTAAAATACGCTTCACTCTGTTTTTTTTTTGTTTTGTTTTTTACACATTTAACCCTTTCAACCCCACTGCAAAACTTCAGTTTTAAATGAACACTACATAGTGTTGGAGTAACACTGAAGCAGTGTTGAAGTTAATGATATAATTCAGTGATTAATCAAATGATGATTGAGCATTAGTGATGCACACCTGATGTTAACAAGCAGAATCACTGAAGGACAGAGAAACAACAAGAAGATAAAAAAGCGAAACAAGAACTACAACTGACTTCAGCCACAGAATACATTAAATCTGAAGGTCTCAGCAGAGGATTAAACAACTCCACAAACAGCATTACCAGCTTCACTTATTACTAACCAGACTGACAAATTGACAGATACATCTACATAAATTCCTATTGAGTATTAACAGAGGTTTAGATGTTGTTTTGTTTCATTGGACGTTGCCATTATGGAGATCAGTGTTTGCTTTAGTTGGGCTCTTGACCCTTGACTTTAATCTTAATTTTACTTTAATTGCTCTAATTGTGTGTTTCTTAGACTCATTTGTTATGGCAAAAACAAAGCCAACAAAAATGAGATCAGGTGTTAAAGATCATAATGTCATTATATAATGTTTGCATCACAGCCTGTGTCTATTCCTTATTAATAATGTGTAGATTATATTACTAGACTGTGATACTACAGCAAAAGAACAAGCACTGCATGCGTAATCAGTTATGAAGGATTCCTATACTCATCATTCACTAAAAAAATTTGAACTATGGCTGTACTTTGACACACACAAACATAAATAATCAGCCAATGAATCTCAACAATGGTGACAATCAACAAAAAAGATATCAAATCTGAACATCACAAAACACACTATTTAAAGTAAACACAAAACCAACAGCAAAAATAAAAGCAAAAAGTAAAAATTAAAGCAAATAACCAGACAATTCAGCTGCATAATTTATTCATGCTGCAATGCATGCTGGGAGTCATGGCTTTTTTTGGTACCCAACATGCAATGCAGCATACACCTTATGATTGTCACCATTGTTGAGATTCATATGCCGATTCTTGATGTCTGTGTGTGTCTGGCCGATCAAGAAGTTTAAAATGTTTTGAGTGTAAACTTCTTAAAATCATTACTATTTTCAGAACGGCAAATTCACGATAAATCTCAATTTATAAAACCACAATGACATCAATATCAAAAATGCAAATAATCAATCATTATCAATGTCAGGCATTAAATGAGATCAGTGAGTAAATCAGGCCATTATATGATGATTGTGACTGGAGACAAACAGCGTTTGTCATCCTGTCTTCTTCAGCTTTGTGCCATAGCTAATGTATTTTAAAAATCACAGCTACAGCAGCCAAAGAAAGACTTATGTTCAAAGGCAAGGGTCAAGAGCCCAGCTAAAGCAATCACTGATCACCATTATGGTAACATCAAATGAAAATAAAATGACATCTAAACCTCTGTCACCTTTTAATAAGAACTTCTGTAGATGTCTGAAATAAAGTCAGTCTGGTTAGTAATAAGTGAAGCTGGTAATGCTGTTTGTGGAGTTGTTTAATCCTCCTCTGCTGAGATCTTCAGATTTAATGTCTTTTATCTTGATTCCATCTTTTTTTCTGTTCTTCTTGTTCCTCTCTCCTTTAGTGATTCTGATTGTTATCAGCAGGTGTTCACCAGGGTCTCAATTAACTTAAAAAATAACTGAATTATTCACTCAGTCAAGTGGACTATATAAGTGAACTAATGTAGGGAATAGTGAATGAAGGTTTGATTTGGAAAACAGCCTCTGAGTGTCGACTTCGAGCACTGTTAATTCACAGTATACTACTGTAGGCTACTTTCTCGAAAACGACAAACATCACCCCGAATGCATTTTTTCTACGGTTATTTTACTGTTTTAATGGAAAACAGTATGTTACTGTAAAATTACAACTATTTTAGTAAGTTTTTTTACAGATTTTTTTTACAGTGTAGGATTAATATTATTATTATGTAATGTAGACAGACACTAACTAAAAGTGGTTTGTGGTCAAATTTTTCTTTGTTGAATTTGAACACTGAATATGGGTTGGAGCTTTTAATTTTGATCTCTCAAAGTGCACCAGATTGATGAATTTAACATTGAAATGCACAAAATTTTCTTACGGGAGATGACAGTTTGAGGAGGAACTGCATTAGCCAGAAAGTTATTGGAGGAATGGAATGCTCGCTTGATATCATCTCACATACTGGAAGTGGAGGTGCATCTCTTCCTTTACCTGGCAAGGTAAGAGCGTAGTACAGGATGGGTTTTGTTTGATGTGGAATTTTCGAAATGACACTCTTTCACTCTTTCATGGAGTTTTAGGACACCATTGGGTCACTTGATGGAGTTTTTCGGTTCCTTGCCACTGTTGCCTTTGGCTTGCTCAGTTGGGGATATTCAAATTAATTAAACAATCATACCATTGATCAGCTCTACCAAACTTGGATGTCCTTTTTGGATGTCCAGTAATAAACAAACATTGTTGAGTTGTTTTGATTGATACTGTAAAGCAGCTTTGATACAATCTGTATTGTGAAAAGCGCTATATAAATATATTTGACTTGACTTGACTTGACTTGACACTCTCAGTGGCATCTAGGTAAAGCGTGACAGGGGATCTGTCTCTTAGATTATCCACCAGTATGCCTATTCCTGTTTCTGTGTACAGGTGAGCCCCAAAAGGATCCACCTGGAAATGTTGGACATACCCATGAGTCAAATAAGAGGCAGTGTCACATTGTCGGATTATGGATTGTGTGAGCTGAGTCTCCAGAAGAATGTTGTCATGCTGCTGCATGGCTTTCTTGATTTCATGGGAAATCACTTTCAAAATGTTTCTGTTTAGACTGTGGGTGATGTTACCAGCAAGGAGTTCCTGAACCGGTGTGTTTTGCAGCCTTTTATAATATTCTGTACTTACACCTTGAAGAACAGCTTTTGCTATGTTTCCCCTTCTGACGTTGCTGGCATGTCTGAACTGTTGTTCTTTTTTTAGATGTAAGATTTGTCCAGTCCGGCACACAGTTAGAGGAATAGCTGTTTGATGTTTGGCTGGTTTGGTCTTCATGGTGAAGGAATACCTTGCATGGCATGTTGAAAATGTACATTTTGCACATATTTTTAAGTACGCACATATGCGCTTCCGGCTCCCTTTTGCTCGGACGTGCTGGTACGTAAAGCGGAGAGGACAACAAGGATTTTTTTTTTAAACTGATTGTACAAGTAGTGGGTCCATGGTTGTCTTAGTTTATTGGACCATTTTAAAGGGCAAATTTTGTTCCATACCTTGGAATTAATAAACACTTTAAATTTAGCTGGAGTTTGTGGCACATGTTTATAAATTTGATCCCCTGTTTCCGATTCTCTCTTTGTCTTTTTTTTTTGGATTCTCTTTTAGGAAATGGGTTGAGTTACTGTGGTTGTCAATTGTTGGAGGAACCTCAGGGTTCTCGGTCACCTGAAAGTTGTCACACTCAGGGTATGTCTGTCCCCAGTCATTGCTCTCCTCAGACTCCTCTTTATCCATTTCGATTTCATCTTTTTCCAGATTCTCTGTCCTCATACTTTTGGTTTCATTTTCCTGTTTCTTTAATGGCATTGTTGGTTGACATTCAGATTCTTTTATATCTTTTTGTTGTAATGTAGTTCTAATATTCCTCCTGTTGTATGTCCATATAATAAAAAGCCATTGCCTGTTTTTTGGAGTATCTTTTCCAAATATGTGTTTGGATAGTGTGTGCCAGATAGGGGATTTCTGAGTAGTGTCTACATTTACTATATTTTCAGCTATGAATTTTTTTTATCACCTCTGTTCCTCCAGCAGCTTCCCAAGTCTTTCCTCAACGCTCCCTTACCTCTTTAGATCTTGCCATTGTTCATCACTGATTTCATTTATCTTTGTTTTTTGTAATGGTAAGACTGGAATTCTATGTAGGCCTTTTACTTCTTAGTAGCAGTTGAAGCTTCAAATCACAGTTAGCAATTAGCAAAGGTGTGTGGCTGGTTTGTGTATGCATTACAGCTTGTGTGTACACACAGCTTTAAAAATGTATTATCTATAAGAAATTGTTAGTAGATTAGTCTTAGTCATTATTAACAGATTTTTCGACATTTTGTAACTTTCCTTTTAGCTCTTCAACAACAGCAATATCAACTGTCACTGTCCTCACTTGGTGCCTTTTTTGATTTATTTTAGTTTGTGACCATTGCATAATTTTGGTGTTGGGACCTGTGCAAAAAAACATTTTTTTTCAGAGGCAAAGTACAGAATGAATGTTTATTTTGGAAAATTGTAGTTATTAATTGTAATATTTTATTTTTAACTTTTCAGGAACCTATTCATTTGAAATAATCTTTTGCATTTAGGCCTATCATGCCACTGGTTTGAGTTGTTGTATTTGACATAAAAAATATACACACACCTAAAGGATTATTAGGAACACCTGTTCAATTTCTCATTAATGCAATCATCTAATCAACCAATCACATGGCAGTGGCTTCAATGCATTTAGGGGTGTGGTCCTGGTCAAGACAATCTCCTGAACTCCAAACTGAATGTCAGAATGGGAAAGAAAGGTGATTTAAGCAATTTTGAGTGTGGCATGGTTGTTGGTGCCAGATGGGCCGGTCTGATTATTTCACAATCTGCTCAGTTACTGGGATTTTCACGCACAATCATTTCTAGGGTTTACAAAGAATGGTGTGAAAAGGGAAAAACATCCAGTATGCGGCAGTCCTGTGGGCGAAAATGCCTTGTTGATGCTAGAGGTCAGAGGAGAATGGGCCAACTGATTCAAGCTGATAGAAGAGCAACTTTGACTGAAATAACCACTCGTTACAACCGAGGTATGCAGCAAAGCATTTGTGAAGCCACAACACACACAACCTTGAGGCGGATGGGCTACAACAGCAGAAGACCACCAGGTACCACTCATCTCCACTACAAACAGGAAAAAGAGACTACAATTTGCAAGAGCTCACCAAAATTGGACAGTTGAAGACTGGAAAAATGTTGCCTGGTCTGATGAGTCTCGATTTCTGTTGAGACATTCAGATGGTAGAGTCAGAATTTGGCATAAACAGAATGAGAACATGGATCCATCATGCCTTGTTACCACTGTGCAGGCTGGTGGTGGTGGTGTAATGGTGTGGGGGATGTTTTCTTGGCACACTTTAGGCCCCTTAGTGCCAATTGGGCGTCGTTTAAATGCCACGGCCTACCTGAGCATTGTTTCTGACCATGTCTATCCCTTTATGGCCACCATGTACCCATCCTCTGATGGCTACTTCCAGCAGGATAATGCACCATGTCACAAAGCTCAAATCATTTCAAATTGGTTTCTTGAACATGACAATGAGTTCACTGTACTAAAATGGCCCCCACAGTCACCAGATCTCAACCCAATAGAGCATCTTTGGGATGTGGTGGAACGGGAGCTTCGTGCCCTGGATGTGCATCCCACAAATCTCCATCAACTGCAAGATGCTATCCTATCAATATGTGCCAACATTTCTAAAGAATGCTTTCAACACCTTGTTGAATCAATGCCACGTAGAATTAAGGCAGTTCTGAAGGCGAAAGGGGGTCAAACACAGTATTAGTATGGTGTTCCTAATAATCTTTTAGGTGAGTGTACAATGTGAAGTTTTATTACTTTATTTGTATTATGTATTTTAATCTGTTCATGAACTGTTTTAAAGATTTTTTAATACAAATGTTGTAAATATGTGTAAATTAATGTATATAAATTAAACCTTTTGAAAGGTAATTTATTTCTAATAATTTATTTATTTCTTATTTCTAATCTGTGGTATGTCAAGAATATTGAAATGTAAAAAAAAGGAACTGATGCAACAATATAATTGTTGTTAAATGAAATAGCGCTGCTTTTTCATGTAAACAACCCACATAGTAATTCCATTCTAGTAGTTTTCAAATATTGCCAGAACATACATTTAGTAATTTTGTGGCGAAAACCATGACAAATGGTTGATGATGGCAAGAATTACACACAAAAAAACAACCTAAGAGTAACAACAAAACATAATCCAAAGACAACACAATAAATGTTATTAGTTAAATAAATAAATATATTCCTGTATTGCCTACAAAATGGCATCATGGCTGTGGACACTTTTAGTCGATCCAATGTATTCTTGTGATGAAATATGTTAATGAAGCGTGCACCTATACAGTAGCAGGGGCAAAAACGAGTGTATTGCGCTTGTTTTTTACATTATCTGACATAAACCTAGTGCCAGCTAATATTTAGTAACAAAACTATGAGTCACCATCGGCTAATTGTACATCAGTCTGGATCAGTTCATCTTGTTTGATAACCAGTACAAATCGCTTAGTTCAACTGTTCCCACAAGTCATGTGCTCAATTTAAAATTTGTCAATTTCCTTAACCCATCTGTAATGATGAAACAAAATACTCACTATTCAGGCGGAATATTAGTTCCCCAAACTAATACATACAAGACATAAAGTGCTGTCACCATCACACACACTCATACTAGACACACATATGTTAACTGCTCATTTTCAATGTTCGCTTTTCTTTATATTATTGCTAAAAAGATTTAAATTTTAAATAAGATTTTAAACTTCACATTTTTCTGTAGCTTTTACCTAATTTTACATGGTCTCTTAACCAGTTCCAAAGCATTTCTGTTCATTGTTCATTAGATTTTAGACAAGTCAGCTGGGTTGTTTTGTTTCATTATCATTATTTTTCTTCAGCTTGCTCTAGCAGGCCGATAACAGAAAGACAGACACAGTTACCATCCCTTCCTCCACTCAAGAAGTCTCTCTCACTATAAACAAATAATATTTTTAACAGCCTCATAGGACTGTTATTTAGACAGAATCCTATATTAAATTAATCACTAACCTTTTACCATTAAATTTTGTTATCCAGACTTTTCTTAAATCAAAAGCTGTCTTCATCTCTAGCCACCACCATGTCAAACGACCTTCAGGAGTTAAAACTATGTTATAAACACATTAGTTCAAAATCAACACTTCTATACATTTTCTTTTTCTTGCCCATGAGGCAGCCAATACATAAAAAGTTTTGCTACTGTCTCCACAACAAATAAGGGCAATCCCCTCATGCCTCAGCTGGCTCTTGAAAGCCCATTCAAGTTATCTCTTTATCTTTAATTTTTCTCTTCAGGGTGTTGTCCCCTGGCTTAATTGCAGATACTTGTCACAATGAAAAACAAGCCATACAATTAATGCGGTTTCTTCTGGTGAGTGGTATAGAGGAAACTCACATTTTCTTGGGTCAGACTGCCGTGACTCCTCACAGCCCATCTCACCTCTCAATGCTCTGCTGACCCCGGTGGCATCCAGTAATCAGCGCTCAACTCTCATACCTTTCTCACATATAACACCTCCATCCGGAGGTGTTCAATGTTCGTGACCCCCTGCGTTGGGCTGTCCCCTGGCCAGGAAGATCATCCCGTCATTGAGTAGCCACGTACACACTGGTAACCGCTCTTTCCCATCACACAATCAGTTTTCTTCAACAGAACTCAGTTGTTTTCTGGAGCTTAGGAAAGGCACGTTCAAGAGTCACCAGAGCCATTCCGATTGCCTAATAGTGTTCACACAGGGAGACAGGTTAATAACAGCAGTATTTAATCACTTAAATCCATTAACCATCTTAAAATCATCAACCTAGCTGTACATCTGTAGTCGGAGCCATCGGCCCTGTTTCCATGGTGGAGACTTAAGATTAGATAAAGAATTACTGGTCCTAAGATAAAATAAAATGTCACTTCTATCGTTTAAGATCTGCATTATTATTTTAAAGTCTTCTTCAAAGTCATTCAGTTTTACATTTAAAACATTTACAAATACAAATTGCCCTCTGAATGGCAATGATTTCTTTAACCTCTCTGTGTCTGATTTTTCAACTGAAACACTGTGCTTTTACTATAAATAGCTTATTATCACTTATGACACAGGCTCAGATAACAGCCTGTTAGCTGTCATTGACTGAGAGACTCTGAGGCATTCAGGACCGGTACACTGTACTCTCATAAACTTCTAACATCAAACTTTATCTACCATCTTTTAACTCTGTCCCAGCTTAAGGCATCTTTGCCAGAAATTACATGTGTTTCCACATAAACATAATTTTATAGTTGTCTTTATTTAGACATTACAAATTTCCACTCAGATTGATTCTCTGTCGTACTGGCCGTTTTCAGCCACAGCAGACATCAGATTCAGATAAGCAAGCTGTTTCATTACAGCCAATAACAAACTTATCTTTTGAAAGCAAAACATCAGCTTCTAGTTCTTTCATGGTCAACACTTTTCAAGCTGTTTGTTTAATCAGATGCCTTTTTACATTTTACATTTAGCAACTGTTAATTCAGTAGCCTACTGCTTCTATTTATTTGATCTTAAATAATTATAATTATTCTAGTTCTCAATAACGTTTCACATTTCTTCTCAATTTTAGTTGTCAAATTCTCATTTACCATAGTTTAATATATGACTTCAAAGTTTTTCTAGGAGTTTATCAATCTCCAATTAGGATTCACACTAACTTTGACGAGGCTAGAACTCGCTGCTTGTGATACTTTTGCAGTTATTTGTAAATCATTCGTGAGATTAGTATCTCTATCAATCTAACCCCTTTTTAAAATGTTTAATTAAAACACAATCGTGCTTTTAGTTACTTTTATATATTTTGCAACTCACATTTGTTGGACTCATTAATTTTATATCAAACTGTATTCATCAATTCACTTTAAGACTTCAATCTTTTGACCTAGTTTTTATCTCTTATTTTTCTCAGACGAAAATGTAAAACACTGGTCTACTTTTAAACCCACATTATTACCAGAAATTTGTTACTATCACATTTTCAAACCCCTTTTCGGTGGGCATTCACAGTTACATGTTAAATGGTCATGTTGACCACAATTAAAACACTCTCTGTCTGCTCTAAGTTACTGCAGACCCTTGAAGCAGTGTGTCCCATTCAGGAATGCAAACAGAGCCACTGATAAGCAGTTCTCTGTATTCTTTTACAGTCCACCAGTGGCAGATACAACAATAGCCGAATCATATTCTTCATCATTATTATTGGCACAATATTAATTTTCATAAGCTGCATGGAAATGCTCATTATACATTATTGATTTCCAGAATCTTTGGACATAGCCTTCTTTATATTTTACTAATTTGGTATTATCATCAACAACACTAATTACAGAACAAGTACATATCTGACATCCAAAAGCCGGGCTGAATAAGCAAACACTGCTGCTGTACCCCCAGCACAGCTGGACCCTCAGTCACTCCTCAGATATTAAATACAGATGATTGTCTGCAATCATAAACACCAGGATATGCATTCGTTTTTTATAAAACTATAATTTCCAATTCAATGCCTTATTTTATTCTAAAACTGACTTTTCATACCATTTAAACAGTTAATTTGACTTCCATAAATTCTGTTAGACATTTTATTTTCGTCACATATAGTTTTCTACTATATTTCTTCTCAATCTACATGTTATTTTCTTCTTTATCCTCTCCTTTCTTTTCTCAAGCATGCCAGTTCCTTCATTATCTAACCAGTACATGATTGTTTGCACAATCCCCACACAAACATATCTCACACACCAACCTTCTTGTTTTCCCTTCACTTCCCTCTTCCATCAAGTTTCTCACTTACAGTTCCACTCTATTTCTATCACTCTATCACTCTATTTCACACAGCCAGCCTTATTGCTGCTTGCTACTTCAATCATTTCATATAAATTTAAGTTCTATAGACATCTAATGTCATGCATCCATTTACTGGATGAAGAAGTAAAAACTTTATTTCTCCTGGCAGTTCGACATTTTATCTTCAAGCCAACAATCCATTATCTGTTCACATTTTTACACACATGTTGAACCCAGCCACAACAACCTTTTGTCCCGATTGCCTGTTCAACTGATTCTCGCACACTCTCAGTCTAGTTGTGTTCAGTGCTCCCTCCCTGGGGAAATCATGGTATTTTATCAGTTTTTCGATGTCTAACATACATTTCCCCCATACTTTTCCTAATTTTACAGAAAACCGGTGTATCAAATTTGGCATGCTTACCCTGAGATTTTCCCATAGTGGCTGTTTCTGTTACTCTGTGGATTTTTCGTTCGACGCTGCTTCTAATAATCTGATGGACGTCTCCACCAGATCTGATCACTTCACCCCAGATCAGAGAGGGCGCACTCAGTGCTCCTTGCAGATCGATTAACTCCCAGTAAACTGCCACGCGAAGATCCCCTGATTCTGCACACACGTCACCCTTGACCTGTCTGCAGAATGCACTTCACGTAGTTAGCCCTACTGCATTAACCCTGACCCTCCCATAAGTCTCAATTGACCCCACTAAACTGCTGCACGAAGATCCCCTGATTTTACAAAACCGTCACCTTTGACTTGTTTTGTAAAACGCACTTCGCACAGTTAGCCCCTATTGCATCAGTACTCTTGACTTACGCCACAGACGAACAGATCCAGCCGCTATGGCTTTACTCACAAATTGAAAAATATTTTAGCCCAAAGAAAATATTTTAGCCGTCTCTTACCAGAGATGTCTTGAGTTGCCACGGGTTCGTTTTCTTGATTCCAGTGGAGCTTCTCCTGGCCCTGATAGCGGTCGGCCCCTCTCTCTGAAACTTACGAGTTAGAGCTGGAACTGCTCAGTCCAGGTGGCCAAACACCGTCCGCTCTCAGGTCCAGAATGCACATCCAAGGAATCCCACTCTTCTGACACCAAATTGTTGTGGCAAAACTTCTGTTAAACACCATCACTGCATAAGAGACACTCAGAATCAAATTAATAAAAAGAGAAATATTTATTCTTGCAAGAATAGGCCCGGTCGCCATCACAGCAGTTACCCTGTGAAGTGAGTGACGCAAAAACAGGAAGACATGAGACAGCCTTTATACTCTTTTCAAGGTTCCTCCTCACAGCAGTTACCCTTTCCCCCACTCAGATAAGGTCCCCACTGCTGTTCAGTTTCTACTTAAGGACACAAACTGCTACTGGAATAAACTAGCCAAATCTGACCATTCCTAAGGTCAAGAGGTCCTGTCCCATATATTCCTGAAACGTCACGCACAAGCACGTACACACATATAATTTTACACATTGAATAGGTTCAATCCCTTATGATATCTGTTAGGAGAAAATGACTATTAAAATTTCTACAACATCCTCATTTACTAACGTAACCTCAGTTCCCTGAGAGATAAGGGAACGGGTATTGCCTAGCTGGCCGTGCTATTATATCTGTTTATGAACTTATTGTAGTGCTTAAGTGGTAGTTGTGTACTGCCCTACAAAGGCAAAAGGCAGTAACTGACCAGAGTGTCAAACTGAGAAAAATGACTTTAAAGTTTTTTGTTTTGTCCACACAAATGTATTATAGGTAGAGCAATGAAAATCTGGTGACTTGTTGCCCAGATGAAGAAATGTGTGTATATAAAAAATCTTGTGCTCAAAGTTGACCTTTGACCCTTATTTGTCAGATACTGTACTCTGCCTTTGTATTATTTACTAAAAAATAATGAGTCGTGCAAAGGCAAAAGGCAGTAACTGACATATTTGCGTTCTCTTTCAAATAAATGATTGTTTTTAATTATCAGAGATAGTTGTTGTATTTATTCACACTGTACACTCTTGTGTCACCTATCTGCTGGTTTTGCTGCACACAAAATTGAAGTTTTTTAGTTTACGCATTGACTCCAACTGAATGCACTCCCAGCACTGGATAGCAACAATGACATGTCTAAGTATTTGTGTGTCATCTAAAACAAATGCCATGATCATTAGACTTTAATGAATGTGATCAGTTAATTATCTTCTAAATGGTGGTAAGCAAATATTGATTATATGTCAGTTACTGCCTTTTGCCTTTGCACGACTCCTTATTTTTTAGTAAATAACAAAGGCAGAGTACAGTATCTGACAAATAAGGGTCAAAGGTCAACTTTGAGCACAAGATTTTTTATATACACACATTTCTTCATCTGGGCAACAAGTCACCAGATTTTCATTGCTCTACCTATAATACATTTGTGTGGACAAAACAAAAAACTTTAAAGTCCTTTTTCTCAGTTTGACACTCTGGTCAGTTACTGCCTTTTGCCTTTGTAGGGCAGAGTACGTAACTGGACTTTTGCGTCGAAGATCAAAGCCAAAGAATGGTAACTGCAGTTACCGCTTTCTGCCATGGTTGCTTGTATGGTTTTGGGAGTTACTGGAGACACCCCTCGCTGCAGCCTGTAGCACGATGACGTAGCTGGATGGTCCAATACGTACTGGATGGTGGGTGTGTTTTGGCGACGTAATAGACGCATGCGCAGTACCGATCTCGCAGCACGATGACGTACCTGGATGGTCCAATACGTACTGGATGGTGGTGCGTTTTTGCGACGTCAAAGACGCATGGCAGTACCGATCTGGTCTTAAGTGACATGTATACTCAATATTGTATTGAGATGATGTTCTAACCTGTGTAGTAGCAGTACTGATAAATAGTAATAAGTAATTATTGAATAATTACTTACATAAATGTGATGCTTAAGTTTCTCTCTACATACATGCAAAATAGTTAATTTTACATTTTAAATCACATGATTTTAAACCTAAATTTGATGGATTAATAACATATTGTCACCACAAGTATATATATATATTTATTTCAGGACATGTACGTACATTGAAAACAAAACATGCAAAATAGGTAATTTCACAACTTTTTAAATCACATGATTTTAAATCTATTTTTGATGGATTAATACTAGCATGTTGTCATTGTCACCACAAGTATCTTATTTCTTTTTTTCTTTCAGGACATGTGCGTACATTAAAACAACAACTGATTTTAAGTTTCATATACAAACTGATCACAGCAGTCAAGCGGTTGTCACTAAAGTGACCATTTATATTTAACTTTACAAATAGTTATCCTTTGGGCTATAGTGATTTCCGTCACAGATGAAGCAGTCTGCTGAGCAGTAACCTTCAAAGTCTTTGGTCGAGTAAAATGCACGAAGGATTCCTTTCCTTCCATCTCCAACATAGCCTGGCGGGAGGTCTTTAAATAAGTCCCCACAACAATGGCAACTGGTCAGTTTATATGGCACTCGATACATCTCCTTGTAGTCACTGGAGTATGTACTCCAGTTGACAACACCTATAGTAAGAAAGAGATTCAAAGTAATAAAAAGTTCTGAGCAAAGCTTAAAATGCATTTAAACTTAATGTGTAGACCTGTCTACTGGTAAAAATATAACAATAATAAAATGAAATAACCTACTGTCAAGCCAGGCAAAATGAGCCTCTTTTCTGAATGATTCATCACAAACAACATCACGGAAAAGCCAGCACGTCAGAGACAGTCTGAAGAAAGCCACATCTCCATCTTCTTTGACCACATTCATGAGGATATGTCTCAGGATCTCAGCTGGCATCTGCTCAAAAAAAATAGTTTAATATTATTCAATATAAAATACTAGTCAAATAATAGCATACATTTAACATGTTAAAAATAAAACCATTTGGAATAGGGAAAACTCCCACCTTACTTATGTCCACCTCATCTGGCACCTCAAGCACCTCATCAGCTTCCATTTCCAATTCTCCTAAAGAAAAAAAATATATTCACACCAATCACACACATCATGAAAATATTTATGGAAAATTTAACTTGAACATTTTATCATAAGTTGTCAGATTAGTTTAAGTATTTTTAAAGTTATACCTGTCTTCATTTCTCTGCGCCTTTTTCTGAGTAGCTTTCTTTCAGCATCTGATCTAAAATTATATTTAAAAAAACAACAACAAACAAGTGAACTACAGTTTGCCTAGAAAGTAGGGGGGAATAAAAAACAGCTACTTCTACTCCTCCTTCACCTACTACTACTAATAAATATGTTGTATTTATTGGAAGTACTTGCAAATAGACTTACTTCACAGGATAATTTGTTAGCAGGAGCAAGCACCACCATCTCCTTACTGCAGCCATGTCAGACTGGAAAATATGCTTAATGTAAATCACAATCACTCTTTGAGAATATACTTTTCCCCCAAATTATTAGTTTTGATAGCTCACCTCAGCAAAATCAAAGAGACCTCCCATCACAACGTAGAGTGCATACTGTAACATTATTAGTAAGTTACATCAAAACAGACATAAACAATAGTAATGAACTTTAATTAAAAAAATTTGGGAGATTGCATCAATATCTTAAGTTTGTTGGATATTGGTTTTGGTCAAACTAAAAAGTAATCTGACAAAGCTATAAAAAAAAAAACATTTAGTATTGTTATCAAACAATTCTTCCTACCATCAACACAAACACTCCACAGTTATTTGAACAATTCTGCCTTGGAGCCTGTTGAGTTCAATTGAAATAAACATGTTATAATTATTCAAAAATGATTGTGGCAGTATGAGTTAGTCTAATGAGCCGCGTTCCTTTGGTCACTCCCCGTGTGAAGCTCCGCCCTATAAATAGCGTGTAATCCCTCTGACACCCTCTCTTGCTCATCGGTGACAGGAAGTTGTGTTGTGCTTCCTGGTCTCGCTCTCCGTGTGCGGTGCTGTGCTGCGCTAACAGGTAGGGTAGCGGCTTTGCTGTCTCCGTGCGAACATTGTTTCCTGCCGTCTTGCTTACTGGTACTATGTGGTTACTTGCGTTCGTAGACCTCCGGTCGGATGGACGAACTTTCATCTCGTCGTTCAATTCATTGAACCACTGAACACAATGCATTATCAGTGCCGTGGGCACTCGTCGAGCTTTCTCCCTCGGGTATGTCTGAATGATGGGTATGTATCTCAGATGACGTGGGATTTATATCTGGTTTCTTAATTGGGGGTTAATGGTAATCTTTCTTTGTGTAGCTAACAGGAATGAGGCCAGTTTAGCCGGAGATCATCGCTAGCTGCACAGGACCGATTCGCTGGCTGCTGTTTTGTCTGCTGTTTTGTTTTTGCCGTTTTGCCCGCGGCTATATCGTGCTTTTTTGCCCATTTATGGTGCTGTTTGTATACATTGCCGTGTTTTATTTGTGTCTCTGTCTAGCATATGTGCCACTTTGCCCGGGCCACTGCCTTGTTTGTATAAAGAGCTAATCAGCGAGTGGAGTAGATCGCTGTACGCTCGTCTTGCTATCACGGCCACTGGGTAGTTATGGCTGTCAAAGGGTTGGGGCTTTATATTATAATTTTGTTGATTTAAGAAGTTTGTTTTCCGGGTTTGTGTGTGTGTGTGTGTATATATATATATTAGTTTTCTTTATACTGCCGCATTATAACCATTGTTGGTTTTGGCAGTCATTTTGTATTTTGTGAAGTTTTTATTTTCTTTAATTACTGAATTGCGAAACGTTTATTCATTTATTTTCTTGTGATAAGACAAGTATTGATTTGTTTGATTTCTGTATTTTCTTTTTGTTAAATCTTTGTTGAAAGAGTGTGTTTGTGTGCATTCTTTTGTCTTTTTCTGTTATAGTAGCTGAGAGCCGGTGGTGGTATTGGGGTCGGGGTGGCATTATCCCCGTTTGGAGTGCTGTTGACTTCCCTGTTTGCATTTGGTGTTTATTGGGGTGTGTTTGTGTGTTTACTGGGGGGTTTCCTGGGATCTTTTACGACCTTTTGTATCCTTTGCCTCCATCGGTAAGCCTCGGCAATTTTGTTTCTTTTCTTTATTTTTCTTTTGTGTTCTCTTCCCTGAGAGAGGATTGTTTTAAACTGTTAAATTATTTGTATTAATAAAAGTTGTGCCTCCAAAATCGAACATGGTCTTTGGCTCTATTGTACACGTACCTGTGTGTCTTTAGCTGTTGGATTTATAGATCTTGAATAGAAAAATCATTCTCTGGGTGAAATTCCCAGGGTGGCGTAGTCGGTGTTTAGTCTGTCCTGGTGTAGAGCGCCACATTTGGCGTATAGTCGGCAGGGTTTACAATTTGGGCCAAGGACGTGTTCAATTTTGTTGTATTTGTTTTTGTTTTTTTTCTTTGTGTGTTATAGGCAAAACAGCAGCCGGCGACTTTCCCCCGTCTTCCTATCTCCTAACGGTAGAGTTTCCCTTTGTTGGGTGGGGTAAGTATGGAGGGAGAGTGGCAGGAGTTGAGGGATTTAGTTGAGCAGTTAAGAGCAGACAATGAGAAGCTCCGTCAGGAGCAGGTTGCGGCCGGGCCTGGACTTAGTTCCACACCCCCTAATGTGTTAACCGCTGCCCAACCTACGGCTAGAGCTCCTACAACTGAGAGATTGATTTTTATGCCCTGTGATCGAAAATGTCCTATATTCAGGGAAAGAGATTCAGTATCTTTATACTGTCGTGTAGCCGTCATGGCAAGAGGACTTGTATTACATATCTCCCAGGTGTCACTCATGTGTTTCTTGTGGTGTGGCCGTCATGGCTAGAGGACCTGTAACCAGTGCCTTACTCGTGTTCTAGTCATCATGTCTGAGAGCGTGTGTATTTCTCGTTGAGTAGCCGTAAAGGCAGAGGACCTGTAACCAGTGCCTTACTCGTGTTTTAGCCGTCATTCCTGAGGACTCGTGTATCACTTGTTTCTCATGCTTTAGCCGTTATGTCTGGGAGCGTGTGTATTACTCGTTCTCGTTGAGTAGCCGTAAAGGCAGAGGACCTGTAACCAGTGCCTTACTCGTGTTTTAGCCGTCATTCCTGAGGACTCGTGTATCACTTGTTTCTCGTGGTTTAGCCGTCATGTCTGAGAGCGTGCCGTTCTCGTTGAGTAGCCGTAAAGGCAGAGGACCTGTAACCAGTGCCCTACTCGTGTTTTAGCCGTCATGCCTGAGGACTTGTGTATCACTTGTTACTCGTGTTTTAGCCGTCATTCCTGAGGACTCGTGTATCACTTGTTTCTCGTGCTTTAGCCGTCATGTCTGGGAGCGTGTGTATTTCTCGTTGAGTAGCCGTAAAGGCAGAGGACCTGTAACCAGTGCCCTACTCGTGTTTTAGCCGTCATGCCTGAGGACTTGTGTATCACTTGTTTCTCGTGCTTTAGCCGTCATGTCTGAGAGTGTGTGTAGTTCTCGTTGAGTAGCCGTAAAGGCAGAGGACCTGTAACCAGTGCCTTACTCGTGTTTTAGCAGTTGTGTTAGAGAATGCGTGCATTTCTCGTTATGAAGCCGTCAAGGCTGGGAACTTGAAAGAAGTGTTCCATCGTCGGGTCGACGATCCAAAAGGTGGGGTAGATTGTGGCAGTATGAGTTAGTCTAATGAGCCGCGTTCCTTTGGTCACTCCCCGTGTGAAGCTCCGCCCTATAAATAGCGTGTAATCCCTCTGACACCCTCTCTTGCTCATCGGTGACAGGAAGTTGTGTTGTGCTTCCTGGTCTCGCTCTCCGTGTGCGGTGCTGTGCTGCGCTAACAGGTAGGGTAGCGGCTTTGCTGTCTCCGTGCGAACATTGTTTCCTGCCGTCTTGCTTACTGGTACTATGTGGTTACTTGCGTTCGTAGACCTCCGGTCGGATGGACGAACTTTCATCTCGTCGTTCAATTCATTGAACCACTGAACACAATGCATTATCAGTGCCGTGGGCACTCGTCGAGCTTTCTCCCTCGGGTATGTCTGAATGATGGGTATGTATCTCAGATGACGTGGGATTTATATCTGGTTTCTTAATTGGGGGTTAATGGTAATCTTTCTTTGTGTAGCTAACAGGAATGAGGCCAGTTTAGCCGGAGATCATCGCTAGCTGCACAGGACCGATTCGCTGGCTGCTGTTTTGTCTGCTGTTTTGTTTTTGCCGTTTTGCCCGCGGCTATATCGTGCTTTTTTGCCCATTTAAGGTGCTGTTTGTATACATTGCCGTGTTTTATTTGTGTCTCTGTCTAGCATATGTGCCACTTTGCCCGGGCCACTGCCTTGTTTGTATAAAGAGCTAATCAGCGAGTGGAGTAGATCGCTGTACGCTCGTCTTGCTATCACGGCCACTGGGTAGTTATGGCTGTCTGGCCAAAAGTCCGTGGCATTTGTTCCATAAGTGTTCTTGGTTTTTATGACATGTGAATAGCTCAAAGGGTTGGGGCTTTATATTATAATTTTGTTGATTTAAGAAGTTTGTTTTCCGGGTTTGTGTGTATATATATAAATATATATATATATATATATATATATATATATATAATATATATATATATATATATATATATATATATTAGTTTTCTTTATACTGCCGCATTATAACCATTGTTGGTTTTGGCAGTCATTTTGTATTTTGTGAAGTTTTTATTTTCTTTAATTACTGAATTGCGAAACGTTTATTCATTTATTTTCTTGTGATAAGACAAGTATTGATTTGTTTGATTTCTGTATTTTCTTTTTGGTAAATCTTTGTTGAAAGAGTGTGTTTGTGTGCATTCTTTTGTCTTTTTCTGTTATAGTAGCTGAGAGCCGGTGGTGGTATTGGGGTCGGGGTGGCATTATCCCCGTTTGGAGTGCTGTTGACTTCCCTGTTTGCATTTGGTGTTTATTGGGGTGTGTTTGTGTGTTTACTGGGGGTTTCCTGGGATCTTTTACGACCTTTGCCTCCATTGGTAAGCCTCAGCAATTTTGTTTCTTTTCTTTATTTTTCTTTTGTGTTCTCTTCCCTGAGAGAGGATTGTTTTAAACTGTTAAATTATTTGTATTAATAAAAGTTGTGCCTCCAAAATCGAACATGGTCTTTGGCTCTATTGTACACGTACCTGTGTGTCTTTAGCTGTTGGATTTATAGATCTTGAATAGAAAAATCATTCTCTGGGTGAAATTCCCAGGGTGGCGTAGTCGGTGTTTAGTCTGTCCTGGTGTAGAGCGCCACATAAACAATGTGGTTGAATATCTAAAATGGAATTTAGTGACGGCAACAAGAAAACTGCTTACGTTGAGATCATCGCGTCCATACTCTTTCCACGGCCCAGGATGTAGTTGCTGTGCAAGTATTCTACAAAGCATTTAAACCACAATTACAACAAAAATGGACTAAAAAAAAGAATAAAATGCTAATAAACAAAAAAACTGGGGTGGAACAACCCCAGACAAATTTTGGCTCATTTGTCATTGTTTAAACAATTTTATCTATGAACTATAAAATATAATTCCAGGGATTAGGTAGATTTAAAGAGTTTAAGCATCAATGAAAAATGAGCCATAAAGAAAATGCATGCAAAAGGATGTATGGCACAAAAACAGAACTACCATAATCCTGAACTAATATTGAACTCTTAATATTTTTCTGAAAAAACCTGTAGGGACCAATGAAACGACAATCGCTGAAGTCAGTGCCGTACAGTGAATCAAGCAAATACATCTCTCTGCTTTTTGGTTTCATGATCTGTAAAACTGGTTCTATTAAGTGATTCTTGAAGATACAATTGTTAGTTATGTCAAAACATCTCCCGTGTTACTCGCATTAAGGAGAACTGATTATTTTAACACAAAAGACTTACACATAACATCCAATGGTTTGTACCCCAGGAAGGCAGTAAGATGAAGTCACATCTTGCTATATGGTCCTAACACAGACAACAAACATTTTTAAACACCACCTAAAATGACCCTAGTTAACTTCTATTAGAATTTCACAGTCATACTTACAGTTAAGTTAGCTGAAGGGTCTGCACAGAATGGTGGCAACCACGTCACTGTCACATATGAGCTAAAACAATGGACCTTTATGTTCTGTTAGAAACCATTTAAAATTACAGTTAATTTGATTGCATATAAAGGATCACTTATGCACGCTTTCTCACTCAAAAAAAAAAAAAAGGTTCCACACAGAAGTCAGGAAAAATATTACCTTTAAGTCAGCAATATCACTGACAACTGAAAGGCAGGCATTCAAAATCTGTAATGATTTGAGAGAAACCAAATTTAATATTCGCTCATCACAAAACAAAAGCATATTTGTGCATGTGATAATACTCACAGTCCCTTCAACATCATTTGAATGGCCCAAGGTAATCAAATCTGATCTGCTCAGAATTGTTACTCCCACTTGAGCCAAAAATTCTTGTTGTGATTCCTTTTCATTTAAAGCATTTTGTATCTAGAAAACAAAAACAATTTTAAGTATGATTATATACTTTGCATAAAAAGCAAAATAATTCAACATACCATCTTCATTTGGTCACTGCTGTGTGGATGCATCCAGCATGCCCTGTTTGGCTGCACATTTCGTAGGGCTGTCAAGTCCACCACTGAACCCCGGCCGGGGTCTGAAAAGAGACAAAATATTATGACCCAACTATACTAAGTGAAGTGAGATTTTACAAGTCCAGTGTTTATCATGACATTACTTACAGTGTACTGGGTCTATTTGTGTAATATCACATGTCACAAGTCTCTCACCATCATTTAGGGACTGGGGAGGCGTACCTTCACATACAGTACATGAAAAAGTGATTTTACAATACATGACAAAATTACTGGTCATTGTAAGATATATATATTTGAAAAAAAAAAAAAAAAACTTACCAAGTACTATCTGACCATAACCATTGAAGGTGAACTGATCATTTGGTGATACAACTTTTCTCAGGCTGTCCTCCATGTTCTTATTCTGTGCCGTGTTATAATGGTGAATGATGTTGCGCATCAAAAATGTGTGTCCTGATGGCGTGAGCATGTTCAGGAAATAATTGTTTTTGCGCATTGCAGAAAAGAGTTGCTCTGCGGTTTGAGTATTTACCCATCCACAAAGTTCTGGGACTACTTGGACTCTCCTAAGGGCATCTCTTGGGTCTTTTAGTGTTGAATTCATGGAATCTGTCATACAAAGCATAATGCTCTGATGACCCAGTCAAAGGATGGCAGTTGGTATCCTCCTCCTCCTTCTTATTTTTCAACCATGGTAGATTAACTTTGAGCTTGCCTTCTTTTGCTAGCTGGATATTGGCTGTCGTTGGTTCAGCAAGTCTCCCTTCATGGGGACTGAAAGGTAGAGAATCTGCTTCACGAAGATTAACGTGTGCTGCAAGTCCTCTAGCAAAGTCGTATATTGCAACATTAGGAAAGTGCTTCCAACTCAGCAGCAAGTCCGCAAAGTCTCTGGGAGACTCTGCTCTAATGTTGAATTTTATGGAATAGACTACTCCACATGGACATGTAATGACTGCCCAGCCACCTAAGAGGAAAGGAGGAAAGTACAAAAGTACAATTTAAAGAAAGTACAATTTAGAAAATATGACAAAATCATTACAATGGTTACTTAAAAAACAAACAAAAAACTACAAGTAACACTTCAACTATTAACTTAGTTTTTCATAATATAGTTTATTTTTTCCATTAGGTTTTCAGAATTTCTTCATACCATACTCATACATTTTGCCAACATACTTTTACTAACAATTTGTCAGTGGGTTAACTCAGAGACTAGTTTACTCAGTATTAATTAACCCATGGATAAATTGCAAGTAGTTTTTATAGCAAATTAAATATTGCATCTTCCAATGAAAGCATCATTGCTGAAAATGAAATGTCCATCAACATAAATTTTAAACTCCTGGGACAATATTATTATTTTTAATCAAAGCTACATATTTATGTATTATTAAAATGTATTATTATTATTATATATAGAGGTATTTAAGAGAAAAGAGTCAGGCAATTTACCAGAAGCACCCCAAATCCGCTGGAAGATTTTGTCGTATGCTAGCGGTTTTGCATCTCCGTCCGCAAACGTAACACAAGATCCATCCTTGATCCCTTTGTGTCCAATCCACATTCTTTGCACAGCTTCCTCACTGCATCAACCTAAACATATGACAGGCTTTGTTTAAAAACAAAATTGTTGCAAAACATAATAAGATGTTGTAAATTTGTTCTTACCTTAAGATTAAAGAGCTCATCACCTAACCTTTCCTCTGTGACGTCAAGATCTGGAACATCACAGGGCTTTGCTTTTTGTAATTTTGCATGCTCAGTGTTTAGAACAATGTCTGACTTCCGGGTATTAGGTCCAATCCAAGGAGCCCAGCAATCATAGCTTGGACAAACTACAAAGGGATTTTTTCTGCCACCTTAAGAGAAATACAGAGTGTATAAGTAGATTAAAGAAAATTTGTTTCTTTAGTTACACAGACCTAAATAATATTACACATTAAATAACTTACTTGAAAGAAATCCCCGGCCAATCATCTCCATTGTTACGGATTCCCAAAAAGAGACAATGTTTGTCTCACCCTTGAATCCTAAGGGTGGTGTGGCTATTTCACTGACTGCAACACAAAAAATCACAAATCAGGAACATCCCGTTTTTAGAAAGCATTTGTAATACAATGAATGTACACAACACATACTTACAAGGAATGCTGAAGACCCCTTTCTTGTGGAGATCCATGATCACCACTTTGGGGTGATAACCACAATTGATGCAGGTGTAAGAATAAGCATGGCTGCTCAAGGCTTCAAAGTGGAGGTAAGCGTGGAGCACTGTGTCTTTGCTGGGGAATTTAGCTTTGGCCGTGGCTTCAAGGATGCTCATTACTCTGCTAACAGCAGTGTGATTCTAGGAATATTCACAGAGCATAAAGAAAAAAGATTGTTACATGACATAATACATATTACATGAAACAATATAAACATCAGTAGTTGCACATATTACCTGAAGAGCATTGCGAAGAATTGCACACAAGTGTAAAGAAAGCAGAAGGTGGTCATTGAAGTTATGGATACCATCAGTGAACTCCTGGTACCTGTACATCATTGTGCAGTTGCTACAAACTTTGTAGTAAGTTGAAATTCCTTAAATGGAGAGCAGAAAAGTTAAATACAAAATAACAGTACACTCTTTAAACAAATTAAATGTTTTATTTAACAATATTTACCTTCAACTACCCCAGTAAAGGTCAGAATCTTTGCTCGTGAGGTTATAATAATTGGGTCACTTAGAACATGATTACCCTCACATTCGGAGCAGAACACTTCTTCAGGAATTAGTTGATGTCTAAATTCACTACCAAGTTGTAGACCACTAACCAAATTTTCAGGAAGGTCCACAGGTAGAGATTTATTTTTCACCAAATAGCGCACCATCCTCTCTATTCCATCATCATTAGGTGGGTACTGACGATCACTACAGTCATCCACACTCTCAGACTGTTGTTGAGGTTTTTGCATGGAATCAATCCTTTCGGTGGTCTTCACCTTCTCGAATAGAGCTCTCTGACTTTAAAATAAATGCCATTTAGCGATTGCTTTGTGAATGCATGCCTGTTTTGTTTTATTACATGGACAGGTCCATGTGATCTTCTTACTGTCATATACAACAGTCACTCTTACAAGTCTGCAATAATAAGACATTTTTGGCTCATACACTGATATATATTTTTTTGTTGAGGGCCCAGCAAATGTGATCGCTACAGAAAGTGGCACATCTTCTGTGTTTGCCATGCATTGCCTTTCAATGCATGCATCTTTCCTACTTTCTCCAAACCATTTTTCTTTCACCATCTCTGTTAGGGTTTCCTCTTTGAGATTAACAGAATTGCCATCATCTTTCGGACAGAAAGCTAAGGACATGAGATGACAGCACTCAAATGGTTTCAGGCCACTCCTTTGAGCAAATTCAGCACTGGCATTACATTGGTCTAGCTCCCACATAACTTTGTCATTTACACCCCAAATCCTTTTTTGAACATGGATAGGAATTGATGGTGCACTGAAAGATTTTGCCACTGCGAAAATGCCATGCTTACTGTCAATGCACTGGCAAAGTAAATGTCTTTCTAATGTGATGGCCTCTTTAACTGTGGTGTGCTTTCTTCTAATGTGAAGACGCAAGTTCTTTTTATTCAACTCCATATCACATTGATGACATCTGATTCTGTTCTTTTTTGGTTGAGGACGATTTACTGTTGGTTGCACTGGTGGAACATGGACAGAAGAAATAGTCGGAGATGGAAATACTTGGGTGGACGCAGAAAGAGAAACTAGAGCATTAGAAAGAGGGCACGTTGTCCCAGGTTGCAAAGGTTGACATAAGGGACTTGTCCAAGACTGTGTCATTGGTGGAGACGGAAGCAGCACTGATGTAACTGGAGATAAAACTTGGATAGCCATGGGGCATGACAGGGGAGGCGCCTGTGTAATGACATGAGAAGTTTCCGTCGAAATAGCAGGAAGTGGAGCAGTGTCTGCTGGTCTTTGCAGGAGTGGAGATTGAGCTTCCTGGCCAGGAATAGCCAACTTTTGTTTACATTTTTTAAGATGAGTAATTAATAGGGATGCACCGATACCGATATCGGTATCGGGCCGATACTGAGCTCATGTACTTGTACTCTTACTCGTAAAAATGCCCCGATACCAACAACCGATACCAGGCAGCTTGTGTACAGTGTCAGAAATTATAATGGGGATAAAAAAAAGAAGGCTGTATATGAAATAAATGTATCTTATCAGTGGAATATTAAACAGAATATATTAACGCGTCGCCAGTCGCCTATATAACTATATGGTGCGCAAGCTGATAAGAGAAAAACGCGCAGAGGATTGAGCGCGCTACGACACAGACGCACGAGCTGGTCGAGCGCATCCCTTTTTCACAGACGTCAGTGGAAAGTTTGTAGTTCAGTCGGATGTCAATGGCAAATCAAGTAAAACGAGGCATGTAGCTTATTATTAACGTTAACTGACGAGAGAGAGAGAGAGAGAGAGAGAGAGAGAGAGAGAGAGAGAGAGAGAGAGAGAGAGAGAGAGAGAGAGAGAGAGAGAGAGAGAGAGAGAGGGGAGAGAGAGAGAGAGAGAGAGCACTTCTGTTGAATGCTGTTGATTGCGGATCGTTCACTCAGCACGTGTTTGGATTAAAACTAAATCGTATATGTAAGTAAAACATGAACTGTTACCTTACTTATGTTTAACGAGTGGTTGCCTACATTATTACAGGACATTTGCAGGTCAAGAATTTCCATGAACTTCAAACATCCACAGCGCGCGCCCCGAAAACCACCAGACAGCGCGCGAATACTGAATGGAAGTCTTTCACGCATTGCGCTTGTACGGACGAATTCACACAAAACTATGTAAAAACACCTGTCTTGGCGAGTATCCTAGTAAAAGTCTCAAGTGAACGTAGACAGTATAATTCAAATGGCGTCCGTGCATTCGGCCTTAAAGGGGCGGCACTTTAATAAATCTGCTGCTGTGTTTTAATGTTAATCAAACAAAGGACAAATAAATTACTCTCTGCTCTTGGCTAAATAGGCTACCTCTATCAACTTTACAAAAAGATCCATATATATTTAATTTATACAGTAATGAATATGCAGTGCATGAAATATATAGTTGTTGAACTAATTAAGTTTAAATTTAATAAACAACTAATATGATTGATATTATTTTGGTTTCTCTACCAATACATTTAAAAATTACAAATGCATGAATTGAAAATTAATTGAAAATTAAAAATACAGGTATCGGTTACGGTATCGGTATCGGCGAGTACCAAAAATGAAAGTATCGGTATCGGACTCGGTCTGGAAAAAGTGGTATCGGTGCATCCCTAGTAATTAACTGCACTTTTCTTATTACCGTAGCAGGACAGTAACAGCAGTGAAAATGTGCATTTTCTCTACAGTGTAAATTGCACTTAACAATCACAAAATCTGGGGGGAAAGTAACACATGCATTACTTTGATCACCTTTTATAAAGCAAAATAATTAGTAGAGGTGAAATTATACTCACCATCATGATGTACTGCCAATTTTAGATGATTCTCTACATGGCTATCAATGGACAGTTGTGATGTGGATTTGTACGTCTCACAAAAAGGACAGTGATACAGGTTACAGCACCGTGTGCACCTTGAAATTACAGGGCAACTGCCCTTTTTAAAGACATTCATCTAGAACAATACAATAACAAATAAGTAAATCATTAGCCGAGCAAAATCATGTTAATTTTACATTAGCCCTGCAGTCTGTCCCTATGATATTATGTTCTGAAGTAAAATATTAAAATGAGAATCGCTGTGATTATCTTAAAAGTCATTTCAGCTTTCAGTCATTTCAACACGTTTATACCGCTTCACCATACACGACTAACGTTATACATGTTGAAACAACAAAACAGTAAATAAAGATTCCAAAGATGAATTACCTACCGATATACAAGCAATGTTGTTAATTATCAATCGTTTTTCTTCAGATTCTTCTTGGAAGATCAAAGCACGTGCGATTGTTTACCAATTCTCTAGTAGTGCGCATGCATATGACGTCACCTAAACACATCATCGCGCATGCGCGTAACAGCATCCAGTACGTATTGGACCATCCAGCTACGTCATCGTGCTACAGGCTGCAGCGAGGACCTCTTGAGTTACTGTGAACACAACCCTCTATTTTTTTGAAAAAACAGTCAAATTGAGTATAGATATTTATCCACATGATAAAGGAGGTCTTTAATATCCCAAAAATGACATTAACTCATTTTTGACCAAAAATGCAGTTACTGCCTTTTGGCTTTGTAGGGCAGTGTAGCTGTCAATGGAGGGACAGAAATATCTCATCAAAAAGATCTTAATTTATTCTCTGAAGATGAACATAAGTCTTATGGACTTGGAACAACATCAGGGTGAGTAATTCATGACAGAATTCTAATTCTTGGGTGAACTAGCCTTTTAAGGTTATGTATAGCTTAAAAATCTCTCTATAATCATATTACAGAAATCTCTGGTGTCTTATAGATTTTCTCTTTAAATTACAGGAGGAGCTCAATACAGCACTGACGCCTTTACTAGAGAAACTTCAACACATCAAAAACATTAAAGGAGAGTTTGAGAAAACAGTTCAACACATAAAGGTTAGGATTGATTTCTTTTGACTTTTTCACACATATAATTAGAAGAGCTGATTTGTCTGGTATATTTAAATGTTCCTTTATTGACTGGAACACACACTAATTGAAGTGAATGTGGTGTGATTTCAGTTTCAAGCTGAGCACACAGAGCGTCAGATTAAACAGCAGTTTGAGAAGCTTCATCAGTTTCTCAGAGCTACAATCACTGCAAGAGGAGCAGAAGAAGCAGATGATGAAGGAGAAGCTGAAGGAGATGGACAGACACATCTCAGATCTTTCACACGCAATCAACGACATGGAGGAGATGATGAAAGCCAGTGACGTCTGCTTTCTGAAGGATTGATTGATTGATTGATTGATTGATTGATTGAGTTCTTGATGATAAATGGTGTGTTTGTTCTGCAGGAGTTTCCAGTCTCAATGGAAAGGTGAGTGATCTGCTGGTGTCTCTGGTCTCTCTGGTTCTGATCCACTGCAGTTCTGACTCCTGAATGTTCCTCCAGAGTCCAGATCTCACAGCCGGATCCACAGATGGCTTCTGGAGCTTTGATTCATGTGTCACGATTCTTGGGCAACCTGCCGTTCAGAGTCTGGAAGAAGATGCAGGACATCGTCCAAAACAGTGAGTCTGGAGAAGATCTGTGCTGTTACACACTGGAAATCAGGCATGGGTTTATCATGACAAAATCACTACATTATTTCAGCTTGTAGCAAGTGAAGATCATTCTATTTCTGATATATAATTAATAATATACACTATATTTTTAAGAATCTTTCTCTTTGACATTCCCTCACGCAACTGCTGGCTACCGAAAATAAAATATAAATACTGGCCAGCTAGTCTGGTAATACCAGACTCCGCTTCTTCACTTTGCTTTGTAGACAGAGTCTGGCATAGCATAATAGAGAAGTGTTTTCTCTCTTGCTAGGGGGCGATTTCTAAAGTTTAAAATCATTGGTTACCCGTAAGCCAATCAGATAAGTTTGTTTATGACGTATGTTATGCGCTGACACAGCCGCATCGAACCACAGACATCATGCAGCGAACTCAAATCTATGATCGAACTTACACTGTAAACCTGCTGTAAATGATGAATTGATGATGCGAGCGTAATACCGGAGTGAACATGGCTGTAAACTACTTTTTTGATCGGTGAGTGATGTAATAGAATGACTGCTGCGCTTGACTAGATTAGAGACTCTAGGAACAACATCTCAATGAACAACATCTCAACACTAAATTATAAAGGCCTGTCTCATATAGACGCCTGTCTCAAATACAAGCCGGTGCAGTTAGACGATTTGGGCAAATAAAAGCCCGGGCTATTATTTGAAGTTTTACGGTATTTAAGACCTGGAAAAGAAAGGAGACACTGACCTGTCAAAAGGCTCCCCAGTTTCTCGCTGACGATCGGTAATAGTTGATAAATTAAACTTTTCCCAAAGGGAGTAGGGCCAAAACATCACCTCCATTCAAAATGTTTAATACACACTCTTCTTGTTCGGGCTTCAGTTTGCTAATGCCGGGAATATTCTCCACAACAGAGCGAATTGCATCCGTGTCTCCATATCAGCGGTCGTTTCCGATTTCTCTGACCTAATCTTAAACTCGATGCTTAGCGACTACGTCACGGCTTTCAGCCCGCCTTCTGTTCGTTGATTGGCCCGGCTGTTTTCAGGCCGGAGGAAAACAGAAAGATAGGCTGCTATCTCAGACTGACTACAGGAGCGAAATGAAATTAGCGGAAGAAGGAAGTCTGACGTAGTCAGGCTACTTGCCAGCAGCCCTTCACGGATGACTGCTGGCTACCAAAATAAAATATAACAAAATAGAAACAAAAGCAGGCCTGTTCCTCTCTCCACTGTCGTCGCTCCCCCTTTATGCTTCCGCTCCTCCGTGAGAGATGCGAGACCGGTGTGCTCACAGGTGTTGCTCATTAGCAATCACACCACTGGCCTCGCACCATTCTCTCATGTCCCTCTGTCGTCCTGTTCGCCTCATTATATATATTTTTTAATACATTTTGTTTACTTCAATTCGATATACAAATTATATACAATTGTATAAAATACTCTTGTATAAAAGTTTTTCACAGATTCCTGGGACATTTGGCACATGGCTATCGCTGTCAGTGTAAAGCCCCGTTCACACTACACGCGACCAAGCAACGCGATACCATTCATTTCAATGGTGAGCGGGCGACTTCCGGCGACACGCGCGACAGCGACCGTTGGCGACTAGATGGGGCGTGTCTGTCGCGCGACAAAGTTGAGAAATGTTTAACTTTATGCAAATGAAGAGCGATTTCCGCGAGCGACAACCAATAGGAGTGAAGTCAGTGGAGCGCGTCACTCTTCAGTGCTGAGTCTGACCGAGGCAATTTAAACGAGAAGCTCATTTTAGCAGTCAGAAACTGTCTTATAATGTATGATATATCTCCGTGTACATACAGTGGTATTCACCGTATACTGACTCCGTGCCTGGATGGTTTCGGGACCCAGATAGACCGGTATTTGCCCGTTTGCTGCAGATAAATAGCCGCGATGGCAAAGAACACTCACTGTTTCTCTGTCATCTTTAATATTATGCATTTTATGTACTGATTCCATTTATATTTAGACTTTTCCTTCCAAAATGTGTGTTTGTAGCGGCAAGAAAACGTATTTGTTGTCTAACATAGAGTAACATCCGGGAATGTCACTCACAAACATTACTAGGCAACTAGTAGTGGGAACGCCCTCCATCGCAGCCACTGGCGACCTGCAGCGATAAAGTCGCGTGTAGTGTGAACGGGGCTTAATAGGAACACAGTAATGGGGACCAAAAGAAAATGTTTGGCCCAAATGAACAGAGGCAGAGTGAATAAAGTTTTTTTTAAAGTATAAACTTAATATTTATTCAAACTTGCAAAATCTTTCTTAAAAAATACCAAAAAGAACACCAAAAAAGACAAATCTAGTACAAAATACCTGCAGCACTCAGGCCACACTCTCCACTGCAGCAACCAACACAGACTAAGGCCCTGATCACACCGAACGGTTTTTTTTTTGCAATGAGAGGCACCTTTTTTGAAATATTTTCCTATGGCAGTGAGAGATCTGCACGCTGTTTATGTGCCTTGCGTTTTAACCGCCTGCTGCTTCGCGTTTTTGCAGTTTAAAAAAAGCACGGATCCACTTATGCGGATCCTTTTTTTCAACACGACTGAAGCGTGCTTCCCCAAGCTTACTGCTATGGGCGTGGTTGTGAGCCAGCGGGGAATGTTGTGTTTTTAACCCACGAGAGACTTCCCCCAGTCTCCATGTGCTTTACACATGGATAGTCATGTCGCGTTCAACGGATTCCTTTGCATAAAGATGGGCATCGGCCAGCGTTCTCTCTAAACAGACTTTAAACGTGAACCTGTGACCTGATGGTGTTCACATGCGCATTAAGAATTGATTCTATAGTTATATTCATTTGAATATATGTGCGCAGGTTTGTAATTTCCTTACAAACCATGCCAAGCCCCTCAATAACGCCCGCACACTCAACGCTATGTTTATCCTAGCCTTTTTTGGTTTTCTTAGATGCTCGGAACTCGCTATCATTTCCAAATTCAACCCAAAAATCCACCCCACCATCTCAGACTTGTCAGTACTAGATGGTGAAACAATCTCATATTGGATTAAGCAAAGTAAGACCGACCAAACCAAAAAAAAGTAATTTCATCTATATGTTTAACCTCTCATTGCCAATAGAACCATACCAGTCCATTCTGGTATATCTGCAATGGAGAAGTTCTCAGGCTAAATCTCCTCTGGAACCCCTGTTCATAGACAAATCGAAACAAACCCGTGACACGCTTTTGGTTCCAGAATCACCTCATATCTTTTCTCCAACAGTCAGGAATTCCAGCAAAGAATTTCTCAAATCACTCTTTCCGTATCGGGGCAGCAACTTCAGCAGCTCGAAAAGGCCTCTCCCAACAGCAGATACAAGCTCTTGGGCAATGGTCCTCAGATGCTTTCCAAAGCTATATCAGGACCAACCGGTTCCACATTAAAAACGCCCACCAAACCCTCATTGTTTAAAACCCCCTGGGTCGTCCACAGGGGGTCTCTCTCTTTCCGTCCAGCGAGCATTTGGTCTCACAGCGGACGCAGTGAGAAAATCTCCCGGTCGAGAAATCATGTTCCTCTTTTCTGTTTTCTCTTTTTTTGTCCAGCGAGCATTTGGTCTCACAACGGACGCAGCAAGAACTTTCCCAGTAGAGCACTTAAGTTTTCTCTTTCGTCCAGCGAGCATTTGGTCTTACAGCAGACGCAGTGAGAAAATCTCCCAGTCGAGAAATCATGTTCCGATTTCCCATTTGGACTCTGGGTTCGGGCCGAATTCCGAGCTCGTGTCACAGGTCGGGGGGGCCAAGCCAGACTGCGCCCACCCCTCGAACCCAGGACCACCTCGAGGAGCGTACCAGAAATCAGACAGACAAGTGAAATTTAAAAAGTAACAATCTTTATTGAATAAAAGCAGGATTTAAAAGTCTTAATGCGGCTTTGTCTCTCTTTCCAGAGTGGGAGAGGCCGAGGGATTCTCTGCAAGGACCCGAGCTACTGGCAGCCGCAGGGGAGGAGGGATTCGACCGCCGTTCCAGCAAGCGGGTAAGTATATCGGTAAGTAGGCCTTCTTGGGCGTTGGGCAGGCAGGCAGAGGTCCAGACGGACCTGGACCAGGACTGAGGACTAGGAGGGGGCTCCTCCACCAGACAGGTGGGTTGGTCTGTTCCTAGGCCGTTACTCGTTCCAGATGTACTCAGCACGGGAGCTGTGGGCCAGGAGGGAACTCTCCGCCAGTCAGGTGGGTAGCCGAGTACGTATATGTGACCAGTTACGGAAACTAGGGACACAAGTCGGTTCTGGGGCATTTTGAGTTATTCACAGATTCTGAAAGTGTAGTCTCCAAGCTTTCCAACGATGTGTAACACATGGAAATCTGATAATATTTTGAGAAGTTGTGGCCATTTGAAGGTAGGCACTCAGAAAAACTAAAAGCGGAGAAAACCGCCTCTAAAGATCTGCAGTTCTCACCTCTCTCTGCTGGTGGGAGTGACAATAGGGCTCATTTACATCTCATTTAGATAAGCCATACCCCATGTAAAGCTGTAAAGCACACGGCACAAAAAGCACAGGGGGAGAGGGGGAGAGGGGGAGGGGGGAGGGGGGAGGGGGGGGGGAGCAAAAAGGTCAGGAAAATGTGCCATCAAAGAAAGGAAAAAAAGTTTGCAAACAGGCAACTCTTATGTACACTGAATAAAAATAAGATATACTCTAGAGAATGTTAAAAAAAATATGTTGTGCTTTTACTTTTAAAAATGTTGATAACGTTACAGTTAATGCTTACAAACATTGAAGATTTTGAATACAGAAGTTACATTTCATTATTATACATATTATTTGTGCAGTAGGTAAGATTAATTACTTCATACATTAAGATTATTAAGTAATACATTGATTTTAAGACAGCATGGAATAGATTGTAGAATATGTTGTTAGCTATAATTTGAATGGTATAGTATCATGAGCCACAGATAAAGTCTTGTGACACTCATGGCAGGCGTTATTGTTGTCGAGTTTCTGCGCGCCGATTGCTTTGGGCCGGGCCTAGTCAAAGTCCAGGGCCGTTTTTTTAGTCCCAGTCCGTCCCTGTGTGTGTGTATATATATATACACACATACAGTATCGGAGTATGAATCAGAATAGATTTTATTGCCATTGTCAATGAAAGGTTTTACAGACTAGGAATTTTCTTCGGTGTACTCATGCAACATGAAACACAAACTTTTGCTAATGATAAAAAAAATAAGCAATAAACTGGTTGATTGATATATTCTTTTTTTATTTTCCATAATCAAATCAAACAAACATTGTTTAGAGTGCTTTTCATTCAAGAATGTAAAACTAAATTCAGGTGGTTGGTTGATAAAATGACATTGAAGGTGTTGTAAACAAGAAAAAAGGTCTTTGTGACACAGTCCAATAAAGTTACATTCGCATCCTCTTCTGTGGACTCTTCTGTGTTGTGATCCTTGGCGCTGGGCATGTGATGTCTCTTGCCTCGTCAGCACAGAATGGCCTGATTTTTTCATATAGATAGGTCTGCCTGTCAATTTTCAGTCCAGGTGGGGCCAGGACAGGAAGACCGTCGATAGGGGGCAAATCTGCTCCGTCACGCAGTAGCTGATATTCGACAGGTTGTGCATCACGGTGACTTTTTGCAAGCACCACACCTGGGGCCTGTACCATGAAGCCGGTTTAGGTGGCTAGCCAGCTATGTTTCAGCTTAGTTTCCGCCAACCCTGGGTTTTAGGTACTATGAAAGTAGCTCGGCTTTAATCGGTGTTCGTTGCCATGGTATCTTACGCTGCACGGCTAACCTGCTCCGGGGCAGGTTAAGTTCTGGATTCGAGATCTCAGACTGAAGTTTGACCAATCAGCTGTGAGCAAAGAAACATATAGGTGACGTAACTAATTCCCAGTGTTGGTTGCAATTGCTTTACATTTTCTTTCAAATCCTGTGGACATCTCAGCGCAAACTGTAAGACGAGCACATCGTAGAGAAAGAGTTTTTAGCCGGACAAAATCCCCTTGCCTTTCCTGATAGTTAGGTATCAAACAGTGGTGTAGTCTACGTGATACGCAGGTATACGCCGTATACCCACTAGAAAATGTCAAGGATTTCCGTATACCCACTAGGAAATGTCAAAGATCTCCGTATACCCACTTTAAAACGCGTGAGGATTCGTAACAACATCGTTTTTTGAAAGAATTTTCATTCATAAATTCACCCCGCCGTGACCGCCGGATCGAATCGCGGAAGCCAGCAACAAATGTAACAAATAACCTAGGCTACTGTAAAGCGGAACGTCACGCAATTTAGCCATTTTTGAATGAATAAATCAAAAGTAGGCTAATGATAGAATCAAATCTCGATATTTACTAAGTGTCTATGAATATTAAAGCTCAAAAAGACTGCTATTGAAATAAACTCTGAATGTTCTGCGTGTTTCTGTGAATGAGCGCTCAATGTGTGCTCTAGCCTACTACACACTGAACACTACACACTGAACACTACACACTGACGCGCGCGTGACACTCGTGGTGTTTTCATCTTCTATGAGAACATGCACACATTTGAACTTCATTGCAGAGCTTTTATGAGAGTCACTTCACAAGAATTTTACCATTTCATTTGATAAAACTACCGTCGTTCATTCGTATCATATTCACACTCACAAACTTTAAAGTCTTCATGACAACCTTTCAAAATCAAAGTTTTGTATAACTTAAAATATAAAATATAACAGAAATATTTTACTATTGCACAGTAGAGTATACTTCAAGTAGGCCTAATAATAATAATAATAATAATAATAATAATAATAGTTTATTAAAACACAGAAGCTCAAATGTCTTTAATTTACAAACCACCAAAATAAAAGTTTGTAGATAAATTAAGTAACTAGAGGGAATTATGAAAGAAATTGCATAGTAAGATGTACTTTTTAAAATAATAATAATCAAATCTATTAAAACACAATTTTAAAGGAATATCACACAAGTTTTTAAAAAGTAAATTTTTATTTGTGCTTACAATGTTTAAGTATTGTAATTGTCAGCTGATAAAACCTGTGCTTCAGGGACCATATTCATATAACATCTAAGACTAAATGTGCCCAAAAAATTTTTTTGTCTCACGGGGTGGGGGGTGGGGGGCTGGTATATCACAGTATACTCACTACAAAAAACTAGACTACACCACTGGTATCAAAGATACAGATTTTCTGCGGAAGGAATATCTTATCTTTGCGAACTTATTGAGCCGCTCATAAATAATTTAACACGTCGAATTCATGCATTTACTGTACCATAAATGGGATTGCGTTGCGTTTTTTTTTGCAAGTGCTTGCATACTTGCACGCAATCGCAACACGCAAACATACTTGCGGTGATGCACAGAATCTAGGAGAAAACACGGTTTGTCGAACCATTCGCAAGGTGGTCCTCGCTCTGCAGGAGTACATTAATAGTTTAATAGTGTTCATTTATTGACCATGTCCATAAGAGAGGCTTTTTATAAAATTGTCGGTAATATTGATAGGGTGACATCACATTTTTTTTCTTCCAAAAAGCAAATTTCACAAATGTACTATACAATACAGTACTTGTTAAGCATTATTTTAATATTTTTTTATTCGGTTAATCTTATGATAGGATTCCCTATAGAGTCATTGAAGCAATATCCTGCACACATGTTGCAATGTCCACTTCTCTAGGAGAACATGAGGCAGATTATATTAATAGAAAGTCCTTTCACAGCCTTAATGTTCAGGTAGAGATTATGTGAACATGTGAAATTATTATTTTCTGTGAGATGAATCTTTAAATTAATAGTAAAATTAACAGATAACAATCTACTTTCCGTGAGTATGTTGTGTCAGCGCTTTGAGGAAAGCTAGTTAAATTTGGTACAGTACAAAACACTGTTAATTTGAATTGGGACAGCAAAACCTACACAATAACCCCCTATCATGACCCTCATGTGTCAGTAAAACCATAGTAAAAGTTAGAGATGATCTTTGGCATCCTAAAGGCACGTTTCAACTGTCTTCAGCGCTTAAGAGTCACCAGAGTGGGCATCACAGATAGTGTCTGCATGTGCCATTCTGCACAATATAGCCACCATAGAAAGGAGCCAGAACCACCACAGAAAGCTTCTCCCCGATGAAACTGACCCGAACACACTTGACCACCCAGCTGGTGCAAATGTAGTTGCAATCACCATACAATATTACACTTAATAAAAGCACATTGGAACTGCAGATAGGTCTCAAACTGTTTTATTGGTTTTGTGGGATGGGGGAGAGAGAAAGAAAGCAATAGAAAGTTGCATTAATAAATATTCATGCTAAAGTGTTACTTGGTTTAATAAGTTCACTGAGATCAGTTTAATCTAGCTGTTGCATTTATTTTTTAAATGTGGAGCCTCCTCAGCTCACAGTCAGGCTCCTTTAGTGTGCAGTCTAGCTCTATAGGCTCCTTTAGTGTGCAGTCTAGCTCTATAGGCTCCTTTAGTGTGCAGTCTAGCTCTATAGGCTCCTTTAGTGTGCAGTCTAGCTCCATAGGCTCCTTTAGTGTGCAGTCTAGCTCCATAGGCTCCTTTAGTGTGCAGTCTAGCTCCATAGGCTCCTTTAGTGTGCAGTCTAGCTCCATAGGCTCCTTTAGTGTGCAGTCTAGCTCTATAGGCTCCTTTAGTGTGCAGTCTAGCTCTATAGGCTCCTTTAGTGTGCAGTCTAGCTCTATAGGCTCATTTAGTGTGCAGTCTAGCTCTATAGGCTCCTTTTGTAAAGGGCCCTGACTGAGTCTGTTTCCACCTGAAACATAATTCCACCACAAACATGATCATTACAAGTTTTTGGGAGGCTATTCAACTCACAAAAAGGTCCTTGACAAACACCTGTAATGTATGTCAAGGGTTTTAAATCCTTCGTTCACATTTCTTTTGAAGCCTGTTGAGGTAGAGGCTTTAGTTTCTGGGACAGGTTGTGAAAAATCCTACAATAAAAGAGATGTGTAACTTGGGCCAGTCCCTTTTTTATGCCACACATTCAAATGTTTGCCTTAATAAAAAGCCCAGTGCATTCCCCTCAGCAACTGTCCCAGAACACAGACAGAGTCTCTTCATCATTTCCTCCTCCCTGATAAATAAAAGTAGGCCCATATGTTTCTGGTGTTCTGTCTGCTGCATACTGACCTCTGTGTGGGAGACTGTGTGTGTGTGTGTGCGCTGGCTTCAACAGGGACACTGCATTTCCCTCTACTGCAGAATATACAGTCAGCCATATTTAAAACTTAAAATAGTAATGTATCGCACACGTACCCAGTGTTACTTGCTTAGAGGAGCCAGCACCAGGGTCAGATTGTACAGCACCTGTAATCCCATCCATAATCGGCCGTCCCTTATTCCTATCAGAGCCAACTCAGTGTATTCTGGAGGAGTGGCCCTCCACTGGTTTTCTGAATTTCACTCTTTTTTCGGTTTGCCTCAAACAAATAAAAAAATAATAAAAGGTTGTGTGTAAATAAATACTTACTAGGCTACTTTTAATTATATTTTTATATTTTGTGTTTATCAGCTGCCAAAAACGTTTGGAGTTGCATCTAAAAATCAATGAATATTAATCCTTACAGGTATATACATGCAATTTTTTTTATATATTATAAAAATATAGGCTATATTTTACACACACATACATTCATAGCCTATATATACATCATTTCACATGAATAAAGAACGTATTTATTTAGCTTACACATTAACGCAATCAGCAATCTTTCTCCAACAGTCTTCTCTTGCTTTGGCAGCAGAGACCGTATTGTTTCGAGCTTGTAATACATATTTAAATTCATCGTAATTCTGAATGATTATCTCTTGCTCCGCGGAAAGAAAGTATCGCTCTCGCTCTATCCATATCGAACGCGATTGGTTGTTCGGTGCCAACGTCACTTTGGTATGTGCACGCGCTCGTGGAGTAATCATAGCTTAAGATCAAAGCCTGAGTTGACAGAGAAAGTTGATGAGCTGCTTCATGGTACCAATAAAGCCTGATTGCATCGGTTTGGTTTTGTCAACTCAAAACTAATCCTGTAACTCCGAGTTTGTTCAGCTACCTTCATGGTACAGCCCCCTGGTCTCTTGGCGTCAAAGCTGTGACAGAAAAAGCACATAAGACATTTTAAACATGGCAAAGTATTTTCTTATAAAAAAACTGTCATGTGTATGTTGTTGCTATGTTATATTGTATGTAAACAATGTGAAAGTTTCAATTACCTGAAGTGCTGATAACTCTTGATCTGTGGGAGTCTACGGAAGTGGCGAGTCAGATGCTGCTGCCAGTCAAAGGTCTGGACTAAAACTTTGCCCTCTGCCGTTCCAACAAGCTGTGGGATATTGAGGTGACTCACAGGAGAGCTGTTTTCCACAACCTGATGACAAAAAAGAAGAGGAAGAAAAAAAAAAAAAGATCTTCAGTTAAATGTTTCATTGAAGCAGAACAGAAAACAGCACTGAAGTCATTAAAGCAAAGTAAAGTTAAAGTACTTCAGCGATGTCTGCCAAAGTGTTGACTCTTGTCTTCATGTAGGCTTGCTTGATGAGTCCAAAGCCACAGTCAGGGGAAAACTTGGTGTGGCCAGCAATAAGGAAGTGGATTTCAATTTTATCGTGAAGCATGTGTCCAACCCGCCAGGCAAGGTACCAGAGCATGAAGTTGTTCTTGTTCTGCCCACTGCAGTTGTCACAATGAAGATCCACCTCTGTTTCTCCAACTCCAAAGTTGCCGAAGAAATTATGCATGTAGCTGATGACTTCATTGCTTCCCTTAGTAGATGACATGCCTTCATCAATCAGGTAATTCACCCGTTTCTGCAGCCCTTCACATGAAACACCAAATAGGCCACATTTCCGTGGGGTCAGGAAGTACATTGGTCCTGGCTGGAGAGGGTTTGAGGGAAAGTGTAACTGTAGGAGACAGAGGGAGAGAGGGAACTTGGATTAGATTAAATTTGCATCTATTCATAACTGTCTAATAAAGATAAAACTTATTATATTGATGCTATTCTGCATTTGCACTATTTATTCTCATGCATTAAATCACCCTTTAAGGGACATCAATAAAGTAAAGTGAAGTAAATGTGTGTGAAATATTACCTGTTGAGCAAAATCAAAACTGTAATGCATCCTAATCTTCTTGCTTGCTGGTAGGGATGGTCCAAAAGACAGGTCAGAGCCAGAGCAAGTCTTTCTGCAGGCAGCAGTCATGTCGTTGTACACAGCCCTCTATTTCTGCACAAGGGAAAGATGATCTTGTTGCTTCTTTACTGCTTCAGACTTTCTATCATCTGGGAGGTTTGCACTTCGTATCAGCTGCTCATTATTGCTTTGGCACTGCCAGCAGAGATCTGTGCGCGGCCGGCAACTTTTGATGTGTGGGAGAAGTCGGTTCCACAGTGCTTTGAAGCTGGTTTTACAAACTGCACGCTCACCTGAAAAACAGATATTGCTTATGGTTAATTGTATTGTAATTGCTAATAGTGCTCTGCATTATTTCACTTTATAAGCACTCAATTCTAAATCAATGTTTACACATACCAAGCTCCTTAGCAGACTTCACGTAGAGACGCCACACTTGGACACATGAGTTGGCAGCAACTTCACATGCCAATCCTTATGCCCAGGCTGTCGGCCAGGCAGCATGATGGCATTGTCTTCTGCATAGGTTTTTATGAAGTCCACAACTCTGTTGATATCCTCAGGGCTGATGAACCTGGCTGGTGGACGTGGCAATGAGTGCTTCTTCCTCAAACGTGGTCTTGCCCCATTCTCCTCATAGTGTTTGACTATATCAGCCAGGGTGTCTTTGCCAATGCTGAAAAAAAGGGGGGAAAAAGAAAAAACGTTTAACATCATGGTCTTGCTAACAGGCATCTTGTCACCTATATCAAAATGTATTGTACAAATTATAGGTACTTTTACTTTACTGAAGTAAATTTTATGATGAATACTTTTTACTTTAGAGTTTGTATCTGTACCTCCTGGTTTAGACCTCAGTTAGTGGTTAGACCTGGTTCGAGTCAAATTATTAAAAATAACCTGTACATTAAACTTTTCATAAATACTTTTGATTTATAATGCACAGTTTACGGCTACGTATACTTTATACTTTTACTTAAGTAGGAATTTAATCTGATACATTTACGATTACATTAGTAAATCCTTGGTAAGAATATTAAGTAGTACTTCCTCCACCACTGGCTAAAATTATTAGCATCACAATCAATTCAAGAATGCTAACAGGCAGGTTTACATGGGCTAAGTTAAGTCATTAACACCAGTCAATTCAAGCAATTGAAGCATTATTCAAATTAATAGCAGAAGTTCACATTACCATGTTAAAGCTCATTATATTAATAAAACAAGTGATACGTTTTGGCAAGTGATATGCTAACGTTACAATTAAAGCGACAGTCCTGAGCTGAGCTAAACATGAGAACGTGTACGTGATCTTAGAATGAACAAAAAATGACAAACTTTGTTTATGGAAACTCACCCCATAAGAAACAGAAAAGTATTCTTGCAAATCTCGTTGCCTCCAATGAAATAAGTCGTTCGGGCACACTTTCTCTTTGTCGGGGTCTTCTTTGTGGATGTAACTATCTCCGAAGTTTGCACTGTGCGTCTGTTTGCCTCTAAATGTCCAATAATTCGCATGTCCTGCCACTCTTTTTCTGCAGCTAAAGAATCCAGCCGTATGTTGTACATAATGTCTGGAGAAAGCTTCAGGCTACAAGACTGTCTCCCATGCAGAGAGTCTTCTTTTCTCCTCATGTAACATTTACAGTCAAAGTTACAGATTTTCCCCATTTCTCTATCTATATCCCCATCAAATGTTACTATCGATATAGCCTCTGATATCTTACGGTCCAACTCGTCTGACGCCAGTCCGATACATTCTTCCTCGTCTTCATCTTCACTCAGTTGTAGATTAGGGATATTATATCCCTAAAAAAGCGCCGGCGGCTATTCAGTATGGAAATACAAACAGACAATGACACGCCCCTACTGCATGCTAGAATCCCAGAAAAACAAGCCGATTTCAACCTCAAAATGTACGCTTTTAAATATACCAATACTGTTATCTCAAACATGGAGAGGCTTCTTCATGATCTCAACTAACAGATTCTGCAAAAAAGCGGAAATCACAAATTTTGGAAAAAAAACGCTTCTTTCTCATTTTCCTCGCAAGTTGTGCTGCCGACTTGTGTCCCTGGTTTCCGTGTTCGGTCACATATCTCTTCAGGGCAGGGCACACTCCCGTGTCGTCGCTCGCCAGCAGGTACAGGGTCCCTTGTGTATCTTTCTCCTTCCGCGGGGTCCAATCGTTAACGGAGGTATCCTCTATTTCAAAGACGGAGACAACTTTACAAGCTCACTTCTAATTATCATGGGCCAAGGACTTACGGCTGGAATGAATGGCTGTGCTGACACAATGTGGCCAGGGCGGACTGAGCTGGACTGTGGGGCTCTAAGCGGACGACGCCGAGGCCCGGGTAGGTCCTTCTTTCAGGCGAGCAGCACACCAGACGACAACAGAAGAATCATCTAGCTGAACAGACAAAGCAATTTATACAGGTGCAGGCTCACTTCTCTGCAGAATCAGGCTTACGGCTGGACTGTGTGGCTCTGAACGAACAATGCTGGGGCTAGGGTGGGTCCTTCTTTCAGACAGGCAGCACACCAGAAGGCAGCATCAGAAGGATCATCTAGCTGAACAGACAAAACAATTTATACAGGTGCAGGCACACTTCCCTGCAGAATGGAGAATCAGGCTTACGGCGGGACTGTGTGGCTCTGAGCGAACAGTGCTGAGGCTAGGGGTGGGTCCTTCTTTCAGACAGGCAGCACACCAGAAGACAGTGGCAGAAGAATCTTCTATTTAAATAGACATGACAAGTTATTACAGGGCGAACACACTTCTCTTAGTGTCGGAGCGATGGCCTATAGCCTGGATGGGACATGAACATACAACACTGAGGCTTTGTTCAGCACACTCTGGGCGAAAATATGAATTGTGGAATACCGGCAGTTAAATATACACCCACACACTGCAACTTCACGTCAAGTCCAATACTGTGTGACACTTCAATTCGGGCACTGCATATCCACTCTCACTCTCAGTGCAATAAGGCCAGCACTCACCCAATATATACTCCTTCCACGGTTATGTTGACTCAGCTCTCAGGAGATGAAGAGATGCAGATGACTTCTCAAAGCATGGAAAACAGCATATTTAATACTTTCTCACTCTCAGGGGAAGATATCAGGATTTCAATGATGACTCAGTTCACACTCTTAAGTGAGTTACACTCGTGATCGATCCACTTCGCAATTCCTCATTCAACTCAGAAGATGGAGATACAGATGACTTCTCACAGTCTGAAAAACAGCGTCTTCAATACTCTCTCACTCTCAGATGCAGATATCAGGATTTCAATGATGACTCAATTCACACTCTTCAGTGACAGTTATACTCGTGATCAATACACTTCACAATTCCTCATTCAACTCAGTGCAAGGCATGCATTCCCACAGATTTGATGTCTTATTACTTAACTTCCTCTCAGGAATGATGGCGTTCTCCAGTCTTGACTGTATCTCCACGCGTCTCCCACTTTCCATCCAGTTCACGTTTCCAGCGTGTATTCACACAAATCACTGTTGTACTCTTAAGCCAGAAAAATCCTCACAGCCCTTTCCAAAGATCCCAGCGAATTCAGCCACTGCCAAAGAAACAATCTCTCCCGGGGGAGCACCACACTAAAAGAACGATCTCTCACGGAGGAGTACCACACTCAATTCCTTCTTCCTCTTCCTTTTAACTGTTTCATCCAGCCCCAGAGTCCTATTGCTGATCCTCACACAAATCGCCCGCACCTGATACCGTTTGTCTCATCAGCTGCCGCTGTCATGGGAACCAACAACAAGCGGAACCGGCTTGGTGTTCCACTGTTATTGTTCCGGGGGGAACACAATTTCCGTGGACATTGGTTCCGCTTCCTTTGTCACTTGTGACACTCGGAGCCCTCCCACCGGACAGCACGCCAAATACACATTAAACTCCCTCTAATTATATGTAAATGTGAACTCATGAAATGAAGTTTTATTAACAAAGTTTGAGAGGAGCACGTTCAGATAATTAACAAGAGTGGAGAGCACTCAGCAATCAATGATAAAAGGTGTATATAGATTCAGCAGTCTCACCTCAATCCATTGACAGTTTAGCAGCATCCCTCCACCTCCCCTTCTCCACTCTTCTAGTCCTAACCATTTACATACGTTTATGGCATTGATTAATACGACTAATACTGCGCATGCGGTCTGTGTTTGTGTTTGGAGCTCCGTCGATTTGATTCATTAATCCTTGATTTTCTTCTTTACCACTCAATTATAAACAGGCACTTTCTATTTTTATATCATGTGAACTTATCCTCGATACTATTCCTTATAAAAAACAATCGGATTGCTTTGATATCGCTACTTAGATCCAACTTTCCGAATCTCGGCTACTAGCCTTTAGCCCGCTAGCATTTCACGCGTGGCCTCGAGCGTCTCATTTTAGACCCGTTTCTCTGAAAGCTTCTCTGAAAGTACAGACACACGTTGATTGTGCTTAGAGTCTGCATCAACGGGGCATAAGCACATGCGCGTGCGGTCTGTGTTTGTGTTAGGAGCTCCATCGAATTGATTCATTAATCCTTGATTTTCTTCTTTACCACTCAATTGTAAACAGGCACTTTCTATTTTTATATCATGTGAACTTATCCTCGATACTATTCCTTATAAAAAAACAACAACAATCGGATTGCTTTACTGTTTACTATTACTACTAATTTACTGTTCATCTGTTAAAATGGCGAACATATCGGATGTGTGTCTAACGTTACCTCTGAGTGCAGGTGAGGACACATTCGAGCTGATTTCGGTACGATTGGAGCTGGAGTCGGTGGAGAAGCAGATTCGTGTTCTGCTGGAGAAGCAAGCCGAGCTGCGAGATCGGCGATCAGCCCTTGAAACATCACGCGCCGATGCTCACAAGTCAGTGGTTAGTAACTTTGTGACTTTGACTCCGACTTCGTCTACTCCGTGCGTTTCTCTGCCCAGGAGGATGCGATCATCTCTGCCTTCAATCACTCCTGCACCCTGGGTCACGACACGAGCCAGGACCAGAGCAAGAACCTCTCCCCCCCTCCCGGTCTTCGAGATCTCCACCCGGAACCGCTTCTCCCCTCTTCACGAGTCGGAACGCGACGACGCCGTGATCATCGGCACTTCCATGGTCCGCCATGTCCGTGCTACCTCGGGTAAAGGTAAGGTGCGCACTCACTGCTTTCCTGGTGCTCGTGTTCTTGATGTCGCTGCGCAGGTTCCCGAGATCCTGAACGGTGACGAGCGCGTCGGAGCTGTCGTGCTGCACGCGGGGACGAATGACATCAGGCTGCGGCAGACGGAGGTTCTGAAGAAGGACTACAGGAGCCTGATCGAGACGGTACGCAGCACATCGCCTAGAGCAACGATCGTCGTGTCCGGACCGCTTCCCACGTACCGACTTGGACAAGAAAGGTTTAGTAGATTATTTGCTTTAAATGAATGGTTAATGTCATGGTGTAATGAACAGAAACTGCTCTTTGTAAATAATTGGAATCTGTTTTGGGAGCGACCTAGGCTCTTCCGTCCTGATGGTCTGCACCCCAGCAGAGTCGGAGCGGCTGTTCTGTCGGACAACATCTCCAAGACGCTACACACCATCTGACTAGTAAGTCAAAGTCATAGTCTTTGCTGTCCCAACTTAATTGATATAAGTACCAATGTAGAACATTATATAGAAACTGTGTCTATTCCTCGCTTAGTGAAGCCAAACAACAAATCTACTGTAAGATCTAGCAAGAATATTATTGTAATTAAACCAGAAAATCTAAATATCAGTGAACAAAAACATTTTCTAAAGCTAGGTCTTCTAAACATTAGATCGCTCACACCTAAGGCGGTTATTGTAAATGAAATGGTCACAGATAATAATTTCGATGTTCTGTGCCTTACTGAAACCTGGCTTAAACCAAATGATTATTTCGGTCTAAATGAGTCTACTCCACCAGGATACTGTTATAAGCATGAGCCCCGTCTGATCGGTCGTGGCGGCGGTGTTGCAACAATCTATAGAGATATTCTTAATGTTACTCAGAAAACTTGTCATAGGTTTAATTCGTTTGAAGTACTTGTGCTAAATGTTACGCTCTTAGATGTAAGAAAGAAATCCTTATTATCTCTAGCCTTGGCTACCGTATATAGACCTCCAGGGCCATATACTGATTTCCTAAAAGATTTTGCAGACTTTCTCTCAGACCTATTGGTCAATGTCGATAAAGCAATAATTATTGGCGACTTTAACATACACGTAGATAATACAAATGATGCGTTAGGGGCTGCGTTTACAGATCTATTAAACTCTTTTGGGGTGAAGCAAAACGTCAGTGGTCCCACTCATCGTCTAAATCATACACTAGACTTAATTATTTCATATGGAACCGATCCAACCGATATAGATATTATACCGCAAAGTGACGATCTCACTGATCATTACATGGTAACTTGCATAATACGCACTGCTGAAATTTGTCATGTTGCACCACGTTATCGACCAGGCAGAACAATCCTTCCAACCACTATAGATAGATTCTCAAATAGCTTACCTGATCTATCTCAGCTGCTCAGTAAACCCAAACAAACAGATGAACTAGAGGAAATGACTAGCAGTATGAGCAACATTTTCTCTAGTACACTAGATATTGTTGCACCAATTAGATTAAAAAAGGTTAGAGAGAAAACTAAAACACCATGGTACAACAGTGCTACGCATGCTATCAAGAGAGAAACTCGTAACTTAGAGCGTAAATGGAAACAAACTAATTTAGAGGTCTTCAGAATCGCGTGGAAAGACAGTATGTCACGTTATAAAAGGGCTCTAAAATCAGCCAGGGCTGAGCATATCCGCAAACTAATTGAAAATAACCAAAATAATCCAAGGTTTTTATTTAACACCGTGGCTAGACTAACAAATAATCAGACATCTCCAGAGCAAAATATTCCGTTACAATATAGTAGTAATGATTTTACGAATTACTTCAATGAGAAAATAGAAAGCATCCGAAACACAATTGTAAATGTACAATCCTCTATGGTGTCTAATGACTCGGCCTCAATTATGGCCCCTCTAGAACAACTACACCGCTTTACAACTATAGGACAGGAAGAACTAAATAAACTTATCATTGCATCTAAACCAACAACATGTTTATTAGATCCAATACCCACTAAACTACTTAAAGAAGTGTTACCTGTAGTGGAAGAGCCTCTTCTCAATATTATTAACTCGTCTTTATTTTTAGGTCACGTTCCAAAAATATTCAAGCTGGCAGTAATAAAACCTCTCATTAAGAAACCGCAATTAGATCCAAATAACCTAGCAAATTACAGACCCATCTCAAATCTTCCATTTATGTCTAAAATACTAGAAAAAATTGTGTCCGCTCAATTATACTCCTTCTTGCAAGAAAATGATATCTACGAAAAATTTCAGTCGGGATTCAGACCGCATCATAGCACAGAAACTGCGCTAGTTAAAATTACAAATGATTTACTCTTAGCCTCTGACCAAGGCTGTATCTCAATACTAGTTCTACTTGATCTTAGTGCTGCGTTCGACACTATAGATCATAAAATACTCTTAGATCGACTACAAAACTACACTGGTGTTCAGGGACAGGCATTAAGCTGGTTTAGATCGTACTTATCAGACCGTTACCATTTCGTCTGTTTAAATGGGGAAAAATCAGAGATAACATCAGTAGACTATGGAGTGCCGCAAGGATCTGTCCTAGGCCCTCTGCTATTCTCAATATATATGCTGCCACTTGGTAATATTATAAGAAAACATGGAATTAATTTTCACTGTTATGCTGATGACACTCAATTATATATCTCATCACGACCAGATGAAAACACTAACTTATCTAACTTGACAGAGTGTCTAAAAGATATAAAATGCTGGATGACGTGTAATTTCCTGCTATTAAATTCAGATAAAACGGAGGTATTACTTATTGGTCCAAAAAACTACCCACAAAATCCCTCACAATACAACTTTAATTTAGAAGGATGTCCTGTTACTTTATCCACTACAGTAAAAGACCTGGGTGTTATACTAGACCGCAACTTGACTTTCGAAAATCATATATCATATGTTACAAGAACAGCCTTTTTCCACCTTAGAAACATTGCTAAGCTACGTAACATGCTATCTGTTTCAGATGCAGAAAAGTTAGTTCATGCATTCATGACCTCGAGACTAGATTACTGTAATGCTTTATTAGCTGGTTGTCCTGCATCCTCAATAAACAAGCTTCAGTTAGTGCAAAATGCAGCCGCTAGAGTTCTTACTAGATCAAGAAAATATGATCATATAACACCAATTTTATCATCTCTACACTGGTTACCTATTAAGTTCCGTATCAATTACAAAGTATTACTATTGACTTATAAAGCTCTAAATGGTTTAGCTCCTGTGTATTTAACAGACCTTCTATCGCCCTACAATCCATCGCGCTCTTTAAGATCACAAAATTCGAGGCTTCTGGTCGTTCCTAGGATATCTAAGTCTACTAAAGGAGGGAGGGCGTTCTCACATTTATCTCCTAAACTCTGGAATAGCCTTCCTGATATTGTTCGAGACTCAGACTCGCTGTCCCAGTTTAAGACTAGATTAAAGACGCATCTCTTTAACCAAGCATTCACTTAATGCTTACCTTTTATACTACTTCTGAATCAGTTCGAATGCATTAATATTATGAACATCAGCTATGCTAATTATTTCCCATCTGTCTTTCTGCTGTTATCTCGGGACGCTAGTCCCGAGGTAAATAGCGTTCGTCAGCTCCAGTTTGTATCCAGCCTCTCATGAAGACTTCAGATGTCCCAACACCTGTGGAGAGACGACTAAACGCCGGTGGAGAGACGACTAAACGCCTGTGGAGAGACGACTCGACGCCTGTGAAGAGACGACTAAACACCGGCGATATGTTATGCCTAAATTTATACATGATTAACTAACTGTATTTTTCTTTGTACATTTCTGAAATGCACTTTCTGTAAAGCTGCTTTGAGACAATGTGTATTGTGAAAAGCGCTATACAAATAAACTTGAATTGAATTGAATTGAACATACGGGGGGAGTACTCTGGGTTCGGGCCGAATTCTGAGCTCGGAGCCCTCCCCCCGGACAGCATGCCAAATACGCATTAAACTTTAATCCCTCTAATTGTATGTGAGTGTGAACTCGTGAAACACTGATAATAAAAATTCCTGTGAAACTAAAAATACTGACAGTGATCAGAGGAAAATGTCTGATGTGTTTGATCAACAGGACGAGTGTCATAATTCATAATAATCTGTGTACGGTTCACTCTTGATCATTATATGAGCATCAGAATAAAAGCATCTGTTGATTGTGTCTCATCAGCTCCTGTGATTCTGTCTCATCTAGTCCTGTCTGATGATCTGACCAGTGTGAGAAACAGCGGGAACAGTCAACCTCTTCCTGATAATCCAGAGAGATTTGATGAGTATTCATGTGTTCTGGGTTCAGAGGGTTTTAACTCAGGAACACACAGCTGGGATGTGGAGGTCAAAGAAAGTCGATACTGGAGTCTTGGTGTAACTACAGCATCAAACCAGAGGAAGAGACGTGATTTCTATAACACTGATGGAGTGTGCATTACGGACTGAATGTGTGGTCTGGTTTTCCTGTTGAACAGAAATTTGATTGGATAAGAGTTGATTTGGACTATGACAGTGGAACAGTGTCATTCTCTGATCCTGTAACTAACACACATCTACACACATTCACAACCACCTTCACTGACACTCTTTCCATTCTTCTGGTATTGGTTTTCCTCTCTGAGGATCTTACCGGTCAGTAAAAGTTACACCTGTAAGTCTGGACTGACCTGTTTTCATCATGTTTCCAATATTTAATTCATATCGCATGAGTAATAGTGCTGTTGATCTGTAATTGGGAGCTGATCACATGACTGTTGGCTGATCACATGACTGATATCTACCGCAACACTCACACTCTCATATTGCTGTTATACAACAGATCAATAACAAGTAGTTAGAAAGTTTGTTTATCTTTAAAAATAAAAAATCTGTAAAATGATTGTGTTCCATATTGTCTACTGAGGTGTGTTGTGGCAAAAACAATTTAATTAACAAATAACATCAAATAACATCATAGTAAGAGACATCAGATTCAAATTGTACTCTAAAAGATGTTTATTCTTTTAGAGGAGACTGGTTTACAAAAGTATCGCGACAGCTACCTCGCGATAGAAACACAGATCTGACACACAATGCAAACAGACAGACTTTATACCCCTTCCTCAGAGTCCTTTCTCTGTAGTTTTCCATTCATCCCAAACTAACCAGTTCTAGCCGATATTTCCACTCATCTCAGTTAAACCAGTTCTAGTTTCGTTAGAGAAAACAGATAAAGCAGGTTTGTTAGAAGTACAATGGTCCTTCCTAGCCCCCCTTCCTGGACTTTCACTATCTCCCCACCTGTGAGGCCAAAAGGCTGAATAGTCCTACTTGTCTTTCCTGATTATCCATGCTAAAGAATTTAGAGGCTGTCTGACCAGTTGCTGTGGGTGTGTGTCTCAGTTTCCCCCAGGTATACAAAATAATCCAAGAGAGAAAATACATGATTAAAATACAGGAAAACCCATACAATATCAAAGAGAAAACTAAAATATTAATTTTTCTATAACAATCCCTCCTATTTATCATTCAAAATAATAAAATAAAAAGATAAATATAATAAAATGAAATAAATAAAAAATTAATAGATAAAGACATCATTACATCAAACCCATAAATGGTTACAATCATTTCAAGTCTTTACATCACAGTTATACTCTTCATGTCTGATTTTTCGTATACCTGATCATTCTACTTGAATCTTGGAAAGTAATAAAAATTTAAAAGTAGAATATTAGGGATAAAGAAAAGAATAATAAAAATATAAACAGGAAATAAAAAATAATAATAAAAAATAAATAAAAATAAAAACCACTCCCTTATTTTCCAACCTATCACACCTGTGTGTAAATGTCCGCACTCTCGTCGCTCTCATACTCATCCCATTTGTCTGCATCATCTATCGGGTTAACAGTCAGTTTCACTGCCTGTGTGGACGTCCCTGCCCTGACCAATCTCTGTACTGATTTGGAAACACATTTCATGATACATGGCAAGCATAACAGAATCAGAATTCCAATCACTACAATTGGCAGAACAGTTCGAATTATCCAGTACATCCATCGCCCCCACAAAGACATAATCCATCCGATCCACTGGTTGTCAGTCTTTTCAGGTTCTTTTACGGCTTCTCTCATGTGTTCAATTATGTTGGTTATATTATCTTTGGCAAACGGCGATAAGCTCTGTCACCACATACCCACACCACAGCTGGTGAACTTTCGTTCGGTTTGTTGAATGGGCGTGTGAAGTTGATTTCTTTGTTGTTGATGATCGCTGTATAATTGACTCTTAAGGGTGGAATTGCTATTTTCATCGGGCTGTTTCGTTGGTGTCCTTCCTTCCTTCAGGTTCACAGCAGTTTTTTGCACATCAGTCATTTGTTGGGGAATAAGACACTTAGTCTCGTTGACTGTTGTTGTCCTCAGAGTGACGGCTTTCCAGGCATGAGATATTTGCAGACACATCCAGCAACTCGTTTTTGATCTCCAGTTCCACTGTAGCATTGCCAGCGTACAGGCTTTGTTCCCTTGGCATTTCATCATGACTTTCCGCACTTCAGGATTTATTTTACCTTTGCTTATGTCTCCGTTTTCCATCCAGGCCAGTTCCTCTCCAGTAGCCTGTTCGACCTCGGGTAACACAGGTGACAAGAAAGGTGTCGTCGTCGTTGTTGTTCGAGGTCTGCTTGCCTCGATTACCATAATGTCTATTGTCTCATACCAGTCAGTTTCAATCAAATCCAAGGCACAGTAATACCTGCCTTGGTCCGCACGTGTCGCCTGTTCCAATTTTACTCTCATTCCGTATCTGTTGTTATTCATTTCATCTACAGCGCACACCTGAAATCTTTCGTCGTATTCCGTCTTGTAGTGATGAGCGTATGCTTTTACGTCGGTCCACTTACATGGGCTTTCACAGAAATAGAAATGTGCGTGCTCTTCATTATGTCCATCACACCTTTCACACTTCCACAAGAAACAGGCACTGGACCTTCGAACAAACTGGGAGCTGTCTCTTTCTTAGACAGGACACTGGATATGAACTTAGCATGGATTCTGTAAACATAGCACAACAACCAACAAAGCATTCGGCATTCTTCATTGTTCAGAGGTTCGATATGGTCAGATTAAAATTTTCTTAAATTTATGTAATTCAAAATATGGTCAAGGGAGAGTAAACGATCTTACAAGCTCTTACACTGTTTTCTGGAAACATTTAAATAAATTGCATTACTATAAAAGTATCAGCAAACCATTCAGTGTAACCAAACACAGAAATTCAATTGAATTAATGTCCCAAAACATGAAAGTAAAATGAACAAAACTAAAATAAAAATAAGCAGAAATCAAAATAAATTTCAGAAATGTTTCAAAGCACTAATGAGAATACAATTATTTGTACTTGGATGAAAAATTAAAAATAATGATTTTAACTTGGTGAGACAAATGATAACGTGAGTGAATTCAAAGAAAAACAAAACAAACAATTCAATAAAATAAAAATAATAAAATTGTATGTATTATCTTTTGTGAGGCGGAATCAGATGGATGTAGATTTGATTTTGTGTGGAGATCACAATTTAACTTGTGGCTATGTGTAAATTTATCATGTTTCAAAACAGAGAGTGGGTTTTATTACAATCGTGTTGTAAATTTAGTCCTGAATCAAACAGGGAACCAGCCTGAGTGAGATGTGACCTGGCTCAAATTCTCCCACCAAATATCTTTGTTAGGAAACATGATAAAAAGTGCAAAGTTGCTGAATCCTGTTGTGAGGAAAATATTTTCAAGGTTAATGCAATTGTGAATCATGTTTTAACCACATGATAATTCTGTGTTCCTTTATCTGGTCTTGCTCTAGCTATTATTGAAAAAACAGCAGAGTTTTCCACTAAGGAGAACAACACTAAGGAAAAAAAGAAATTCAACATAGTCATTGTTTTATTGGGTACATCCCCGTATCAAAATCTTATTAGGGCATTTTTGTCCCCTGGCAAATCATTTTCTTGCAAATCATTTTCTTGCCATTATTTTTGCCATTGTTACCCATCCCCCCTTTTTGATGCATGAATCCAATTTGTGCATCAAAAATTAACGCAATGGTGCCCTCTCATCGATTGTTTCTGTCACGTCAGGTCATGCTGTACAGACTTGTCAGTGTCAGTCATAATTTTTCCTTTTGTTTACAATAATCAAGAATGTTAATGGCTCCCTTGATAATTCGATATCTTAGCCAATATGTCACTTTAATGCTTCAAAACCAATATCAAATCTACATTAATAATCAAGTCTACGAATTTGTTTTATTTATCTACCAGCCATCTATAACTTTTCAACTTTTTATCACAAAATTCTCTGTATTGTTTCCATCAATACTTAAACTGATCCAGAAAGTAATTCAAATCTACTGTACGTCACAAATGACAAAATGACTGACTAATAGATAAAGCTTTATGATCAGATTATCTCAGAACCATCAACTCGCCTTAACCCTTTTCAAATAATACACACTATTTGGACAGAGTAACTCCTCTAAACTCGCTCTTATCAAGACATAAAGTGCAGTCACCATCAAACACATCTAAATATGAACCGCTCATATTTCTTCAGAATAACCCATTAACATCCTTTCTCTAAAGATATTTTACAGTTTAAATGATATTTTAAGCCCTGCATATTCCTACAGCCTTTTATCTAATTATTTTCTATGGCCTCTTAACTATAGTTTCAAAAACATGTTTGTTCCTTATTCATTTGATTTTAGAAAAGTCAGCTGTGTTGGTTTTTTGATTCATTGTATCATACATTTCTTCCGCTTTGGCTTAATTACAACAGAAAAACACAGAGTGCCATGCCCTTCCTCCATTCAAGAAGTCTCTCCCACTATAAACAAATAGTATTTTTTTTTTCAACAGCCTTCTAAGAATATAATTTAGACAGAATGTAATATTAAATATATTAAATTCATCACAATAACCTTTTACCATTAAACTTCGTCATCCAGACTTTTCATTATTTTAAACTAATCAAAAATGTCACTTCTATTGTATAAGGTCTGCATTATTTTAAAAACTTCTTTAAAGTCATTCAGTTTTACATTTACAACATTCAAATATAACTTGCCCTCTGAATGGCCATGATTTATTTTAACATCTTAATAAGAGAGATTGACTGAGTTATTTCAGGACCTGGTACTGTTGCATTTATAAACTTTCTAACTTCAGACTTTATCTATCATCTTTTAATTCTAGCCCAGCTTAAGGCATCTTTTCCATAAATTGTATGTATTTTTAATACAAGCTAAACTCATTTTTTTTTCTCTTGCCCATGCAGGGAATTTAGACATTAACAAATTTCACTCAGATTGAGTCTGCCGCGATTCAGTCTCACACAAGATTCAGATGCAAATTTTTCAGTCAAATCACAACCTTTCTCTAAAATCACACATATTAACTTCTAATTCTTTCTTGGTCAACAATAACAAGCTTTTGTTTAAACAAATGCCTTTTCAAACACATTTTACATCTAGTTTTTAATCCCTAACACTGTTTCTGCTTAGGGTATTTTATCTTTATAAAAATGATAATGTTTCAAATTTCATCTAAATTTTAGTTGTCAGGTTTTCAATTACTATAGTTTAATATCTAACTTTCATGTTTTCTTTTCTAAAAGTTTACCAATCTGCAATTTGAAATACTTTTAAAAGTAATTTGCAACTCATTCTTTATCTGTAGATTTACATCAACACCAGCAAAACCAGATCTATTAGGTTAAAGATGCAATTTAACAGTGGGCGTTTTTATAGTTGTCACCCCTGTGAAGTTAAAATAGTATAATAATACAGTGATCCTTCTGGCCTCCACCCTGGGCTTCACTGTCTTCCCCTCCTAGGTCAAATTCCCCCTATCATAGCTGCTTGCATCTTCCAATCTAAAAAATATGGCAATCTATTCTTTAATTTCCCTGTTTTCATAATATCAATACAATAAAGCGCATTTATATCATCATATCGATCATTAATATACAGAATTTTCCCGTTTTACTTGATAAAACTCTTCATATTACTGTTTGATCATATTCTATGAAACTCGTTTTCATATTACTTCAACTTAGTTAACGGGCGTTCATTAATAGTCCCAAAAATCAGACATTTTCTTCTCTAACCAGTTATTATCTTTCTCTCAACACTAGTAGTGTTCCCGTTCTCCATCTCCCTACATACAAATTTTCTTTCCTTATACATTCTATTTCTACATTCTGATTCTTTTCAATTTTCTTCGATCCCACAACTCACTGTGTGGAAAAACTCGCATTTTCCCTATATCTATCCTTTATACACATTACAAATACAATCACAACTGCTTTTCACTTTTTTTTTTTTCTTCAAACATTCATCTAAAACACTGCTAAAATTTCATAATTCACAAAAGCACACAAGGATTCACAGCAGTCTATTTCTTTCAGATAGCATAGTTTAAATCAGTATAGGCCTGTGTGTGTGTGTGTGTGTGTGTGTGTGTGTGTGTGTGTGTGTGTGTGTGTGTGTGTGTGTGTGTGTGTGTGTGTGTGTGTGTGTGTGTGTGTGTGTGTGTGTGTGTGTGTTTGTGTGTTATTAAAAAAAAATTTCACTTCCCTCTCTGGCGGAAACAATCGCCTCCCGCTCTGACACAGATCCTCTCCTGCTCTCCGTTTCCATCCGATTTCAAATTCGTACACGTATTTCGCCAATGCCCATCTCTCTTGCAAATTCTGCATATTGTGCAGTCTCTGAACGAATGATCGTTCGAAGCACACACAAAACAACGCCATTTCGGTCCTCTCCTTTGTTTAGTTTTAGGCTTGTTTGTTTTCGCTGCTTCTGCAGCTGCTCGCTCTTGTGCGTCTTGTGCTGCCTTTTGTACTGGGATCGGACTCGGAGAGCAGTCGAGATCGTGATTCAGCTTCATGGCTCTCAATACAAAGACAATCTCGGCTTCATTTTCGAAAACTGATGTATGAAAATTACCTAGGTTTTTATTAAACGACCCCATATCTGGTTGTACTTCCTCTCTTGGCTTTTTATTTCCGCGCGCCCACAATCTGTCTGAACGTCTCCAGCAGATCCGATTCTGTCACCTCGATTCGGCAAGGTTTAGCAAATATGCTCTGTAATAATGGTTAACTCCAAGGCATAAAATTGGTCCGACTTCCTCAGGTGCCGATTAAAAAACAATTTCGTTAACCAATTATTCAGTCGTGATTCTTTCGTTCACCAGCGGCTCCTTCGTCCGCTCTACGAGCTAGTTTTCGGCATAGAATTGGCTAGTGACGGGTCGCACGTGACGACTCTTCCCCAGTGAGTCGATTCAAATGAGCCAGTTCACGGAAAAGAGTCGTACTGTCCGTCACCACCTCAATTCGCCCCTCGACAAACTTTCTATGCCCGACCAAAGAGAAAATTCAACCACAATGGTTCGCCCAATAGTTATATCAAATTACACGATACGATAAACAAAAATAAAATAAATTTTAGGTCTCTTACCAAGATGTTTTACTGCCACCGGGTTCTTTTCAGATCTCGGAGTCCCTCCTGGCCCTGAGAAATCGGGATTTGGCTCTCTCTCTCGTAATCTGTTGAGTTCTATTTCAAACCGTCGAGGTATGAGACCAGTAGCCTGGTACCGGGGCGATTCACTCCGTCAAATCCGTCTCAGGACCAGAAGAAAAACTGCCGTAAGATCCTCACTCTCTGACACCAAAATTGTTGTGGCAAAAACAATTTAATTAACAAATAACATCAAATAACATCATAGTAAGAGACATCAGATTCAAATTGTACTCTAAAAGATGTTTATTCTTTTAGAGGAGACTGGTTTACAAAAGTATCGCGACAGCTACCTCGCGATAGAAACACAGATCTGACACACAATGCAAACAGACAGACTTTATACCCCTTCCTCAGAGTCCTTTCTCTGTAGTTTTCCATTCATCCCAAACTAACCAGTTCTAGCCGATATTTCCACTCATCTCAGTTAAACCAGTTCTAGTTTCGTTAGAGAAAACAGATAAAGCAGGTTTGTTAGAAGTACAATGGTCCTTCCTAGCCCCCCTTCCTGGACTTTCACTATCTCCCCACCTGTGAGGCCAAAAGGCTGAATAGTCCTACTTGTCTTTCCTGATTATCCATGCTAAAGAATTTAGAGGCTGTCTGACCAGTTGCTGTGGGTGTGTGTCTCAGTTTCCCCCAGGTATACAAAATAATCCAAGAGAGAAAATACATGATTAAAATACAGGAAAACCCATACAATATCAAAGAGAAAACTAAAATATTAATTTTTCTATAACAGGTGAAGTTAATATCAAAACAATATTGTTTGCCTCAATTTGGGAATTTTTAAATTGTTTAAAAAAAATCATGCTTGGAAAAGTTATGGAAAAAGTGAGGGGAAAAAGTATGGAACAAGTTATGGTTAATATATTTTTATTCATTACACAATACTTAATCAAGTATTTTTTTCATAGACTGTAAAAAAGCATGGACGTAGTGTCCGTGACGTCACCCGTAGGTTTCTGAAGAGTGTTTTTGAAGCCTAAAGTGGGCGGGGCCAACCGTCGCCATCTTGTCAGCGCGTCACCTTTCGTCACTCCTGGATAACAGAAAATTGGCAAAGAGGCGGGCCGTGGGAGGAGCTGCGGTGCTACTGGCCTTGCGCTAAAGTGACAGCTGAAGTAAAGCCAACAGTTAAAGTTCATGTTTTTGCCCTTCGAAAAACTATAATAGTTAAAAGACGTAACTAAAAGTGAGATTGTGTATTGTGATGCATTATTATTCTGCTAACGTTATTAAAAATGTATTATCATGCAGATGCAGTAACTTACAATATTGCTCGCTTGTGACAGTGATTCTTGCGCATACATGTCAGTCAGCGCGGCATCGCACGTCAAGTTCATAAAGAGCTTTATTCAGTCCCTTTTAAAATATGATTTTGGCTGCCTCACAATTTCTCATATGGGTTAAACCAAAGATATTACCTCAGAAGTTCAAGTAAATGCATTAAAAATCCGCGCTCATTCAAGGCTGTGCATCTATTGCATGAACGGAGAGAAAGCACTGACACCTGCAGGATTTCATCTGACGGTACTTTTTATTTTACACAAAGTTAAGTAAGCATATCTGTTCCATGAGAGCAACAGTACCGCATAACGAGTGTAGTCTCTATATCTATAGCTGCTAGACGTTTTTAAATCTAAACTCCAAAAAGCAACGACATTTTCAGACATCCATTAGTGCATGCGAGGAAAACAACTGGAAATACAGAGCTGGTTGTTCTCTCCATACTCGACAACGACGGAATCCAACAACGGCGTGGGCGAAGGTATAATGCGTGTATTAAATTGTATGAAATAATCCCGAAAAAAGCACAAACACTGCAAAGATGGCGAGTACAGCGGCGGCTGGAATTAGCTGTGGACGACGCTAACAGACACCAGACAAACGGCTGTCACTCAAGTGGCCACGCCCTTAATTATGCAGAACTGTAAGGCTTAATATAATTTAAACGGATGAGTTGTAAAAAAAATTCACCCCCCTCACAGTTGTCATGAAGGGCAAAGTTAGCTATAAAGACCAAAACAACTTTTGACACCAGGCTGTAAACATATATTTTGCTGCTGTAAAGTTGGACATTTTAACATGGGAGAGATACAGTTTTGACTCACTTTTGCAGCCTGCCTCAAGCGGCCAGTCGATGAATTGCAGTTTAATTCACTTCCGTGTTGGTTTCAAGAGAGAGACAGGGAGGTTGCCGCTTGATTTTTTTTCATTTACAGAGAGGTTAAATGATCATTTGTTTATTGAAGTATATATATATATATATATTATATGTAAAAGGTTATTTCCAATCCACAACAATGTTGAATAAACTATACATATTTACTATATAAATACTTGATTACAGCTGTTTGCACATCTGATTCATAAAAACAAATGCTAAGTGTCTCCGGGAATCACTCTGACAGTTTCAGACCAATTTTGATGATCTCTTGTATAACAAATGTGTGATTGCACAATTTCATTGTAATTTTCAGAAAGAAAGATTAAATGCTTGATAATTGGTAAAATGTTGTTTTGCTTTCTGAAATAGCCAAGTCACGTTTTTCTACATAAAGCTTTATAGACGGTTTTAACGGCAACAACATAAACAAACGTTTGTGGCCCAAACTTAACTTCCGGTTGAATCAATAACAACAGAGTTCATCTGTAGAAACACGCAAATTACATTAGTTAGCAAGTATGTCTAGTCAGTATTATTTGGGACTAATAGAAGAAAACAGACGTTACTTGGCCAAACTTAAATGTGACACACTAATGCGTGTATACAAGGGGGAGGCGTTCAAGGCAAATCGCAGCTTGGATGCTTATAACTATTTTCATTCCGGAAAAGTAAAAAAAAAATCTAACACACACGGATGGAAATACCTGTGTCGTTTATGGGGAAATCGAGGCGGGTCAGATGCTTTCACTCCGCCTGGATCATTGCGATGAAGTTTAACTGCGTTTGTAGTCGGCGCCACATTACAAACACAGACCGGAAGTTAACTTCGGGCCAGCTCGTAACTCTGGTTACGCGCGTGCGTCCGATGAAACCGTCTATACAAGATTGTATCAAAGCAAGCAGCGTTAATAAACAGGAAAATAACAAAAATATATTTTGTCATGATACAACACTGACAGTGTCTTTTTAAAGTTTTAATTGCAACGTCAATTTCTCCTATAAATATATTGCCATTATTCAGATCAATGTAAATGTCACACAGGTCGAGGGGAGGAATGCTCGGATGACCAACCACCCCCCCCTCTCTTACTGAGTAACCACCGTGAGGAGCCGACACCACAGGCACACAACAGAGGACTACGGAGACACAGGTAAGTTTCAAAGGAGGAACAATCTTTATTGAACAATAAAACAAGGGGCATCAATTGGATAGCCTTCACTGTCCTCTAGATAACCTTCTGCCACGGGCGGGCGTGTCGCAACTGTCACTGTGTCCCCTGGGCGGCAATTTAGGGACTCCGTTCACCAGCGGTGCTGCATGCTTTTTTTCCCAGCAGTGCTGCAGACTTCCGAACTCGGGCAGGAAGTATAGCAGGTAAGGATCCTTCACAGTGCACGATACTCTTCGATCCACAGGAGGAAGACAGTGAGTTAAGGGTTTACTTCGCCCATGATGCTGCGTCCTTCTGGACTCAAACGGTAAGTAGAGCAGGTAAGGATCTTCGCAGTACAACGTACTCTCTTCAGTACACAGCAGGAAGACAATGAATTAAAATGGTACGTTACCAGTGATGCTGTAGGCTTCTGGGCTCAAACAGTAAGTAGAACGGGTAAGAATCTTCACAGTACAATGTACTCTCTTCAGTGCACAGCAAGGAGACAATGGATTAAAAAGGGCACGTTACCAGTGATGCTACATGCATCTGGACTCGACAGTAAGTGGAACAGGTGAGGATCTGCACAGTACTCTCTTCAATTCACAGTAAGGAGACAGTGGGTTAAAAGATCGTTTCTCCAGTGATGCGGTAGGCTTCTGGGCTCAAACAGTAAATAACAATTAAGGACCTTCACAGTACAGAGTACCCTCTTCAGTGCAGCTGTATCACACTGGACTTCCAATGGGGAGCAGATATAGTAACTTTCCACAACGTGTAAATGGGGCTAGGGCCACTTCTCAGCAAAGGCACAGCACACTTGTGTTCACTTCAATTCCACAGCCACAAATCAATGTGTATCAATAAGGCAAAAGCACTGCAATTCACTCACACGTTAAGGCTGGTCAGAGGCCCCACTCCGTTTGTTGCGCTCGCTCCACGAGGGATTTCTCTTTCAATTCCTCCTCAACACACAGCTCTCCCAACAATCAGATCCACATTTACTGCATCCTCTTCCAGCAATTTAAATACTCATAAGACGAAATCAGTTCACTTATCTCTCCTCTCTCCTTCCACAGCACCAATCCAGACGATAGCTCAGTCCAGCAGACTTCCCACAAACGATCACTCTGATCCAACAAACTCAAATGGGCGATCTCCACACCCCAACGGTTTTCCTGAGGAAGCTTGTATCCAACACTGCTCCAAGTCAACCCTTTAGGCTCTTCAAACACTTCCAACTCACTGAGCACTTCAAACCCACTGAACACCGCCCAACACTCTCTGAATGGTCCCTTTTTATCCTGGCTTGCGTAACAGGAAGCCTGTGTGAGCGCCGCTTCTCTCTCTCACACCTGCAATGCATTAGCGCTAATCAGTGCGGGCATGTTTACATCACCGGAGTGGGGCGTGTTGCACACAATACCTTCCCCTGGGAAACCTAGGACTCTCAAGAGGGTTCCGCTTGCTGACAGTGACATAAATACATAAATAAATCAATAGAAATACTTTACTTGGTTTTGTAATATCAGTCCTCACAGTCACGGTAAGCAATGGAGACTTCAGTGTAACTTTACTGAGACCTGGTGGTGAAATTGTGCAACTGACTGTAAACAGGAATATATTGTAAAATGTAGCTTTAGTGGCAGTACAAGATCACAGTCGACAAACAAGAAACAATCCGGCCTAATAACTAAATGAATTTATAATAATCATTAAGTTAAACAATAGCATACTGGGACTGGCCGCTCATCTCACCACTATTGTCTAACTTTGACTTATGACTTAAAAATAAAGATTTGTAGGCCAGCCGGCAGTTCGCATCACACTGGTAGGCTACCCTCTGTGAACCCAATAGGATTTTTCCGTAGGATTATCGCTAAAAACAAGCTCTGTGATCAACAAAAGTTTATGAAACTTGTATGTTTTGTCCATGTTCCATGATAATTATCACAAATGAACACAAGTTTGAAGCCTGAATGCAGTCGCCAGCTAAAGTAGGCTATAAACGAACCGTCATTTTGCCAAGTAAGACATGGTCCTCCCAGCTAACAGGGAATATTGCGGCGTATGTCACTAAACAAACAAACCGAACTAAAACAACTAAAACGCCGCAGCAGGCTGAAACATGAGGATTTACACTGAAGACTCGTCACGCTGAAACATTGTACGTGTTGAGCCTCTTTATTACACTATCTCACATACATAGAAGAACCAAACACTTACTTGTGTGAAGCATTTGTAATCAGTGCAAAGGTAACTCAGAGACATCAATGAGAGATGTTAACGGTCAACAGAAAGTTTCTCCCCATGCTCACCCTGCAGCCATGATTCAAACCCAAGCATGCACACAGGTGAACACACACACACATTAATACAGACACCACGCCCCCGGTCACACCCACAGTACCGATGATGTTACGATGCGCGTGCACGTACACCACAATGCAAAGAAAAGAGGAAACATAATAAAAACCCAAACAAAAACCCAGTGTATGGCTCCTACATTCCGGCCCCCAATTATTTTATAGTAATAATTGACCACCACGACAACCCTCTTGTGGGAGACAAACACCAGTTAGAAATGCAAAGTGAAATGTTAGTCCTTTAAAAGTCCTGTTAATGTCAAAGTTCATGTCTGCTGTATCCAAGAATCTTCACTGCTCCTCTGCTTCCTGCAGAAGGCAGACTTTGGTTATTGGCCTCGTCAGATAGCTGGTCTTAGTTTTAATCCGTACACTTCGCACCAGTCCATTTTTATCCAGAACAGTATCCACAATTCTTCCGATAATCCATGCATTACGAGGTGCCATGTCATCCACTAGCACAACGAGATCTCCTGGAGTAAAGTTTCTTCTGGCAGTATTCCACTTCTGGCGCTCCTGAAGTCCAGGAAGGTATTCCTTTACCCAGCGCTTACAGAACAAATCCGACATATACTGCACTTGCTTCCAGCGACGACGAGCATAGACATCCTCCTTCACGAACAATCCTGGTGGCAACAACGGTTGCGACTTGAGTAGAAGTAGACGGTTGGGAGTCAGCGCCTCTAAGTCTTGAGGATCCATTGATGCCTTCGTTAATGGACGACTATTAACAATCGCCTCAGCCTCACAGAACACAGTCATCAAACTTTCTTCATCCATGCTCTGAGTCTTCAAAATGGAATTTAGTACCTTACGAACTGACCGAATCAGCCTTTCCCACGCACCTCCATGATGTGATGCTGTTGGGGAATTAAAAACCCATTTCACACTCTTTCGTAACAGCACATCACTTATAAGGTTGTGATTCAGATTCTCAATGGCCTCCCTCAATTCACGCTCAGCGCCCACGAAATTAGTACCATTATCTGAATGGATTTCCAGGACTTGACCACGTCTCGCCACAAACCTCCTGAAGCCATTAATGAAGGAGTCTGTGTCCAAGGATGAAAGAACCTCAAGGTGTATGGCTCGCATCGCTAAGCATGTGAAAATGAGTCCATACTTCTTGACCACAGATCTTCCACGTTTAACCTCAAACGGCCCAAAACAGTCCAGACCAACTCGACTGAAAGGAGGTTCATCAGGAGTTATTCTGCAGTGAGGAAGGTCAGCCATTTTCTGATGTCCAGGTGAAGCAGACAATCTACGACAGATGACACATTTAGTCAAAACCTTTCTGATAGCAGCACAAGCACCAGGAATCCAATACTTCTGACGCAGATGAGACAGCATGTGGTTTCGTCCACCATGGCCTGTTTCTTGGTGTACATGACAGAGAAGAAGTTTGGAGATATGACTATCTTTAGCTAGTATAACCGGATGTTTTGCTTCAATTGGCATAGCTGCTCTACTAAGCCGTCCTCCAACCCTAATGAGATCACCATCCAGGATCGGGTTAAGCTTATAGAGGTGGCTCGTCCTCTTTACGCACTCTCCTTTCTTCAAGTTTGCCAGTTCTTCCGGAAACATAATTCTTTGACAAAAACGAACAATATCCAGTTCAGCTGCAACCATATCCTCCATAGACAGAACACATTTTGGCACTTGAACCTTAAATTCTACCATCTGGACCTGTAGCTCTTTCTCCAACTGCTCAGCACTTTGGTCCAAACCAGAAAGGGTCTCTCTCAGCAGCTTTCGATGTCGCACCAGAGACAGAAGCAAGATCTTAAACTTGAGGGGCCAACCGACAGCCCTTTTAAGACGGAGGCAGGAGGAAAAGTAATCAAAGAGCCTTTCTACCGGACTGACCTGATCTACTTGAGTTGTGTTCACCATTACGGATTTGACCTCCGGGTCTCCAATAAGAGGGTTTTCCAAGGTCTCAGGGTTTTCGGGCCACATGCTCTCAGGCTCATGAAGAAAGTCAGGACCACAGAGCCATGCACCAGTCTTTAGCAATGACTGAACTTTAACACCTCTGGAGGCTAGATCCGCAGGGTTGGTTAATGTATTCACATATCTCCATTGGGATACGTTAGATGTATTCAATATCTCAGACACTCTGTTTGATATGAAGATTTTAAATCTGGACGTCTCATTTTTAATATATTTCAAAACAGAAGTGCTGTCCGTCCAGAAGACTGACTCTTGAAGATCCATGTGCAGCTCCTTATTCCACAACTTGTCCATTCTGCTAGCCACCACCGCAGCAGTCAGCTCCATACGGGGAATGGTGACAGGCTTTAGAGGAGCTACTCGTGCCTTTCCCATTATAAATACACTGTGAGTTCGCCCGCTATCGTCATGGAGCAACAGGTAAGTCACAGTCCCAAACCCTTCCTCACTTGCATCTGCAAAGTGGTGTAGCTGAGCAGAGACAAGATGACCACAGGCCACGGGTTTAAAACACCTACTGACTTTCCAATTTTCAAGACCATGGAGTTCTTCCAGCCAAGCCATCCATTCTCCAGCAACAGAAGAGGGCAAAGGATCATCCCATCCCAAACATCTCCTGCAAAGATCTTGGAGGATTTTCTTGGCGGACAAAACAACAGGTGCTAAGAAACCAAGAGGGTTGTAAATCGAACTAGTCACAGACAAAATTCCTCTTCTTGTGAGTGGGTGGGTTTTAAGTGTGACTTTAAATTTGAACGAGTCAGATTAGACACACCACTGTACACCTAAGGCATACTCTATAGGCAAAGCTTCACTATTTAAATCAAGATCTTTCACCTCCTTGGCTAGTTCCTCCTGAGGAATAGTGGCAAGAACAGTGCGTCGGTTACTAATCCATTTTGTGAGCTTGAAACCACCTTCAGCACACAAGGCACTAAGCTCTTGACATAAGGATACTGCCTCCTCTTCAGTTCCAACAGACACCAAACAATCATCAACATAGAAATGGTGAAAGACAGTGTTAACGGCTATAGGACTGAAGCACCTTTGATTGTCTTTAGCACACTTCCTCAGGGCGAAACAGGCACAACTAGGAGAGGAAGTAGCACCAAACAGATGTGCGATCATTCTATGCTCCACCAGCTCCTGACTGCAATCTCCATCAGGCCACCACAAGAATCTCAACAAATCAGAGTCTTCAGCCGGCACTCTGACCTGATGGTACATGGCCTCAATGTCTGCCATGAGCACCAATGGCTCTTTGCGAAATCTTGTGAGGACTCCCACTAACGAATTGGTGAGATCTGGTCCTTGAAGAAGCTGTGAGTTCAGAGATATCCCCTGAAACGTAACCCCACAATCAAAACCTACCCTCAGTTTCTTCTTTTTAGCATGGTAGACACCATGATGGGGTATATACCACACCCTTCCATCACAACGGGCAAGCTGCTCAGTTGGAACTCTTTCTGCATAGCCATTAGCCAACATCTTGGACATAAATAAGATGTAATCTGAGCGGAAAGATAGATCTTTGTTCAAACGCTTTTTAAGACTCAATGCACGTTGTTCTGCAACCTTCTTATTATTTGGCATTTTGAGGCATCTTTCCTTTACCGGCAGAGCAATGCTATAATGACCATCAATGAGCTTGGCAGACTCTGAGACTAACTCAATGAAGCGCTTATCCTCTCTTGACAAACCAGGTTGTTCTTCCTGCAAAGTTTCAGGGAAATCCATCTTTAGCTGCCTCTCCCAAAGTTCATCAAGCCTCACCACTGAGATCCGGTTGACAGTAATATTAGGCTGCAAGCATTGATCACTTATCTGACAATCTCCACGGAGCGGGCCATTCACCGTCCAACCTAGGATGGTCTTAATCGCATAAGGGCCTCCATTCTCTGCACGAACCACCTCCCATGGCTCCAGAGCTTGAGGAACATTAGTGCCGATCAAAAGGTCTACATCAGCATCAATCTCTGGTAACTTTATATGTCTCAAGTGCAGCCATCTTTGGAGGTCCTTTGAGCATGGAATGTTACCTCTATGAACAGGCATGCTCTGTTGAGTAAAAATCTCAGGCAGGTGACAAAAGTTGTTAGAATCCAGCCCAGCAACTTCCAAGTCTGACAGCATATAACTGTCTACTACTTTCTCTTGTCCCATAGTTCTAAGGAGAATTCCCAGCTTCTTCCCTGTAAGATTGAGCCGAGTCATGAGTCGCTTTGTACAAAACGAGGCGGTACTCCCTGGGTCCAAAAACGCATATGTGACCAAGGTCTCCTGCCCTCTCTGAGATTTCACTTGAACAGGCAAGATAGAGAGCGTACCGTCCTGCTTACCGGCCCCAGTCAAGCCACTAGACTGAACAGACACCACAGCACTTTCTCTGGCCATATTCAAGCCACCATTGGCCTGAGTCGGACTCGTTGGTTTTGCTGTGGGGTGGATATGCAACAACGTGGGATGCCTATTATTGCATACTTAACATGTCATACGTTTTCGGCAGTCTTTACTCATGTGTCCGACGCACAGACATCCAAAACACATACGGTTCTCTTTCAAAAAGGAAATTTTCTCATCTTGTGTTCTTTTATCCAAACTAAAACAAGCATCTAACGAATGCCCAGCCCCACAAAACAAACAGACCTTCACTAGCAAGTTCTTCCCCTTTTTGAACCCAGGCTCCACCTTATTCTCAGCAGGTACTACAGTAGTAGCGAAACTACTGCCTCTAAGCTTTGAACTAGGTTGAGACCGGACCATTTTTACTTCATTTCTTCCACTCGCAGATGTCTCTTGTATATTTCCAAAAAGAGGGTCACTTGCTATCTTGACTTGCCTCTCAACAAACTCTACAATATCTGGGAACGTAGCTCTACGATGAAACTTCTCATGAATATCGCAGGCCACACTTCTCCAATAATCCCTCAGCTTATAAGGTAGTTTTTTCACAATGATTTGCATATTCGTAGGTACGTTCAGATCACTTGCAGAAACTCCCATAGAGTTGCAGCATTCCCGCAACAATAAACTGTAGGCCCGTAAAGCCTTAACATCTTCAGCCTTAAGCATCGGCCAGGAAAGCACCTTGTCCATATAGGCAGAAGCTACCTTAAATGGATCACCAAAATGCTCCTGAAGAAGTGATTTTGCCTTAATATAACCATGGGACGGAGGCAGATGTTGACAACTTCGAATCAAATCCCTGGGCTGACCTCTCGTATACTGTTCGAGGTAATACAAGCAATCTGTCTGACTTTGCGTTCTCGCTTCAATGTCATGTTCGAATCCTCTTATGAAAGTCTGATACTGCAGTGGATCTCCGTCGAAAACTTGTAGGTCTCGCTTAGGTAAGAGAAAAAGTGACTGTTGTCCAACCAACAAAGACGTAATTTGATTTTGCCTTTCCAAAACCGTAAGAAAACGCTGATCAGAATTATTCACAGTTACAGGTGCAGCTCCATACTGAAGGTGAGTAATTGGTGGATAAGAAACACCTTCTGGGAAAGTGGACTGACCAACCCCAGTCACAGCAGCAGGCAGAGTAGGCAAAGCAGACTGACCGGCCCAGGTCACAGCAGCAGGCAGAGTAGGCAAAGCAGACTGACCAACCCCAGTCACAGCAGCAGGCAACTGGCCTTTGTTGTATGTCTTGGGCCTCACAACAGCATGACCTGGAAGCGAAACTTCCCCTACAGCCTCTGCAGCCAATGGTTGAGTGTTAAACTCAGGCACAAATATTGCAGCTTCATGGCTCAACTGTTTACTTTTCCCTCTTTCCAAATAATAGTTCATCCCATCTGATTTCACAGAAACATGAGACACACAAGATCCTTCTGAAGCCCTGAACACACTCGCTTTAGCCATTGATGCGGCCAGCTCCATGTCCAGCTCCAGCTGTTCCTTCTTTCTCCTCAATAGTTCCTGCTGTTCCTCCAGGGCATGCTTCTTACTCAGCAGCTTGTGACGAGCCATAAGGGCAGCTGTCTCAGCCTCAGCTCTTATCCTGGCTGACGATGCAGTGGACATAGGTTTACTCACTACTGTACTGCATCTCTTTGACTTCAATGCCACATTGGAAACACTATCACTTGGACTAACATCATCTTCTACTGCATTCTCCACAATTTTAACTATGCATGCCTCATTATCGACGGAAACAGTAGATCCTAAACATGGTGCAACAACGCCCTCTGCTGGTGCATCTGGTGCCTCTAGCAGCCATCTATTAGTCTCCTCCACAAAAGCAGTTTTATGGTCTTCAATACTGTAAAACCAAGCATTCTGTTTTTCTTGTTCTTCAGGTGGGAGCATAGGAACCACAACACCATGAAGATGACTTGCTTCTGTAAACAAGCTCGATACATTTTCAAGACATGACCGTATTTTTTCAGCATTACCAACATTTTGCATTAGGTCTTTAATTTCTCTTATTGCATCTTTAATTTTTCTTACCTTTGCTTGGCGTTCTTCTTGGAGCTGCTCCAATTTATATTCAAAGGCCTTGGGTGTAAGTTTTACTCGTCTTTTCTCAGTTGACCTAGTACCATTCAACTCCATTTTTATTTATAAAATAATCCAATAATCACAAAAAATATCTGCTAATAAAATACTAAAAACAGCGCTCTTTTTATAACTTATGTTTCCATATGAACAATATACAATGCGTTGTCTTTGATTCCCTCTAACTTATCCACTGAAGCTAAACTAAACTCAACCCTAGTCTTCTGTGCGTACTAGCGGTGGGTATTTAAGTACCTAAATACTGATAGTCTTGAACCAGACTGACCGTCTTAGAACCAGAACTACGGCGGCACTCCCAAGCGCAATGCTTCACCCGCTTGACACACGAACAAAAACACTGCAAAAAGTCCCAAAACAAACAAACAGTCCAATCACCTTATGCGAAAGTACCGCTGAGCCTAGCAGGGAATACAATTGATTACTAACAGACAATCCACAATGTTCAATGTTTAGACCTTATAATAAAGACAACTGTGATGACAAAATAAGCATAGTAACAGCCAATTTGTGAATGAATGGGCTAACACGAGTCCTAACGCACTGGCTCGTCGATCGCTTACAATATTGAAAGCGATTGCAAACATCCAGTGTTGTTCCGACAATACGTTGAATCCGCGCAACAACAAGTTTCTGTTGACAAAGTATTGCGGCGTATGTCACTAAACAAACAAACCGAAACCAACCAAAACAACTAAAACGCTGCAGCAGGCTGAAACATGAGGATTTACACTGAAGACGCGTCACGCTGAAACATTGTACGTGTTGAGCCTCTTTATTACACTATCTCACATACATAGAAGAACCAAACACTTACTTGTGTGAAGCATTTGTAATCAGTGCAAAGGTAACTCAGAGACATCAATGAGAGATGTTAACGGTCAACAGAAAGTTTCTCCCCATGCTCACCCTGCAGCCATGATTCAAACCCAAGCATGCACACAGGTGAACACACACACACATTAATACAGACACCACGCCCCCGGTCACACCCACAGTACCGATGACGTTACGATGCGCGTGCACGTACACCACAATGCAAAGAAAAATAGTTGTTTTACATACAATATCAAAAATAAAAATAAAAACAAAGTTCAAAAGTTGTCAGTTCACTTCGCCAGCAGGTGTAGGCTTGGATCATCAAACAATGGAGAAGGGGTCTTCCTCCCAGCTTCTGGCATCCATAGATCTCACTGTACTTTATATAATGCATTTGCTCACACCCCTTCATTGTATAGTCAGCCACATATGGACAATTTATCCAATCCCAGATCTGGAACTATTGTCAACTCCTACAATCTTTTCACCAATTCAATATAAGATGCCTTTCTTTGCCTTGTCTTCTTCTTACGGGCCTGGACTCGCAGCTTCTGGTCTAAAACACAACAACCAGGTAATACTTTTTCCATTTTACTAAATATATGCTTTCTGATACATAGCATTATTTCTATCTATACTACTTCTTTCTTTTAATCAATTCTTAAAGGAACACTCCACCGTTTTTTGAAATAGGGCTAATTCACATTCTTTCCTACATTTAGATATTTGTGCAAATGCATTTTTGTCTCAGTGCATGCATTGTTTTAGTTTGACAGCTGGGTCGGCGCTAGCTTAGCTTAGCACAATCTAAATGTAGGAAAGAATGTGAATAAGCCCTATTTCAAAAAACGGTGGAGTGTTCTTTAAACTGCACTGTTAGACCTTACCAGGTTTTTTTACAGTAAAATACTGGCAACACTGTTGCCAGTTATTTACTGTAAAAATGCACTAAAACTCGAATTAACTAATTTCACTTGCAGAAACCGACTGCATTAAACTGTCATTTAAAAGTATTAACTAAATGTATAATGCATTAATAACGTGAGCAAAGTATTATTGCGAACTTATTTAATTAGAAACCACAAAAATTAACTTTCGTAAATAAAGAGATTTCCACTGGACTAGTGATGTGTCGTTCATGAACGATTCATTCATTTTGAACGAATCTTTAATATGACTCGGGACTACCGAGTTGTCTCAGAGAGTGATTCGTTCATTTTGTGTTGACCGCGCATGCGCATTGCGCAACATATGGGTTCTGAATCTGTACTGGAAACAGAAATGATTAGTTCATCTCTCGAGTCTTCGGGTTCGGGACGGCTCCGAGTCCTTCGTTCTTCCTGTCAGTCCCATAGAGGCTATGCTGTCAGTCCCGGAAAGAGAAATGATTAGTTCATCTTTCGAGTCTCGAGTCTCGGGTTCGGCCGGGTCCGAGTCCTTCGTTCTTCCTGTCAGTCCCATAGAGGCTATGCTGTCAGTCCCGGAAAGAGAAATGATTAGTTCATCTTTCGAGTCTCGAGTCTCGGGTTCGGCCGGGTCCGAGTCCTTCGTTCTTCATGTCGGTCCCATAGAGGCTATGCTGTCAGTCCCGGAAAGAGAAATGATTAGTTCATCTTTCGAGTCTCGAGTTTCGGGTTCGGCCGGGTCCGAGTCCTTCGTTCTTCCTGTCAGTCCCATAGAGGCTATATGCTGTCAGTCCCGGAAAGAGAAATGATTAGTTCATCTTTCGAGTCTCGGGTTTGAGTCCTTCGTTCTTTTGTCACGTGACTTGTCACCGTATTGAATAGCCTACTAACAACCTTTTTACAAACAAGCACGTAGTTATAATAGTAGTTAATTCATGTATAATATATAATAAAACACACCACAGATGCACAAGTTCTAAACATTTAGAAAAGAGACGGACAGGGACAATAATAAGATGGAACTTTTATTTTTCAGATAATGTTTATTGCACATATTTAGAAATGTATATTCCTAAATATAAAACAATAGGCTTATACATTCAGACGCAGTCAATAATACGAATCTAATACCAGATACCAGCGGTCACGTGACAAAAGAACGAAGGACTCAAACCCGAAGACTCGAAAGATGAACTAATCATTTCTCTTTCCGGGAGTGACAGCATCGGCTCTATGGGACTGACAGGAAGAACGAAGGACTCGGACCCGGCCGAACCCGAGACTCGAAAGATGAACTAATCATTTCTCTTTGTGAACTAACAGAATCAGACTGCAATACCCTATACAATAACCCAACAACTAATCAATTAATAAAACATTTAGGTTTCCTATAATTTGGCTTTGGCTGCATTACCCTATTGTTTATTTTTATTATTTTTACAAATGTAATCAACATTTTCGTAAGTACTAGATGTGTTGGTATATTTAACATGCCATTTTAATTATATTATGCTGAAATGAACGAAATGAACGAAATGACTCGAAAAAAGATTCGTTCATTTTGCTGAACGAGACTCAAAGATCCGAGTCAGTAAAATGATCCGAACTTCCCATCACTACACTGGACCAGCAACTACACAGTCACTGCCTTTTAAATAAAGCAACATGCAGCATATCATCAATGTTTGTAGATCTTCTCCTGGACTGAAGCACAGGCTCTACTCTTCAGCACAATGGTGACCCAAAAACAAGATTTTACAGTAAACTACTGGCAACAGTGTTGCCAGTATAAACCTGTTTTATAACTTACAGTTTATTGCTGTTAAAATACATTTTGTGGGTGTGTCTTTTTATCTTTCACTGTTAACCCTTTCAACTCCACAGGAAAATCCACACTACAAAGAGTAAAAAGTAACATTGACAGTGTTGCAGTGAGATAATTAAGGGAATATGTAAGTGATTGTTGAGCATTAGTGATGAACACCTGCTGTTAACAAGCAGAATCACTGAAGGAAAAAGAAACAACAAGAACAGAAAATAGAGAAACACAAGACCTACAACTGACTTCCAGCTATTACACATTATTACACTTATTATTAACCAGTATGTAGGGCTGTGTATTGGCAAGAATCTGGCGATACGATATGTATCACGATACATGGGTCACGATTCAATATATTGCAATATATTTCGATACTGTGCATAAGGCGATATATTGCGATTTTTTATTTTTAAAGTAGGACTATAATTTTAGAAAAAGTGTTATTTAAAAAAAAGACATGATGTGCATAAAAGTCAAACAAGTTTACTTTAGGTAAACAATTCAGTACACAGAAAATCAAACTGCCAGTTTGGGATTGTGGTTCACAGGTTCTATAGTGAGCAAATTTGTATATGCTCAAGTAGGCCATGATAAAAGAAAATACATAGCCCCTGTCACAATACATAACACATACACATTATGTGTGCAATCTGAAAAAAGAAAAGATATTTGTCTGTCAAAAAAAAAAAAAATTAAAATGCTTGCCATTTTCCTAGTACACACACTCTTAAAAGAAATGGTTCTATATAGAACCAGAAATGGTTCTATCACCCGCTTCATATATGGAACTCCAAAATGGTTCTATATAGAACCATTTTAATGGGTTCCATAAAAAGAACCCCAAATGGTTCTTTGAATCCAAGTTAGATGGTTCTTTATAGAACCATTTAAGGGTTCTATATTATTAAACCATAATATAAAATGTAATTAAATTATTATTAAATTATTATTATGAATACAAAAATATAACCAATCCGAAAATTCCAAAAGTTTAAATTTATTCAATTGATTATACAAAAATATTAGTGTCATATTTAAAATTGCACATCTGTATACTCTGTATTATACAGCAAAACATTTTTTACATTTAAGATGTTAAATTACATTCAACCATTTAGTTTGAATTATTTAATTTAAGTATTTTCACTTTGCAATAAACATACATAAGCTTGTTTATGTACTGTATGTACATGTACAGTACTTAACTTTTACATGCATCTCTGAAATGAGGAAAAACAAATCTTTGATTTCATATTTTTGATATTCAACAATGCAGATAAAAAACAATACATGAACAATTAAAACATCTAAATAAATAGCACTGCAACTTACACAAGTTGACAGTACATTTTTAGTACAGGTATTGGTGTTCTTGTGTCATGCTCTTGTTTAAGTTTATGCATATATTTTTGAATAAAAGTCATTGTGTGACTGCAAAATAGACTGCAAACAGGCATTCCACAGCCTTTGTCATGTCAATGTCTGCCTCCATTAGAATGCTGACACTTTCAGCCGTTAAACACCATGGTTGATGTAGGACCTTTGGGTTCCTGTAAAACAAACATTTCACCTTTTGAGTGCTTTTCACCAATTAACAGAAGTCATCAAATAGACCTAAAATTACCCCATAGTTTACCAACAAGCCAACCTATGTGTAGGACTTTATTTCTTCACTTAAAGGTGGGGTATGTGATTCTCTTTTTTGTCCATTTTTTCAAAATAACTTAAAATCCTATTCCTAACCCACTTACCCCTTATTTACACAGCACACGTGTGCGGCGCGTTACGGCTGCGACGCGGCTACCGGAGTTAATCGCGGCCATTCTACAAGATATTTGAGGCACTTCAGTTTACAGGCTGTTTGAAGAAAAAGAAAAATATAAATTAAGATAAGATAAGGATTTTAAGCTTGCTTTAAGTTTGTTTATTTAGCAACAAGTCTGTTTAAATGTCAAAACAATGATACATACCGAGTAAAAGATATTTGAGGCACTTCAGTTTCCAGGCTGTTTGAAGAAAAAGAAAAATATAAACTAAGATAAGATAAGGATTTTAAGCTTGCTTTAAGTTTGTTTATTTAGCAACAAGTCCATTTAAACGTCAAAACAATGATACATACCGAGTACAAGATATTTGAGGCACTTCAGTTTCCAGCCTGTTTGAAGAAAAAGAAAAATATAAATTAAGATAAGGATTTTAAGCTTGCATGCTTTAAGTCTGTTTAAACGTCAAAACAATGATACATACCGAGTACAAGATATTTGAGGCACTTCAGTTTCCAGGCTGTTTGAAGAAAAAGAAAAATATAAATTAAGATAAGGATTTTAAGCTTGCTTTAAGTCCGTTTAAACGTCAAAACAATGATACCGAGTACAAGATATTTGAGGCACTTCAGTTTCCAGCCTGTTTGAAGAAAAAGAAAAATATAAATTAAGATAAGGATTTTAAGCTTGCTTTAAGTTTGTTTATTTAGCAACAATGTTTAATATTTAACAACACAGACTTACTTTTTTTTAACTTATAAAGCTCTTTTTGTCAACCATCGTTACCTGGGGGGAAATAAAACAGAGCATAATTAAATAACACTTCACAAACCAACTATGCAATGCAAACACACCTACACATTTAACCATGTGCTATCATCACTTTAATCCAGTTCATGCATCACAGTAACGATGTTACGAACGCTGCACTGACTGCAACCGTGCAGTTTTAATGGGGACCGGCCAGAAGTTGTCAACTGTAGCAGTGTCCACCTGCTGAGTTTAGCTCCCACCCTGATAAAACACACATGAACAAGCTAACGTTAATCAAGATTTTCGGGAAAAGTAACAGTCTGATCTGGGTTGGAGCTAAAAACTGCACGAAAGTGGACCTCGCGGGTCAAAGTTAACATTTAAGAACTTCTAAACCTGTTAATATAGGCCTGGGGAAAATACTCAACGCAAACTGAGTAACGTTAACGTTAGGTTATGTGTGTGAAACTGCGACAAACATTCACATATCATACACCTCCGTCTTCCACCCGGTTCGCTTTTATTTCAGTCGGCGCCTATCGTTAACTTAACGTTAAATTACCATTAAAGAAAAACGAGCGTGCGCTTCATTGAAATTAAAATTCACGCTTCTGTCTCGAAGCTCGTCTCCTTATAACACAGCTGTCTTATTGTTATTGACCATTTCATTACAAGGAAATAACGGGAGATTGTTACTTTATTACTTTAAAAACCGGAGCAAATTCAATTTAACAGGGCTTTCTGAACCGACGGCTGACGAAGCCCATCGTTACACACAGCAGTGTTTTTAACTGAGGTGAATATATTCCATTTTGCTTCTAGTATCAGTATTTAACACAAGGACTATACTCTAACCAATAGAAATATTAACTGCAATACTAAATATTTCAGTAAAATGATTTCAAAAATGTAAAAACTTAACTTACCTGAGGGTATGAATGGGCAAAAATGGCGGACTCCTCAGTTTGAAAAAATAACTGTCACTTGTAGGTTCATCTTCGCCAATCCACCAATAAGAATTCAAGGATGATGCAACGCATATACGCCACCAGAGGGCATTTTTACGATTATTATTTTTAATGTTCCCTTCAATAGATTAAAAGTTAACCATCACTATATGGTACACAAAATAAAGAAAACACTTTGTTTGTTTATTATTAGGCCTATAATGTTTTATTACAAAATGATTGGTAAAAAAGGCAAACTTATAATGTATTAGGAAATATAAGTTACATGCTAATGTACAAACATGCATAAAGAAATCTCAAATCATACATTTACTAGATATGAACATTTTGTTAACTCTGGTTTTTGACTACACCAGTCATTCTCATGGGTCTTGACTCAAACAGCTTTGTGAATGTGTTGTGTATAATTATTGTGTAACGTGAATCTTTAGTTTACACTTCAGTCATAAAACATGAAGAGACCCAAGAGAATTATAGAACCATTTTAATAAAAAAGGTTCTTTGCTCTCCAAGGGTTCTACATAGAACCATTTTGTCGGTAAAGGGTTCTATTGGCCAAGTACGGAACCCCAGGGTTCTATATAGAACCTCGAGGAACCCTTTTTTTTAAGAGTGCAGGGTACATCCAACACGTTTTGTGTTGCAAAAAAACGAACAAGATTCCTAAAGGAAACATTGAGGAACAAATGTAAATAGTCAGTTAAGGAAAATACATAGCCCCTGACTCTGACATCTAAGCTAATGCATAACACATAAGGTGCAATCTGAGGTGCAATCTGTCATTTAAAAAAATGCTTCCACTATTATTCATACACAGGGTACATCCACAACATACCGTAAAACTTCAAATAATAGCCGAGTCCCAAATAGACGCCTGTCTCTTTTACACGCCTGGTGCGGAGACAGGTTTGGGTAAATGGGTCATTATACGAAAACGTGCCATTTCCCACTTTTAATGTTTGATTTTCAAAGTACTGTTTTGAAAATCTTTAAACCCCTTTTTGGATGAAGTAGATCCTTACCTCTCAGGAAAATGTGCCGTGCCATCTCAGGCTATCTTATTTTTTATTTTATTTTCATATAACCAACGTAAATGTGTGTGTTTGGTCAACCCAGTTACCGACATATTAATTACTTTTTGAAAAGGTTTTAAATACATATATAGAACTAATCTGATATACTGTGAAAGATAAATCCCCCTTGTTACATTAAGAGTATTTGTGAATTGAGAATATTGAAAGTTTTATTTTTTTTTAGTGGATGAATACGTTCATTTCCAAATGACACTCTCCCAGCATCTTCTGTTTTAAGAAAAATGTATGGAAACAAAAATAAAATGTCTCAATTCAACTTTGAGTGGATAATTAGCCCCTCTTACTAAACATTTACAATTAGTTGATAAAATTTTATTGTTATTTTTTTAATGATATTAGAATATTATACAAGTAACAGGGTTGACACATCAGTAACAGGGTTGACAACAGTTACCGTATTGGTTATACTGCTTGTTTGAGTTACAGTTATGGGTGTAATGGAGTCTTAATTGGACATGCATAAACCTTTAATTCAACATGACTAATCAGCATATTTTGGAGACAGCTCTATTGAGATATTTTAGCATAAAAATTATGAAAAATTATGGTGATTCTGCGGATGTAAATGTAAACCAATTGTTTTATTAAAACATTAAAATGACATTGCACACTCAAAAAAATAAATTGTTGAATGAACGTGATTTAATCGTATCACCCATTATGCATCTAATCAAATCAAGTAAACCTGAACTACTTTGAATATTTTATATGAACACAATATACATTTGTAGATTCAGCATGATTGTAATATGTCAATTTAACTTCTTTACAACTAATTGAATGAAAATGTTTGTATTGTGTTAGTCTAATCAAATGTATTCTTATCCACTGAATGTCAGTAAAGCACTTCAATTCAACAAGATTCTTCCTTGTTACATAAACTAGTTAATGTCTTATTTTGGTAGTTGATTGAGCATTATTGAAGACACCTGGTGTTAACAAGCAGAATCACTTAAGGAGAAAACCATAATTTTTAATTTACCGTTATGGAGATGAGTGTTTGCTTTAGTTGGGCTCTTGACCCTTATATCATTACTTTAGATTTTGTTTGGCTGCTGTACGTGAGTTATAACAGCAATATGAACAAATGGTCATGGCCAACTGGTGGTAGTCACTGTACTAATATAGAGCCCAATTTAGGTTTGCTTTATTAATTATAGCAGCATTGTCCTTATACAGCATCATATTTTCATCCTTTATAAAGTAATCTAAAGATTTTGTAAATGTGTCTTATATACCAAAAAAAAACATATATTATTTTGATTCTAAATAGTTTTTGGACACACAGACATCAATAATCAGCCTGTGAATCTCAACAATGGTGACAATAATAAAGCATGTTGCAGTGCATTCTGGGTGCCACCAATCAAAACTCATTCATGGCTCCCATCGTGCATTGCTGCATGAATAAATAATGAGCTTATGTTCAGAGGTGATCTGTTTGTCACCATTGCTGAGATTCATAGGCTAATTATTGATATCTGTGTGTGCCTACGTAAAGAATTTTCAAAATTTTCTTTTTATTGATTTAATCATTTGGATTTCATTGAAGAAGTTAAAAATATTATGCTGAACAAGGCCAGTGCTGTAATTAATAAAGTAAACCGCATATTTGGCTATATGCTAGTTCAGTGATTCAGGTCAAATGATTGTGAAATAATGATTATGTTTAAACACAACCAACACTATCAGATGACCATGACCATTTGTTCATCTAGCTGTTATAACTCAGTAACAGCAGTCAAACAAAATCTAAAGTTAATGATATAAGGGTCAAGAGCCCAACTAAAGCAAACACTCATCTCCATAACGGTGAATTAAAAATTATGGTTTTCTCCTTCAGTGATTCTTCTTGTTAACATCAAGTGTCTTTAATAATGCTCAATCAACTACCAAAACAAGGAATTAAATAGTTTATGTAACAAGGCAGAATCTTGTTGAATTGAAGGGCTTTACTGACATTCAATGGATAAGAATAAATTTGATTAGACTAACACAATACAAACATTTTCATTCAATTAGTTGTAAAGAAGTTACATTGACATATTACAATCATGTTGAATCTACAAATGTATATTGTGTTCACATAAAATATTCAAAGTAGTTCAAGTTTACTTGATTTGATTAGATGCATAATGGGTGATACGATTAAATCATGTTCATTCAACAATTTATTTGATTAAATCACGTTCATTCAACAATTCATTTTTTTGAGTGCAATTAAATGACCAATTAAACATGTTTGGCCTTAAAGGCAGGGTAGGCAGGTTTTTTCTAAAAAACTTTTTCCCAAATTTGTTTAAACTGTCTTTTAGGGCTGGGCGATGTATCGCACGATATTGTTATGCGCATCTCGTCAGTAAAGCCGGTTCCTTGATTAGTCGTAAATCACCTTCACCTGCTTTCAGACGGAGCGGCATTTACTACAAAGAGCCGTAGTTAACTGACAAGCTGAGCCATATCGCATCAATATCGCGGACGTATCGCCAGCGATAATTAATGCGATATGGCTCAGCTTGTCAGTTAACTACGGCTCTTTGTACACAGCAAAAACTTCAGTGTTAAATTAACACTCCAGCGAATGTATATGAGTCCACGAGTGTTGAAGTTAATGAGATAATTAAGTGATTAATTTAGTGATGATTGAGCATTATTGAAGACACCTGAAGAATCACTGAAGGAGAAAATCTCAAATTGTAAGCCACCGTTATGTCGATCATTGTTTGCTTTAGTTGGGCTCTTGACCCTTATATTATTAACTTTAGATTTTGTTTGGCTGTTGTATCTGAGTTATAACTGCCAGATCAACAAAGAAAAAAAGTGATCTGATGGTGTTGGTTATAATGACAATCATCATTTGAACTTCATGTTTTTGAATGTTGTTTGTTACAGCATAACTGTGATTCTGCATAAATATCCAGAATTTTAGATTTAATATAAAGGATTTCTTAAAAGTTGTTTTCTAAAAAAAAAAAAAAATCATTCTCTTAGGCACACACAGATATCAAGATTCAGTCTATGCATCTCAACCATGGTGATGAACAGAATATTCAATTAGGAAAAGTAAATTACATAGAAAATTCAGATCATAATTTATTCATATCGCAATGCATGATGGGAGCCATTAATGAGATGTGATTGGTAGCAGCCACTGCAACATGCTTTATTATTGTAACCATTGTTGAGATTCACAGGCTGATTATTGATGTCTGTGTTTCTAAATAATTCTATCTGTAAGTGTTTTGATAAGAACAATGTTTAATAAATATTTTGTATTATAAGAGACATACCTATCGTTATGCTCTAGAAAAACAAAGTTTATGCCAATAAGTTAAACCAAACTTTCTCAAGAAGATTCATTTTCAGATCACAACATGGTTATGCCAGAACATAACCAAATCTATCAGACCACACTTTTCTTTGTTCATTTGACTGTTACAATTCAATAACAGCAGACAATCAAATTCAAAGTTAATAATATAGGGTCAAGAGCCTAACTAAAGCAAACACTTATCACTATAACGGTGGCTTATAATTTGTGATTTTCTCCTTCAGTGATTCTGCTTGTTAACATCAGGTGTCTTCAATAATGCTCAAACATCACTAAATTAATCACTTAATTATCTCATTAACTTTAGTCACTCTTGAGTGTTAATTTAACACTGGAGTTTGTGCTGTGTAGTAAATGCTGCTCCGTCTGAAAGCAGGTGAAGGAGATTTACTACTAATAAAGGAACCGGCTTTATTGATGAGGTGCGCATAAAATATCGTGCGATATATCGCCCAGCCCTACTGTCTTTAAGTACTCTGAAAAAGAGAGTATAAAAATCGAGTGTCTGTAGTCCTCTCAGGACTGCAATAAACACAGCTACTTATTCCATTCCCTCCCACCCCCTCCCCTCTGGGCTCCTTCCAAAGCCACGCCCCCAAAACAAATGAACACGCGATGCCGACCTCGGCACAGCTGGAGGACGCGTTCGTTTACCAGCACCGACCGGAGAGGAGCACAGTGCATGTAGTGACATCATGTCAGAATCACACATAATAAAATTCGTAACTTTATCATTATGAATATAAACAACTAACATGGCTGTTAGTACTCACTATCAAGCTAGCATATCGATACTGGAAAAGTTTCAAATATATTGAGTTTGATTCGATAACAAGCTAGTAACATAAGGCAAAGCTAATAAACAGGTTGCATTGATACTGGGAATTTAGACAGCTCTTTCTCTGCTATATTGTGATTCTTCCTGGCTTCCGTGTCTCTTCCACTCCTCGAGTCAAACGGGTGCGCGCATGTGGGCAGCTCCTGTAGAGTAGGGGTGGTAGCCATGGTAGCGAGGGAGAGTGACAGTCACCCAGCCAATCATTTCATTCGTTCCAAAGTAGCTGTGTTTATTGCAGTCCTGAGAGGACTACAGACACTTGATTTTTATACTCTCCTTTTCAGAGTACTTACATTTTAATTATGTATTGGTATATAAAGACAGTTTAAACAAATTTGGGAAAAAGTTTTTTAGTCGGCGTACGAGGTAGGACGTAGCGTAGGAAACGTCGTGACGTAGAACGAACGCGCCAGCGCAGCCAGAGAGAAGAGCAAACGTCACAACGTTTCCTACGCTATGTCCTACCTCGTACGCCGACTTCCATCACCCGTGAACGCGCGTCGATTGTTGACAGAAGTCAGATATTTTCATCTATAAAGTTTTAAATATGTATATTTTTACGACAAAACCGCACAGATTACCCTCAGAAGGCCTTCATTTATCCTCCTGGAGCCGGATGGATTACTTTTGTGAAGGATGTATGCACATTTTGGGACTTGAAGGAGGTGGACCCCGTAGCTTCACATTATATCCACTGAAGGGTCTAAGACATTTTCTAAAATAACTGAAAATGTGTTCATCTGAAACAAGATTGACATATGCATCTCGAACGGCTTGAGGGTGAGTAATGCATGGCTTAAATATCATTTTTGGCCGAACTATCCCTTTAATTGCAATGTCATTCTAATGTTTTAATAATTCAAATATGGAAGTACCAAGTCCAGTTGCCCTTGATTTAACCATTTTGGGTATACAACATGGGTAAGACACACAAAAGCATACTTTCGTCAACCCTGTTACCCTGGAATAGTAACAGGGTTGACGGTAACAGGGTTGACGGTAACAGGGTTGACGAAAAATTCTATTGGCGGCCATTACTAGCCATGAGGTATAGGTATTGACACCACATTATGTGCCTTAATGAGAGGCTTAAATTTTGTTATATACGTACATTTTTAAATATGTACAAATAACTTTTTAACGTATGCTTTTCTGGTAACAGGACTGACACAATGAGCGTGTCCCCGTCTTTCAGACATTACATAAACTCAAAGAAAATTCATTAAAAGAAGAGAACACTTATTTGTCTTCTACCATCTACTTCATGAAAGGCAGATGATGTCACTTCCTCGAACTGATGCAACTTTTGGAACAGTCCATTATCTTTAAAGAGGTGTTTTCATAAAAAGTAACAGGGTTGACGAGAACCTAGGGACCCGACTAAATTGTGTTTTTTTTTTTCAAAATTTGACAAATGTTAAGAATAAAATCCATTAATGACTAATGAACTGACACTTACGGCTTTATACAAGTATATGTTTTTTTATGATAGTTTGACTTTTTTGGCCTCGATAGCAAGTAGAAGTAGAAAAATCATACTGAGGGACAGGCTATTTTCAACATTTCTGCAAGATGCTTTTCACAAAAATGTGATTAAAATCCTTTAAAAACAAAAGAAACATAAATTAATTTATTCTTATATTATGAGACATATTATGGCAACTAAAATAAAAAAATTTTTTTATTATTTTATTTGTTTTATGGCTTATTAAGATTTACAGAGCTTTTTTATTCTGAGGGACACAAAATGGCACGTTTTCGTATAATGACCCAAATAAAGGCCGGTCTCAAATAGAGGCCGGGTCTGTTTTTTAGTTTCGGATTGTATTTAATCTTCTAAAAAACGTCAGATCGTCCGCTTTTTGGCACCGCCAAAGCAAATTTGTGTCCCGCCAAAGCCTTTTTTGATCGGTGAGTGATGTAGAATGACTGCTGCGCAAACGAGCAGAGAGAGAGCGAGAGAGAGCTCTTGCTCTCTCTCCCTCGCGCATATTAATAAAAATAGGCGAGGACACTAGTGGTGCTTCTCAGCATAGCCATCTAGTGGTAGGGATTTAAACACAACATAAACGGGAACCACGGTCTTACCAAGAATATTTTTCCTCGTAAAAAAAAAAAAAATCGATATTGCGTTTTTGAAAATCGATACAGTATTGCAAAATAAAATATCGCGATACTCAAGTCTATCGATTTTTTCTTACACCCCTACCAGTATGGCTTTATTTCTGTCATACATCGACAGAAGTTGTTATTGAGATGTTTAATTGAAAATGTTTGGTTTGAAGTTACCATTAAAGAGATCAGTGTTTGCTTTAGTTGGTATGCTGATGCTGTAACATTAATTTTATTTTGATGCTTGAGCTGTGTTTATGCAAATCACACTTGTGCACACACACAGCTAATGAATGATTGGATTTGTCAAAATCATCATATTGCCTGTTCATTCACTAAAGAATTCATTCTCACTCATTCAGAGTTTAATCCTCAGTCAAAAGTGTTACATTACCAAAACCGTAATAAATTGCAATGACTCATTTTTTAACACATCATACATAAACCAAAAAAACAAAACAAAAACAGAGCTACACAGACACGTAGAAACACAGAGATATCAAAATTTAGCACATTCATCTCAACAATGGTGGCAATATTTTTTTTATTCATGCATTCATTCGTGCATGCTGGGAGTTTTATACTATCCTGGAACTAGGGCTGGGCGATATATCGCACGATATTGATATGCGCATCTCGTCAGTAAAGCCGGTTCCTAAATTAGTAGTAAATCGCATTCACCTGCTTTCAGACGGAGCGGCATTTACTACACAGCACAAACTCCAGCGTTAAATTAACACTCAAGAGTGTTAAAGTTAATAAGATAATTAAGTGATTAATTTAGTGATGATTGAGCATTATTGAAGACACCTGAAGAATCACTGAAGGAGAAAATCTCAAATTGTAAGCCACCGTTATGGCGATCATTTGTTCCTTTAGTTCGGCTCTTGACCCTTATATTATTAACTTTAGATTTTGCTTGGCTGTTGTATCTGAGTTATAACTGCCAAATGAACAAAGCAAAAAAAGTGAACTGATGGTGTATTTGAACTTCAATCATTTTTGATTTATGTTGTTTGTTACAGCATAACTGTGATTCTGCATAAATATCCAGAATTTTAGATATAATATAAAGGATTTCTTAAAAGTTGTTTTCTAAAAAAAAAAAAAAAATCTTTCTTTTAGGCACACACATACTTCAAGACTCAGTCTATGCATCTCAACAATGGTGACAATAATAAAGCATGTTGCAGTGGCTGCTACCAATCACATCTCATTAATGGCTCCCATCATGCATTGCGAGATGAATAAATTATGATCTGAATTTTCTATGTAATTTACTTTTCCTAACTGAATATTCTGTTCATCACCATTGTTGAGATGCATAGACTGAATCTTGAAGTCGGTGTATGACTAAAAGAAAGATTTTTTTTAGAAAACAACTTTTAAGAAATCTTGTATATTATATCTAAAATTGTTGCTATTTATGCAGAATCACAGTTATGCTGTAACCAACAACATAAATCAAAAATATGAAGTTCAAATGATGATTGTCATAATATAACCAACACCATCAGATCACTTTTTTTCTTTGTTCATCTGGCAGTTATAACTCAGAAACAACAGCCAAACAAAATCTAAAGTTAATAACATAAGGGTCAAGAGCCCGACTAAAGCAACAAATGATCGCCATAACGGTGGCTTACAATTTGAGATTTTCTCCTTCAGTGATTCTTCAGGTGTCTTCAATAGTGCTCAATCATCACTAAATTAATCACTTAATTATCTCATTAACTTAAACACTCTTGAGTATGGACTCATACATTCGCAGGAGTGTTAATTTAACACTGGAGTTTTTGCTGTGTACAAAGAGCCGTAGTTAACTGACAAGCTGAGCCATATCGCATTACATCGCTGGCGATATGTCCGCGATATTGATGTGATTTGGCTCAGCTTGTCAGTTAACTACGGCTCTTTGTAGTAAATGCCGCTCCGTCTGAAAGCAGGTGAAGGCGATTTACTACTAATCAAGGAACCGGCTTTACTGACGAGATGCGCATATCAATATCGTGCGATATATCGCCCAGCCCTACCTGGAACCCAGCATGCACTGCTGCATGAAACTTTTGATTGTTACCATTGTTGAGATTCATATTATAATTGTTGATGTCTGTGTGTGTCTGACTCAAGCAGGATATTTTTTAAATATAATATATGATTTTAATATTCTTCAGAAGACATGATTAACCAAAATATTGATATCATGTTGTAGATTCATAGATTTATTTTATTCCCATAAATTAATGTAAGTTTCATATTAAATACCCATATATTCAAAGAATATGTACAGATCTCAAAAACAGAAGAGTCCAGGATGATTGCGACATCATCACAAAAGCCAAAAACACCAGATCAACTTCCTCTTGACTTTTTCTTGCTACAACAAATGTGCTTTTTAAACTCACTGTTACAGCAGTCAGAGAGAGATAAATGTAAGAAGTCCAGGGACAAGAGACCAACTAAAGCAAATACTGATCTCCATTATGGTGACAACAAACTTTGTTAGTTTTACTTTATTATCTGTTAATTCTCAACAAGAACTTTTGTACATGTATGACAGAAATAATTATAAACTGGTTTGTAAACTGGTTTCACACTCAGTGTTGCTGGAAGTCAGTTGTAGTTTTTGTGTTTCTCTTTTTCAGTTCTTGTTTCTCTGTCCTTCAGTGATTCTGCTTATCAGGTGGTTCATCAGTGTCTCAATTCACTCACTTATTTTCAGTCAAGTGGACTATATTAGTGAACTAATGTAGGGAATAGTGAATGAGGGTATAGGGTGTGATTGTGAACACAGTCTCTGAGTGTCGACTTTGAGAGCTGTAAATTCACAGTATATTCCTGTAGGCTAGTTTTTTATGAAGAAAGCCTTAATATAAAAGAAAACATGTAGGTTTTTTATAAAACAAAACCTTTATGTAAAGGAAACACTTGTGTGAAAAAAGAACTTTGTTATTGGTTTATTTTTGGTTGTTATTTTGCACGCTGTTAGGCCTTACCAGGTTTTTTACAGTAAAATACTGTATAAAATACAATATCATACCATTTTCCATTAAAACAGTAATATACCGTAGAAAACAAAACCTACTTGTTTTCTTTTACATAAAGGTTTTCCCATAAAAAACTTTTGTGTTTGTAAGCCTGCACTGTAAAAAAAATTCCTAATTTTACAGAAATATAACTGTGATTTTTTGACGATCATTTTCTTTCATTTTAAATTGTACTCAAAACACTGTAAAATTACAAATAATATCTGTAAAATAAAAATTGAGCTGTTATTTTAGGTATTGTGACATTAATGACAAATTGCAGTAATTCACATTTTTTATACAGGAAATTGATTGTATTTTTCATACAGTATTTTTCTGTTTTCTTAAATTACATAAAAATATATGTAAAATTACAAATATAATCTGTAATTAAACAGTAACAAAACAGTTAAATGATAAAACGGTTAAATGACTGGCAGCCCTCAAAAAAACTGTAACATTAAAGTAAAACATCCTAAATTAAATAAACTGAAAAACACTGTGATAATTCAGGATATACCTGTAAAATAACAATCAAATACCTTCAGTGAAAAAAAATCGTAAAAAAAGGGTCAAATGACTGGCAGCTGCGGCTGCCAAACATATACCATAAAATTAAAGTAAAATCTTCTAATTCAAATAAAACTAAAAAACACTGTTATTTCACAGGTATTTCCTGCATTATTATGATCAAATACCTTCATTGTAAAACAATCGTAAAATAAAGGGTCAAATGACTGGCAGCAAAGGCTGCCAAACAAAAACCATATAATTAAAGTAAAATAACCTAATTTAAATAAAGTGTAAAACACTTTAACAGAAATGGTATGTCACCATGATTGAGATCAGTGTTTGCTTTAGTTGGGCTCATGACTCTTGAGTTTTAGCTTTAGTTTTTCTCTGGCTGCTTTAACTGTGTTTTGATGCATGTTTATTATGGCAGTAGTTCCAAGAGAATATATCAGATGATCATGGTCATTTTTTGATGATTTTATAGTCATCAAATGATTATTTGATGTACTGATTTAACAGTCTAATCTCTATTAGATGTGAATACATTACATAGATGGACTTTGGTGTTATACAAAGGCAATTATTGATATACTTTTCACACGATTTGTTGAAATATTGTGGCATCAGAATTATAGCAATCTCAAATAAAAAAAAAATATATATATTCTACATAAAATGTTTAGAGTTGGTTTATTTTGTTAGGAGTATGAATACATCAAGAATCAACATATGAATCTCAACAATGGTGACAATCAACAAAACCTTTTTGTGACTTTATAATAGGTCAGAATTTCTTTTTAGTTGTCACCATTGTTGAGATTCATATGCTAATTCTTGATGTCTGAGTGAGTCTGTATGATCCTGTCAAAACATTTTCTGCATAATGACTTCATAAAAAATTTAGTATCACAGCGTTGCAGAATCTTCTAAAACAATACTGTCATTCTATATTAACAATGAATTTTTTGCAACTTCATCAGTCATTAATAAGTCATACCAATCAGGTGGTATCAATAATGCAGACAATTACTTGATGAATATTATCACTATTAAGTGACTAGCATCATTTGAGTTTCTCTCAGCTTTCTACAATAACAAACATGTATCAGAGACACACAGTTAAAGCGGCCAGAGCAGACTAATGATAATATCTGAAGGGTCAAGAGCCCAACTAAAGCCAACACTGATCTCTATCATGGTGATTTTTAATAAAATATCAACTTCTAAACCTCTTTTATTTCTCAATAAGAATGTTAGTATGAAAGAAGTTTGGATTGTAATAAGTGAAGATGCTGAGATCTTGAGAGATCTGTAAGTGTTTAGTGTTTAATGTTCTGTTGGGATGTAAAGTGTTTCTGTATGGTGTGTTTTGTGTGTCACCATTGTGTTGAAGAGTAGAGTCTGTGCTTGAGTTCAGGATGAGCAGAGAAATACTGATGAAATGCTGTGTGTTGCTTTATTTAACAGGCAGGAACTGTGTAGTTGCTGATGATGTATAATCACAGTAAATCATGCATGTAGTTTATAGTAAGATATTTACTTCATGCAGTGAATATGTATTTTAGTAAAAATTCAGTAACTATATATATGTGAAATAACTGTGTTTCTGTTAAAAAGCTTAATGAAAATTTCTCCAATAGTATTTATTATTTAAATTAGGATATTTTACATTCATTTTATGGTTTTTGTATGGCAGCCATTGCTGGCAGTCATTAGACCTTTTTTCACAGTGAAGGTGTTTGATCATAATTCAGAAAATAACTGTAAAATAACAGTGTTTTTCTGTAAAACATTTAAGGACAAAGTTTGGAAAAGTTTTTTGCACTCAATTTATATTAGGATATTTTACTTTATTTTTACGTTTTTTGTTTGGCAGCCTCTGCTGCCAGTCATTTGACCGTTTTTTTACGATTTTATTTTTTACAGTGTGTTCTTTATGAGTCATAACAGAATCAATTGCATATTTCTCCCAACAATGTGTACAAAGAGAATCGCAATGCTGACAAAACTGTTTTTAAATAAAAGTTGCGTTTGTGGCACAGCCGCGGATCAGTTGCGCAATAGCGAAACCACTAGCGTGTGCAGCTCCTGCACTGCAGACTTGCTTCACATGGAGTATGTGTGTAAGACAGGCGTAACATGTCACAGTCACACTTAAACCACAGGATTGCGCCATGTCTCAGCTAGAACATTTTGTGCTCTTGTGCCAGTTTTAAACGAGTAGCAAAACTCGAGAGCATGTAGATATGAATTTGCAAACTTTTACAATAAATATTTGTTCTTTTTTCACACAAGTGTTTCCTTTACATAAAGGTTTTGTTTTTATAAAAAAAAAACGATAATGTTTTCTTTTATATATGTTTTCTTCATAAAAAAACCTACTTGTTTTCTTTTACATAAAGGTTTTCCCATAAAAAATGTATTACAGTGTTTGTAAGCCTGTTCTTTATGAGTCATAACAGAATCAATTGCATATTTCTCCCAACAATGTGTACAAAGAGAATCGCAATGCTGACAAAACTGTTTTTAAATAAAAGTTGCGTTTGTGGCACAGCCGCGGATCAGTTGCGCAATAGCGAAAGCACTAGCGTGTGCTGCTCCTGCACTGCAGACTTGCTTCACACGAAGTATGTGTGTAAGACAGGCGTAACATGTCACAGTCACACTTAAACCACAGGATTGTGCCATGTCTCAGCTAGAACATTTTGTGCTCTTGTGCCAGTTTTAAACGAGTAGCAAAACTCGAGAGCACATAGATATAAATTTGCAAACTTGTACAATAAATATTTGTACTTGTACGCAAAAATGTACACTCACAGCTCCAATGTGAAAACCTGTAAAATAAAAATCTGAAGTTGAATGTTGAAAATTCCACTTGCAGACAATAGTCACAGACTCACAAACCTTTATTCTGAATTTGGAGCGGCAGACAAGTGCACCTTCATACAGTTAAAACCAAATAAAAAGTGATGAACACAGAATGCTTGAGCAAAAAATAAAGTATTGTAAGCTCGCACTCGATCGGCCCAAAGCAGGCATCCGAGCAGAGCGGAAGGTCTTTACGTGTTAGGCTACTGTCCTTATCTCGAGGCAAAGTATTTTGTGATTAAATGCAATACATTTGAATATGCATTCTTTCGTTATTTCATCTGACTCCATAAATGAAAAGGTTTTAATGATATCTGTAGATCATTAATTATGAGCGAATGTTTGACTATTCCGTTTAACTCTTCAATGAAAATAATGTCAAAGTCAGTTAGAATAATCAAATGTAACAATTTATTAATATCAGGCAAATGTATCATGCCAATTTCATAATCCATTCAAAGATAATCGATAGGAAACATCAAATTCTCTGGAATAAAGAAAAGAGATGCAACCCAACATTAATGAGGCTGAGAGAGCTCTCTCTCAAACTCACGGACCGATCTGAAGTACAGAAAAGGCCCCGAACTCCCTGCCGCATTTCATTAAATAGTCCTTAAATAGACCTCTTTCACATGGAAACATGTGCTAACAAAAGAAATTTGCATTCAGAGGTTGCACCTTTTGGGGAGTGTGTGACCATTGTCTTGAGAGACCACCTTCCTTTGTAAGTCAGTTATCTTTAAACTCTTAAAAACCTTATTACCTTTTGTTTTACTTATTGGAAATGAGACATTTGTACCAGTCGCACTGTTACATTTTAAATGTTACCAAACATGAAATATACTCTGTGATAATCATTCACATTAAACTATACATTTTCTTGGGTGAATTCCAACCCAGTCTCATATAAAAATGATTCAGGTGATCATCTGAGCATGAGAGAGAGGGGGGAGGTGAGAGGGAAAGAGTTGTAGATGAAGTTGATTTGGAGATGAGACTTTTGTCTCAATGGTGCACGAGGGCCAGTTCAAACAAGTAGAGGTAACTGCAGGCTGGAGCAATGGGCGTGCCATAAGGTCGGAAAGGAATGGGGGATGCCATGAGGAATGGGGCGTGCCGTAAGGTCTTTGCAATTGGACACGAAAGCTTCCTGATCCACATAAAAGCGAGCCATAAACTTAATCACTATTGGCCAACAAATAATAATAATAATACAAGACCAAATACATTTCTTTCACTGTAAAAATAGCAATAATAATATTGAGAATACATTCAAAAGTACTTTACCTTTGTAACTTTGTATGGCGCGGGTTACATGACGTCATCACCACCGCGACTTTTTTAGGATCAATCGTTAAAAAACATTCATACTAGGGCTGCACAATTAATCGCACGATATTGTTATGCGCATCTCATCAGTAAAGCCGGTCCCTTGATTAGTAGTAAATCACCTTCACCTGCTTTCAGATGGATGATATGATGCAGATATGAGTGTTAAATTAACACTCAAGAGTGTTAAAGTTAATGAGATAATTAAGTGATTAATTTAGTGATGTTTGATCATTATTGAAGACACCTGATGTTAACAAGCACAATCACTGAAGGAGAAAATCACAAATTGTATGTCATGTGATTTCACAGAAAACATATATAAAGGCATGCAGAGATGGTTCACTTGCTATTGAGAACTTATGGACAGATGCCACACAGAGAGCGACATCAACAACATCAAGGTTTGACAATTAATTAATAAGATACATTTTATTAGTTTGTTTTCTATTATTCAATGTCTGTATATACAGTGCTGGTAATAATTATTTGCCCCCTTGGTAAATATGATCAAAGATGGCTGAAAAAAATAAATCTGCATTGTTAATATTTTTGATATTTTATTTTAAAAATTGGCAAAAATCTAACCTTTCATTGAAGTAAAAGAATTGAAAGTTGGGGGTAAATCACATTACGAAATAAATATTTTTTCTCCAAAACACGTTGGGAACAATTATTTGCACCCACTGTTAAAAATGACCTGTAAATTTTACAGTAAAATTCTGGCAGCAGGGTTGCCAGCCAGTTACTGTATTTTTTACAGTAGCGTTTCTGTAATTTATTTTACAGAATTTTACCGTATTCTATGATTACAGTAAATAACTGTATTTTTAAATTGTTGTATTTTTTTACAGTAAGCTACATGAATCTCTGTATTTGCTACACTGTAAAAAAATCCTAATTTTACAGAAAATAACTGATTTTTTGACGATAATTTTCTTTAATTTTAAATTGTACTCAAAACACTGTAAAATTACAAATAATATCTGTAAAATAAAAATTCAGCTGTTATTTTAGGTATTGTGACATTAATGACAAATTGCAGTAATTCACATTTTTTATACAGGAAATTGATTGTATTTTTCATACAGTATTATTTCTGTTTTCTTAAATTACATAAAAATGTATGTAAAATTACAAATATAATCTGTAATTAACTACGGCTTTTTGTACAGCAAAAACTCCAGTGTTAAATTGAATGTATATGAGTGTATATGAGCGAATGTATATGAGTCCAAACTCAAGAGTGTTAAAGTTAATGAGATAATTAAGTGATTAATTGAGTGATGATTGAGCATTATTGAAGACACCTAAAGCATAATCACTGAAGGAGAAAATCTCAAATTGTAAGCCACCATTATGGCGATCATTGGTTGCTTTAGTTGGGCTCTTGACCCTTATATTATTAACTTTAGATTTTGTTTGGCTGTTGTATCTGAGTTATAACTATCAGATGAACAAAGAAAAAAAGTGATCTGATGGTGTTGGTTATGTTATGACAATCATCATTTGAACTTTATATTTTTGATTTATGTTGTTGGTTACAGCATAACTGTGATTCTACATAAATATCAACAATTTTAGATATAATATAAAGGTTTTTCTTAAAAGTTGATTTCTAAAGAAAATCTTTATTTTAGTCATACACCGACTTCAAGATTCAGTCTATGCATCTCAACAATGGTGATGAACAGAATATTCAGTTAGGAAAAGTAAATTACATAGAAAATTCAGATCATAATTTATTCATATCGCAATGCATGATGGGAGCCATTAATGAGATGTGATTGGTAGCAGCCACTGCAACATGCTTTATTATTGTCACCATTGTTGAGATGCATAGACTGAATCTTGAAGTATGTGTGTGCCTAAAAGAAGGATATATATATATTTTTTTTTAGAAAACAACTTTTAAGAAATCTGTTATATTATATCTAAATTTCTGGATGTTTATGCAGAATCACTAGCCTGGATGCCAGCCCGAACCCTGCCCACAACATTTTTTGGTCGGGAAGTTCGGTCTGGACTCGATCCATTGAGGAGTAGCCTAATTATGATCAGCCAAAAAATGGTCGGACCAATCAAATTGCCAGGGCGGGCTTTATACGATGATGGACAGATAATCCATCCAATAACATAATCAACACGTCCTCAAACGTATTTTTTCTTTCAAAAATGCTTTTCGTGTTTGCATGCAAGTAGGCCTACTCCGCGAATCCTTAAGTTCTTTTTGCAACACCGGCAAAGATCGTTAACACTCCTTTTTAACAACATTTTTTTCAGACTTTTTCCAGAGTTCTGTTTGATAACTATGCGTTGCTCAACATACGTCACTTACTGCGTTCCTCTGATTAGTTGTCGGTCTATCCAATTGAGTGCAGAGTTGTTGTTTTTCCTGGTTCGGTTAAGACACGCCTCATAATCAAAGCCCTATGGAGCAGTCTCAGACTCATGTTCTGACCAGAATATGAGTATGACGAAGTCAGGCTACAGAATCACAGTTATGCTGTAACAAACAACATAAATCAAAAACATGAAGTTCAAATGATGATTGTCATAATATAACCAACACCATCAGATCACTTTTTTTCTTTGTTCATCTGGCAGTTATAACTCAGATACAACAGCCAAACAAAATCTGAAGTTAATAATATAAGGGTCAAGAGCCCGACTAAAGCAACCAATGATCGCCATAACAGTGGCTTACAATTTGAGATTTTCTCCTTCAGTGATTCTTCAGGTGTCTTCAATAATGCTCAATCATCACTAAATGAATCACTTAATTATCTCATTAACTTCAACACTCTTGAGTGGGGACTCATACATTCGCAGGAGTGTTAAAACACTGAGTTTTTGCTGTGTACAAAGAGCCGTAGTTAACTGACAAGCTGAGCCATATCGCATTAATTATCGCTGGCGATATGGCCGCGATATTGATGCGATATGGCTCAGCTTGTCAGTTAACTACGGCTCTTTGTAGTAAATGCCGCTCCATCTGAAAGCAGGTGAAGGCGATTTACTACTAATCAAGGAACCGGCTTTACTGACTATGCGCATATCAATATCGTGCGATATATCGCCCAGCCCTATCGTTACACATTAAAATATATAGTTTACACTCGTGGAGGTTTCCTGATATATGTGTTATAGTGTCCTCGTTGTAATTTGTTTTATTTACTTTTATTTGTCGCCGGTGATGCATTTTTTTTCTTGACAAGCGCATCCGTTAACCAGTTGTGATAAAGTGCTGTAGGCTACTAACGAAAACAAAAGCTACCAGAGGAATCGTCAAGAACAGTAAAGGCTACTAAGACTTGCTTGATTTAAAAGGCACGAGGTACAACGTGAAGATAAGGTGTGTGAAGATGCAGTTACAGTTACAGCTGGATAAATGAAAACACCGCCTCCTTTTCTGCCAAATGAGGTAAGTTAACGTAATGTTTAAGTTAGACTTCCTGTTTTTGTTTTAGACGACACACACACAAACACTTTAAACCCCAAATAATGACCATGAAATATTCATTTACACTTAACATGACTGCTATAATCTACTCTTCTTCCTGTAACGTTAGTCATTCTTTACCAGATCCCTACTCAGTTTGTTTCATAGTTTTTCCTGTTGTTTTCTTATCTATTGACAGGACTTTGCTGCTGTAGTTTGCATACCAAGCAACACCTGCATGCTGCTTACGGGTTTGTATTTTGTTTTATTAGCATTTCTTTTTTCTTATTATTAATCACTGAGTGTTCAATACTGGCAACACACATTTAAATTTAAAGTCTGAGGAAAAAGTTGGTTGCTGAATACCCCCTTCAAAGATGTGTATGCTTACATGGTCAGTAGATTTAAACAACTATGTTTAAAGGGATAGTTCACTTTATAATGAAAATTCTGTAATCATTTACTCACCCTCAAGTTGTTTCAAACCTGCATGAAGTTCTTTCTTCTGCTGAACACAGAGGTTAACACAGTTAACTGGACCCATTGACTTCCATAGTAATTGTTTTCCTACAATGGAAGTCAATGGCTCCAGTTAACTGTTTGTTTACCGACATTCTTCAAAATATCTTCATTTGTGTTCAGCAGAAGAAAGAAATTCATACAGGTTTGAAACAACTTGAGGGTGAGTAAATGATGACAGAATTTTCATTTTAATGTGAACTACCCCTTTAATGCGGTTTTCTGAAGTGATCGTGTAATTTAATATATTTATTAATGTAATATCATGTTGTAATAACTTTTTTGTTTAAGGTGGTGGACATTCAGGATTGCTGTCATTCAAGAAGTTATTATTGACCACATCTCTACCCCATTGAGGCAGTGAGCTACAAAATACCTGAAGAAAATGGCACACTTATCCTGGAGTTCATATAAAGGTTAATTGTTATTGTGTTTCTGTTTATTTAGTTGAAAATAATGAAACATATTATAATGTATAGTTGAGCAGACAAGCTAACATGACATGGAGTCCACTGGAAACAAAAGTCTTAGCATTTTATATACAGTGTTTGAATTAGGGCTGCACGATTAATCGCACGATGTTGTTATGCGCATCTAATCAGTAAAGCCGGTTCCTTGATTAGCAGTAAATCACCTTCACCTGCTTTCAGATGGAGCGGCATTTACTACAAAGAGCCGTATGTTAACTGACAAGCTGAGCCAAATCGCGTTAAAATCGAGGACATATCGCCAACGATATTCAATGCGATATGGCTCAGCTTGTCAGTTAACTACGGCTCTTTGTACACAGCAAAAACTCAGTGTTAAATGAACACACCTGGGAGTGTATATGAGTCCACACTCAAGAGTGTTAAAGTTAATGAGATAATTAAGTGATTAATTGAGTGATGATTGAGCATTATTGAAGACACCTAAAGCAGAATCACTGAAGGAAAAAACCGGAATTTCAGGTCACCGTTATGGCGATGAGTTGTTGCTTTAGTTGGGCTCTTGACCCTTATATTATTAACTTTAGATTTTATTCGGCTGTTGTATCTGAGTTATACCTGCCAGATGAACAAAGAAAAAAAAAAAAAGATCTAATGGTGTTGGTAATATTATGACATTCATCATTTGAACTAATTGTTTGTGATTTATGCTGTTGGTTATAGCATAACTGAGATTCTGCATAAATATCCAGAATTTGAGATATAATATAAAGGATTTCTTAAAAGTTGAAAAAAAAAATCTTTCTTTTAGGCACACACAGATATCAAGATTCAGTAAATGCATCTCAACAATGGTGACGAGCAGAATATTCAATTAGGAAAAGTAAATTACATAGACAATTCAGATCATAATTTATTCATACCGCAATGCATGATGGGAGCCATTAATGAATTGTGATTGGTGGCAACAATGATTATTATTGTCACCACGGTTGAGATTCACAGGCTGATTATTGATGTCTGTGTTTCTAAATAAATGTATTTGAAGGTGATTTGATCAGAACAATTTTTTAATAAATGTTTTGGATTATAAGAAAAATACAATTGTCAAATGCTGTAAAACCACTAAAATGTTGCTATCAAGTTAAACCAGATCACAGCATGCTTATGTCAAAACATAACCACCACTATCAGATCACACTTGTCTTTGTTCATTTGACTGTAATAAATCAATAACAGCAGACAAACAAAATTTAGACTTAAAGTATAAGGGTCAAGAGCACAACTAAAGCAAACACTGATCGCCATAACGGTGGCTTACAATTTGTGATTTTCTCCTTCAGTGATTCTGCTTGTTATCATCAGGTGTCTTCAATAATGCTCAATGGTCACTAAATTAATCACTTAATTATCTCATTAACTTTAACACTCTTGAGTGTTAATTTAACACTCATATCTGCATCATATCATCCATCTGAAAGCAGGTGAAGGTGATTTACTACTAATCAAGGAACCGGCTTTACTGATTAGATGCGCATAACAACATCGTGCGATTAATCGTGCAGCAGTTTGAATTTGAAAGAATTAGGGATGGCTGATTATTTATAGGTGATAATTTAACGAACGTAAAATACTGTACAATTGTTTTTCAACCTCAACCTGGTCTGCATGATATTTTGTAGTTCATTTTCCTTCATTTAATTTCTTGTGTAGCTAAAAATGTTTTTTTTCTTCATATCCAACTTTTCTGTGCAGAAATCCTGAACGAAGGTTGAAAAGGCTGAGATGAAGGAAACCAAACGTCTATACATTCCTCCAAGACTGCTGAAGTTCCTGTATGAACAACTTCGAAAATCCATGTAAAGTTTTAGCTTTTGTCAAATCTCAAAATGGAACTATATCTGAACATGCTGATCACTCCTTCATCTAGGCGATAGACGGGGATCGGCACTTCCTCATCAAACAGATCCAGTATAATCTACCTGATGAACATCTACGTCCAGCCCTGAAACCTCTACCTGTGTCGGCACGGAGAGAACAACGACAACCTGGAGGGACAGCTGGGCCGTGATGCAGGCCTCTCGCCGCGAGACAGACAGGTACGGTTAACCGCAGACGGAACCATTACAGTACATGGTAACTAAATTTGAAACATCATGATGGATAGGCCACATACTGTTCTCTCCCCTCTGTAGTTTTTGGTGCCTAAACCTGAGTCTGCAGTCCTACCAGGACCTGGTCCAATCAGTCCGGTGGCTCTGAAGAATTTACTACACATTTCTTGGTGAGTGATGAGTTTTCCCCGCCTAGAATCTTTGTTTTCTTTGTTTTGACACATTCTGTATGTCAGTAAATGTTTTGTATTTCTTTTACAGCCTTCATCTTACCTGAAGACAAGAAGAGTACCCCCCTCCCCCCCAATCCATGTTCCTCTGAAAAACCTTTTCCCTCACACATTTTAAAATAATTTATTCAGTGGATACGATTGTTGTAATGTTATCACAGAGTGTCATGAATTAGCAGACTTGAAACAATTTAGAGATGATAAACTATATATACTTTAATTTTTTCCCTTTATATTTTAGTTTTCATGGAATTGTTGTAGATCTTATAAGTAAATAAAAATTATTTTTTAAATCACAGAAGATTTGTTTGAAATGGTTTCAACAAGGGTTATCATTACATTGTTAACTAACAGAAAAGTAAAATTTCTATTTGCTGTAGGTTGCCTAAATTAATCTGTTTTATATTTACTGTAGGAAAACCATAAATTAACAGAATTTTTTCATCTTTTAATTACGGAACAAAGTCCGGGTAATGAGCTGCCAGTACATTTTCTGTTATTTTACGGATTTATTTAATATTTGCTTTTTTTTTTACTGTAGTTATATCATTAAATAACAGAAAGTGTCCTGTTTTTTTTACTATAAATACATCATTAAATGACAGAAAGTGTCCAGTCTTTTACTATAGATACACCTATAAATAACAGAAAATTTCTGTTTTTTTTACAGTGGGCACACTGTGAATTAAAAGAAAATTTCCGTTTTTTAATTACGGGACAAAGTCCGGTAATGAGCTGCCAGTACTTTTTATTTACAGTTATTTTACGGATTTATTTCTTAGAGTGTACGGCTGCCAAATAAAAACCATAAAATTAAAGTAAAATCTTCTATTTAAAAAAAAAAAAAGTTTTTCCTGCATTATTGTGATAATATACCTTAAAAATCGTACAAAAAAGGGTCAAATGACTGGCAGCTACGGCTGCCAAACAAATACCATATAATTAAAGTAAAATATCCTAATTTAAATAAAGTGTAAAAAATTTTAACAGACATGTGATGTCACCATGATTGAGATCAGTGTTTGCTTTAGTAGGGCTCATGACTCTTGAGTTTTACACAAGTTTTTCTCTGGTTGCTTTAACTGTGTTTTAATGCACATTTATTATGGCAATAATTGCAAGAGAAAATATAAGCTGATTCTGATCGTTTATTGATGATTTTATAGTCATTATAAGATCTGATTCATTGATATGACAGTCGAATCTCTGTTAGCTGTGAATACATTATATTAGGGCTGGGCGATATATCGCACGATATGTTATGCGCATCTCGTCAGTAAAGCCGGTTCCTTGATTAGTAGTAAATCACCTTCACCTGCTTTCAGACGGAGCGGCATTTACTACACAGCACAAACTCCAGTGTTAAATTAACACTCAAGAGTGTTAAAGTTAATAAGATAATTAAGTGATTAATTTAGTGATGATTGAGCATCATTGAAGACACCTGAAGAATCACTGAAGGAGAAAATCTCAAATTGTAAGCCACCGTTATGGCGATCATTGGTTGCTTTAGTTGGGCTCTTGACCCTTATATTATTAACTTTAATTTTTGTTTGGCTGTTTTATCTGAGTTATAACTGCCAGATGAACAAAGAAAAAAAGTGATCTGATGGTGTTGGTTATATTATGACAATCATCATATGAACTTCATGTTTTTGATTTATGTTGTTTGTTACAGCATAACTGTGATTCTGCATAAATATCCAGAATTTTAGATATAATATAAAGGATTTCTTAAAAGATGTTTTCTAAAAAAAAAAAAAAAAAAATCTTTCTTTTAGGCACACACATACTTCAAGATTCAGTCTATGCATCTCAACAATGGTGATGAACAGAATATTCAGTTAGTTTATTTATGCAGATTCACAGTTATGCTGTAACAAACAAGATATATCAAAAACATTAAGTTCATATGATGATTGTCATAATATAACCAACACCATCAGATCACTTTTTTTCTTTGTTCATCTGGCAGTTATAACTCAGATACAACAGCCAAACAAAATCTAAAGTTAATAATATAAGGGTCAAGAGTCCAACTAAAGCAACCAATGATCGCCATAACGGTGGCTTACAATTTGAGATTTTCTCCTTCAGTGATTCTTCTGGTGTCTTCAATAATGCTCAATCATCACTAAATTAATCACTTCATTATCTCATTAACTTCAACACTCTTGAGTGTGGACTCAAGGAGTTTTTGCTGTGTACAAAGAGCCGTAGTTAACTGACAAGCTGAGCCATATCGCATTAATTATCGCTGGCGATACGTCCGCGATATTGATGCGATATGGCTCAGCTTGTCAGGTAACTACGGCTCTTTGTAGTAAATGCCGCTCCGTCTGAAAGCAGGTGAAGGCGATTTACTATTAATCAAGGAACCGGCTTTACTGACGAGGTGCGCATAACAAAATCGTGCGATATATCGCCCAGCCCTACATTATATAGATGGATTTTAGTGTTCTACAAAGGCAAGTATGATTTGTTGAAATATTGTGGGATCAGTATTATAGCAATCTCAATTTAAAAATATATATCGTTGCTGCCTGATTAAACTCACGTATGTCCAAAACGGTTACTTTTCAGGAAGTGAAAAAAACACGTAATTTCAAAAGCAGTTGAACGTAGCGTTGTCATACTTGGTATGGCAACTTTAAATGTAACATATTCTTGCCAGTGTAATGATATAATCCACATTTGACCAAAATCAAGTTTAAATGGACATACGTGCATATTTTACAGTAACGGTGGTCGATACGCGTTTTTCCGATCATTAATTAGAATGACCCAGTCGCGTTTCATATTGACAGATAAATAGGCTACGCTCAGTTTATTAAATAGCCTACGTCTCAGTTTATTAAATACGCTCAGTTTATTATATGTATCTTGCAAACTATAGAGGGACAATGAATCAATACACTGACATGGCAATGCTAGACTGATACTATGAGGGGGAAGCAGGTGAAGCACTGCTACTAGGGCGCAGAGATATCACGCAACACCTGAAATAAAGCTTGCCACAAAGAACCGGCGAAAGTAATGATTATGCATGAAACATTTGAATTGTTGATATAGTTGATAAATTGATAAAGACTCGCCATCTTGCAGTAGCCGTGAACGCACCTAGAGAGAAATGCACACTTCATATGACTTAGCCTACATAAGTAGAGAGTAGTCAATTTCTTTTAGTTTGTAATTATTTTGTTAAAAATTACACATTTCAAGCTTTCTATAGATATACAGGTCTGTGAGGCAATAGCTTATACGCTAAGTTTCTGTTCATTTATGCGCTCCAGTTCACGCGCCGGCGCGGCCGTGTCCTGATTATGTTGCCAACTATATTTGCTTCTTATTTATTAATCAAGGCAAATTTGTTGATGAAACATTGATTAAAATGAAGATACAATTTACACAAAACGAAATTTTCAAGCAAAAATAATATTCGAAGATCGCTGGGTATTATTTGATTATTAGCATGTGAGCAAAGCGGAGTGGTGTGACGCTTATAATTAAAAAACTTAAACATATGTTTTATATTTGTGTTTAAATATATATATATTTTTTTTATTTCATCTATGTTGATTATATGAAAACGTAACCGCATGAGATGAGATAGGATCAGAAGATGACCAATAGACCTATATCGGAAAACATTTGGAATGGGTCAGATCTTGATCTACTAAGTTTTGTTTTGTAGAAAGCCTTTCTTTAAATTTTATTTCGTTTTGTATAAATTGTATCATCATTTTAATCAATGTTTCATCAACAAATTTGCCTGGATTAATAAATAAGAAGCACTTCATATGAAGTGTGCATTTCTCTATAGGCGCGTTCACTACTGCGAAGATGGCTAGTCTGCAATGTCAACTTTATCAATTTATCTACTTTATCAACAATTCAAATGTTTCATGCATAATCATTACTTTCGCTGGTTCTTTGTGGCAAGCTTTATTTCAGGTGTTGCGTGATATCTCTGCGCCCAAGTAGCAGTGCTTCGAAACTTCACAAGACCGGCGAGAGGGGTGGGAGATACGCGGCGTGATTGACAGCTTTGACACCAAATGGACATACGTGAAAATCAGATTACATGATTCCACAACTTTTCATTGGTCATTTAGATAATGTGAAGCATGCTGTATACCAGGTGTGCCCAACCCTGTTCCTGGCGATCGACTGTCCTGCACAGTTCATCTCCAACCCTAATCAAACACACCTGAAGGTCTTCAATTAAGGTCTTAACAACCAATTAAGGTCTTCAGGATTACTTGAAAATTAAAGGCAGGTGTGTTTGATCAGGGTTAGAGATAAACTGTGCAGGACAGTCGATCGCCAGGAGCAGGGTTGGGCACACCTGCTGTATACGGAAATGAACCTGGACATTCTTTCCGTCGAAAAATCTCAAAATTGGCAAAATGGACATACGCGGTTTTCATCGGACAGCGGCGAGATATTCTACATAAAATGTTTTGAGTTGGTTTATTTTGTTAGGATTATGGAGACATCAATAATCAACATATGAATCTCAACAATGGTGACAATAAGCAAAGCTTTTTTGTGACTTTATAATAGGTCAGATTCTTTTTCATTGTCACCATTGTTAGGATTCATACGCAAATTCTAACACAGTCTCATCCCAAGAAGTCATATATTGACGTCTTGGGACGTCTTTTGACCATACGTCAATATCCGCCTTTTTAGGGTACCCTTAAACGTCGGTTATATGACGATCCTGGGACGTCATACAACTGACGCTTTACCTTTAACGTCAGTTAGGTGACGGGTAGGTTTAGGTCTGGGGTAGAGTTAGGATCCGATAACGTCATCTAACCGACGTTTAAGGGTACCCTAAAAAGGCTGATCCAGCAATATTATAACAATAAGTTAGAAGACATTAACAAGCATGAGCACAAAAAAAATTAGTTTACAATGATACACACAGACATCAACAATCAGCGTATGAATCGCAACAATGGTGACAATCAAAATTACTTTTCTGCAATGCATGCTGGGTACCAGCATAGTACAAAACTCCCAGCATGCATTGCAACATGAATCAAATAGCTGAATTGTCCTATTATTTTGTTTGATTCTAAATATTTGCTTTTATTTTTTGCCGTTGTTTTTGTTGTGAATTAGTAGCTTTTCAGTGATGTTCTGAATTATTCTGTTTATCTAAATATTTGTGATTGTCACCATTGTTGAGATTCATACGCTGATTGGTGACATCTGTATGTGTCTGCATAGACCAACTTTTTATTTCATGTTTGTTTAAAGATTTAAAACGATTGCTAGATCTCATGCTGCAGTAACACAGGGTTTGTGATGTGAATATATTAGTGGCACAACATAATTGTTAGATTAAAGTACCTCAGTGAATCAGTCTGTTTCATGATGATTATAAAACCATCAACAGCTAACCATGATCACCTGATCTCATTTCACTTTAGCTTTCTTTGCTGCTGCAAATGTGTTTGACAAACACACTGTCACAACAGCCAACACAGACAAAAGATATAAGAAGAGTTAAGAGCCCAACTAATGGAAACAGTAATCACTATTATGGTGACTTCAAATGAAACGCATTAGAGTTAAACCTCTGTTAATTCTCAATAAAACTTTTGTAGACGTCTGACAGAAATAAAGTCAGTCTGGTTAGTAATGCTGTTTGTGGGGTTGTTTAATCCTCCTCTGCTGAGATCTTCACAGATTTAATGTCTTCTTTTCTTTTGGATTTCATCTGAAGTTGTGGCTGAAATTACTCCATATATATACACACATTTTTTGGCTACGATAAGGTCCAGTGCGGGTTTATTTCTTTGCTCTTGGCTGTCATGTGGCATTGCTATGCAGAGGTGTAAAGTCCAGGTTCAGAAAGTAAAAGTCCTCCTCAGTATTGTGTTCCAATCATCTGGATTTGCTAATTCAGAAAGGAGAGAGAACTAATTAGTGAAGTCAGCTGACTGAGTTCATGGGTGGAATAAACATATGGCAAGACTTCTACTCATTGGCCCCTGGATTTCCCACCTCTGGATAAGATATTGTGTCTGTAAATAGCTGTTTCCACAAAAAAAGTATGAATTTTTGCATTACAAATCTTTAAATGCTGTTTTCTCAAAATGAGTATTTTGTCATTCTCCAGTAGAAACTTCTCAGCCTGTGTAGCACCTATGTACACCAAACTTTCCAGTTATACACTTAGCAGTATTCTGAAGATATTTTCAGAGGGATTTGTTTATAAATCATTCCTGGCCTGATTTATGTGACATTTTAATACAAAAAATATGGCGAGAATTGATTTTTTAAGGCTATGGACAGTATATTTTGATTTTCTAGGTAATGAAAGCATATATCCTGAAATCCCTCTGAAATTCTTTTTTCATCGTGTGTGTAAACAAAATGAAAAAATAATTTTGCACCTGGCTTTATCATATGGTCAGATCTATCTACCGAAAATATATGCAAAATTGTGCATATTTAATGAGATAATGCCTAATTTGCATAATTAAACATACAAATTTCAAAAACTTATAATACATTTTTTTATATACTTGTGTAAGTAATCAACTGAGAAAGTTTTATGGTGATATCTATTATTTAAAAAAATTACCCTATTCACCTGTAGTGTCTCGCCTTAATAAGTCATACCAATCAGGTGGTATCAATAAAGCAGACAACTGCTTTATGAATATTAGGGCTCATTTAAAAGCTACAGGTATATTTGTTGGAGCTGGTTGGAACTAAACTCTGCAGGGCTGTGGCCCTCCAGGACCTGAGTTTGACACCCCTGAGAGGAAGTATGTAAAATGCAGTTACATTATTTTCCTGATTTCTGAATATTAATGACTGGCAGCTGAATTTTAAATGTAAATTAATTATCAACTGCATAAGCTTTAAACAAATGTTTTTAAATACATATTGTTGTATAATGCACAACTTAATTCCCCTATTACTTCACAAAACAAAAAACAATATTCAACATCCTAATCTTGAAAAATAGGTCAATATTTATTTAATTTATAACTTTAAAATCTGCATGAAAAAAAGTCATAAAACAGTGTATTTTGTATTATTTTGATTTCATTTTTATTTACATTTTTTTTTAAATGGACATGAAATTAAATATTTTTAAATTACTTGAAACAAATTAGCTGTCATGGCCCTTCACACAAAGAAGAAATGTCGCAAACGACATACATTTAAAACCACAAGTTGACCAACATGATCATTCATAATAAAATGGTTCTGAAAAACATAGACACGGATGAATTTTCACCACTTCATTACCAGACAAACATGTCCAAACAACAAGACCCCAAGTGAGTCCAACAAACTTCTGATCAAAAATGGAGAACAATTGACCCTTTGCGTGGAGCTTGACAGATACAGTTAGAGACAGATAGAGAATATCAGAGGTGTCAAATCCAGGGTCAGAAAATAAACTTCCTGCCATATTTTTATTTCACCCATGAACTCACACAGCAAAAACTCCTGTGTTAATGAACTCTCATGGGAGTTTATTTTGCTCCAGACTCAAGAGTGTTAAAGTTAATGATATAATTAAGTGATTGATTGAGTGATGACTGAGTATTATTGAAGACACCTGATGATAACAAGCAGAATCACTGAAGGACAAAGGCACATTTTTTAAGTCTCCATTATGGTGGTCAGTGTTTACTTTAGTTGAGCTCTTGACCCTTAAACTTTTATTGTTAGTTTTTTTTTTTTTTACTGTTGTAACTGAGTTACAACTGTCAGATGAACTACAAGAAAAGCTGAAAGATGAAATCACATGTTGACATTGACCTGAATCACTGAATTCATTAAGAAAAAATTACCTTATTGATTACAACAGAATATGATTATACAGTATACTATTTTCTGCTTTTACAATATAACCCAAAATATTTCTTAAAAGATGTTCTGATCCAAAGACTTTTTTTTATTATTTGGACTTTGGACACACAGACATCAAGAATCAGCCTGTGATTCTCACCAATGGTGACAGTAATAAAGCATGTTGCAGTGCATTCTGGGTGCCACCAATCAAAACTCATCCATGGCTCCCATCATGCATTGCGGTATGAATAAATTATGATCTGAATTTTCTTAGTAATTTTCTTTTCCTAATTGAATATTCTGTTTGTCACCATTGTTGAGACTCATATACTGAATATTGATTTCTGTGAGTGCCTAAAACAAAGACTTACTACTTTATCAGAACAACTTTAAAGAAATCATTTTGATTATACAGAAAAAAATCTGGATTTTTTTATATAGAAACTCTGTGATTCTGCAATGACCAACATGCTTTTAGGCTGAGAGAAGGCTCTAAATGAGTTCAGTTATACTGATCAAATGATGATTATGTGTAAACATAATAGCATCTGATCACCTTTTCTCTTTGTTCACCCGGCTGTCATAACTCAATTATAGCAGTAAAACAAAAGATTAAGTTAAACATTTAAAGGTCACCTGCCCAACTAAAACAAACACTGATCACCCTAATGGTGACTGAAATTTAGATTTGCTCCTTCAGTGATTCTGCTTGTTATCATCAGGTGTCTTCAATAATGCTCATTCATCACTCAATTAATCATTTAATTAGCTCATTAACTTTAACACACTTGATTGTTAATTTAACACTCATATTTTAACACTTTCACAATATTGAGTCTGGAGCCAAATAATCTCCTATGAGAGTTCATTTAAGACAGGAGTTTTCGCTGTGTGAGTTCATGGGTGAAATAAAAATATGGCAGGAATTTTACTTTCTGACCCCTGGATTTGACACCTCTGCTTCTTTCACAGATGAGTTTGACTCTGAGAGTCCTGATCCGATCACTGCTTCATTTCATAATCCAAATAACATTTGAGCGCTTGGGTCCACATGTTAAAGAGTGAAACTAATTCAGCTCTTTCTATTTGTCCTGTAGTGAATCGGTGAAGGACGATGACGTCTTCTAAAGAGCTGCTTCTAAAATCACTAGAAGACCTGGAAACAGATGACATAAAGGGGTTTCAATGGCACTTGTTAAATCATAAATATATACCAAAGTCTAAAATGGAAAATGCAGATAGGTATAAAACAGTGGATAACATGGTGGACCAGTTAGGACAAAAAGAAGCAGTGAAGATCACGGTGGAGATCCTGAGGAAGATAAACAAGAATAATCAGGCTGAGCAGCTGGAGAACAGTCATAAGCAAGGTAACAGGTTAAAGATAAAATTAAATTGTTAAATGTGCGGTTTAAAAAATATTAATTTGATTTATATATATATATATATATATATATATATATATATATATATATATATATATATATATATATATATATATATATATATATATATATATATATATATATATATATATATATATATTTGAAATATGTAAAATATCTACTTCTTACAAAATAATGTTTACAGTGTGACAGTTTACAGAATAAGTGAATAACTGGATTTCAGGTCAAATCTTCCTTTTTGCTATGTTGTGTTTGAGTCGTTTATTGTTACTGTATTTTCATTCTGACCTCTTTTTTCTCACACAGCTCAGGCTGAGGGCAGTACTGAGGATCCGGAGCCTGTTGGAGCCATTTCAAAACCGATCAGGGGTAAATAATGATCACTGTATACAGATAAACCCTTAATTTAGTTTTATTCCTACAGATGTGGCTTTGAAGAATTCATAAAAAAAATAAAAATAATAATAATGTGGCAATGGCATCACACAATTAGTCACTCTTGATCACAGTGATTCCTGATTCTAGTGGTTATTCCAGAGTACTCCCCTCCCTCTTAAGCTATAAATGTGTTTGCTTTTTAAACAATGCATAAACAAATTACATAACTAAAAATGACTTAAGGAAGATAACACTGTATTTCAAAATCACATAAATGACCTATGGATTAGGATTTTTTTCTTAATTATGTTTTATTGACAAAGTTTGGGAGGAGCACCTGATCAGCATGAGAAGAGACCTACAAATTAGGGACGGGCGATATATGGACTATATCACAATATTTTCTGGTATTTATTGCGACAACGATATTAATGACAATATAAATGTAGTTCCATTCACCACTGTTTCTGGCTGCAAGTGATAGATTTTTGCACAGCAAAATCCCAGAGCTAAATAAACTCTGCTCATGAGAACATTTGGTAACACTTTATTTGAAGGGGTGTGCATAAGACTGACAAGACACTGTCATAAACATGACATAAAACCTGTCATGAACATGAAGGAGTCTTTATGAAGGTTTATGACTGTTGTCATTAGCTGTCATTCGGTAAATTATGACACTTTTAAGGCAAAGTTGACATTGTTTAAAATGTTTTGTAATGTTTAGACATTACTATTTTCTGCTTTTTTTCAATATAACCCAAAATATATCTTAAAAGTTGTTCTGATCCAAAGACTTTTGTTTTGAAGATTGGGCTTTGGACACAGACATCAAGAATCAGCCTGTGATTCTCAACAATGGTTACAATAATAAAGCATGTTGCAGTGGCTGCTACCAATCACATCTCATTAATGGCCCCCATCATGCATTGCGATATGAATAAATTATGATCTGAATTTTCTATGTAATTTACTTTTCCTAATTGAATATTCTGTTCATCACCATTGTTGAGATGCATAGACTGAATCTTGATATCTGTGTGTGCCTAAGAGAAAGATTTTTTTTTTTTTAGAAAACAACTTTTAAGAAATCCTTTATATTAAATCTAAAATTCTGGATATTTATGCAGAATCACAGTTATGCTGTAACAAACAACATTCAAAAACATGAAGTTCAAATGATGATTGTCATTATAACCAACACCATCAGATCACTTTTTTTCTTTGTTGATCTGGCAGTTATAACTCAGATACAACAGCCAAACAAAATCTAAAGTTAATAATATAAGGGTCAAGAGCCCAACTAAAGCAAACAATGATCGCCATAACGGTGGCTTACAATTTGAGATTTTCTCCTTCAGTGATTCTTCAGGTGTCTTCAATAATGCTCAATCATCACTAAATTAATCACTTAATTATCTCATTAACTTCAACACTCGTGGACTCATATACATTCGCTGGAGTGTTAATTTAACACTGAAGTTTTTGCTGTGTACAAAGAGCCGTAGTTAACTGACAAGCTGAGCCATATCGCATTAATTATCGCTGGCGATACGTCCGCGATATTGATGCGATATGGCTCAGCTTGTCAGTTAACTACGGCTCTTTGTAGTAAATGCCGCTCCATCTGAAAGCAGGTGAAGTTGATTTACTACTAATCAAGGAACCGGGTTTATTGATGAGGTGCGCATAACAATATCGTGCGATATATCGCCCAGCCCTATTTCAGAGTTAAGTTTACCTTATGGATTATAGCAGCACTGTCGTTGTAGAGTATGCATTTTTTAGCCTTTTCAATTAAATCCAAATGATGAAATCATTACAAAAAAAAAAAAACACCTTAAAAAGTATTTTAGGTAGGCACATACAGACATGAAGAATTAGCGTATGAATCTGAACAATGGTGACTAACAGATGACCTCTGAACATGAGCTCATTATTTATTCATGCAGCAATGCATGATGGGAGCCATGAATGAGATTTGATTGGTGGCATCCAGAATACACTGCAAAATGCTTTATAATTGTCACCATTGTTGAGAGTCACAGGCTGGTTCTTGATGTCTGTTAAAAAAAACAGTTTTGTATGTGAATAAGTTTTAAGAAATTGTTTGGGTTACATTGTAAAAGTTGCAAATATTATGATTTTCAAGGACAGTGCTGCCATAATCAATAAAGCAAATGTAACTCAGAAATTAGGCTCTATTCAAGTCAAATGATTGTGAAATAATGATAATGTTAAAAACACAACCAACACCATTAAATCACCTTTTCTCTTTGTTCATCTGGCTGTTATAACTCAGGTACAGGAGCCAAACAAAGAACTAAAGTTAAAGACTTAAGGGTCAAGAGCCCAACTAAAGCAAACACTGATCTCCATATTGGTAACATACCAATTACGATTTTCTCCTTCAGTGATTCTGCTTGTTAACATCAGGTGTTTTCGATAATGCTCAATTATCACTCAATTAATCACTTAATTATCTCATTAATTTTAGCACTGCTTCAGTGTTCATTTAACACTCTCTGAGTGTGGACTCATATAAACACTGAGCAGTGTTAATTTAACACTGGTGATTTTGCTGTGTAATTTACCGAATGACACTTAATGACAACAGTCATAAACATTCATAAAGACTCCTTCATGTTCATGACAGGTGTTATGTCATGTTTATGACAGTGTCATGTCAGTCTTATGCACACCCCTTCAAATAAAGTGTTACCGAACATTTGCACCCACTCTAAAAAGTGTAAAGTAACTTTGAATAAGAGTTAAAGTTAAATAGATAATTAAGGTATTAATTAAATTAAGGCAACAAGCAGAATCGTTGAAGAAAAGAGAAACACAAGAACTACAACTGACTTCAGTCACAGCCTTAGATGAAATCAACTGAAGAGAAAATAAGACATTAAATCTCTGAAGATCTCAGCTGAGGAGGATTAAACAACTCCAAAAACAGCATTACCAGCTTTACTTATTACTAACCAGACTGACTTTATTTCTGTCATACGACTAGAAGTTCTTGAGAATTAACAGAGGTTTAGGTGTTGATGGTTTAATGAAAACCAATATTGTGATCAGTGTTTCAGTGTTTCAGATCAGTTGGGCAGTTTGACTCTTAGCTTTTGATGTGAGTTTGTTATCTTTATAACAGCGTTTTCCAAAACACATAATTTGTTGCAAAGAAATCTGGAAACAGAGATGATCAGGTGATATAGTTTTCAGCATCATAAAGTAGAATAAGTCACTGATCTTGTTCCTGACCAAAAGTTCTTATTTGTTATTAACAGATTCTATTCACCAACAAAACTTTCTCACCACAGATCAGACAATCTGAAAATAGATTTTCAAATACATTGTAGGAATTTTTTAAGACACATAGACATCAAGAATCAACATATGAATCTCAACAATAGTGACATGCTTTAATGCATGCTGGGAGCCATGAATTTTATACTATGATGACTCCCAGCATGCATTGCGGCATGAAGCATGTCACCATTGTTGAGATTCATATGTTGATTCTTGATGTCTGAAGAGTTTTTTTTTTTTTCCATAATGCAATTTAAAATGTAATTTGGAATGTCTGATCTTTTGTAAGAAAATATTGTTGGTGAATATTTTTTTTTTACAACAAATAACTGTTGGTCTTTAGTCAGGAATAATATTAGTGAATTATTCTTCTTTACGATACTGAAAACTATTATTATTGGATCATCTTTGTTTCTGGTTTCCTTTGCAACGAATTATGTATATTGGTAAGCACTGTTACAAAGACCAAAATCTCACGTAAAATACCAAGGGTAAAACTGGCCAACTAAATGAAACATTGATCACCAAAATGATGGCCACACATTTTCAGTTAATTCTCAAAAATAACTTCTGTAGACGTCTAAAAGAAATAAAGTCAGTCTGGGGTGTCCCAGTCCACGGCCACACCCCCGTGCTAATGGTACTGCCCACGGCGCAAATAAAGACGAAAATTAGAAAATCAGATTTCATTTATTCAAATGTTTGTTTCTGAAGTCACAATTTAGCACAAGTAAAATTGAAAAAAAGGGAGAAAATGCAACTATCCCTTGATAATGTAACTGGAAAAACAAGAAAAATGTTTCAATTTTTCATCTTTGCATTTGCATTGTATGGTCTGAAAATTGAATAGTGAAGCGTTACACGGACCGTGAGGTTACACTTTTAGCTCACTGTGACCTCACATTGTGATCATATGGATAGATCGAGATCAATGTGTTAACTGGGGAATCTACAGATGTCCATTATGCAAATAGACCTTCACACCAAGACCGGTTTTAAATAATAATGTGGTGATCGCTGAAATGGTGGAGATACTAAAGAATACGAGACTCCAATCTGTTTCAGTTCCTACAGTTCCTCACACTGGATCTGGAGATGTGCAGTGCGACTCCTGCACTGGAAATAAACAGAAAGCAGTGAAGTCGTGTCTGGAGTGTCGAAGCTCTTACTGTCAAATTCACCTTGAACAGCACGATAGTCTCTTCAGAGGTAAAGGACACAATCTGATAGATGCCACTGGACGACTACATGAGACGATCTGCCCTCAACATGATAAAATGCTGGAGATTTACTGCCGTACCGACCAGCGGTGTATCTGTGTGGTGTGTTTCGTGGATGAACACAAAAATCATGACACTGTATCAACTGCAGCAGCGAGGACAGAGAAACAGGTATGAACTTAAAGACTTGTTGACAATGGCTTTTGTGCAATTGTGCAATATTATGCAATTGTGGATGTTGTCATAATAGTTTCATAAAGATAATTATGTAGTAAAAATCTATAAAAAGCCCAAATAAGTAACACAAACACTAAACAAAATGACAAATCCTTTAATAATTCAACTATATAATAAAACCATCCTTTGTAGTAAGACATTACTATATGTAACGACAACGATTGTTAGGGTAATGTAACGATTACTATATGTAAACAACACTGGATGTTGATAACTCTAGGCTAGTTCAATCCAAGTAACCCATTTCAAATAGGCTAGATAACCTCAATTCACTCAAACGATTCCTGTGAATCAATTTCCATTTGACAGTTATCACAAACACAGTTCAAATTGACATTTGAAACCTTCAGTTCATTCAAACACAGTTCGGTTCACTCTATATCAGTGAAATGTTTGTTTGTGTGTGTGTGTGTGTGTGTGTGTGTGTGTGTGTGTGTGTGTGTGTGTGTGTGTGTGTGTGTGTGTGTGTGTGTGTGTGTGTGTGTGTGTGTGTGTGTGTGTGTGTGTGTGTGTGTGTGTGTGTGTGTGTGTGTGTGTGTGTGTGTGTGTGAGTGTGTGTGTGTATCAAACTGTTGTACCAGTCTGTGGCAATGTCAACTTTGATGCAATGACTTGTGATCACTTGCAATGACCAGAGGTGTCAAATCCAGGGTCAGAAAGTAAAATTCACAGCAAAAACTCCAGTGTTAAATTAACTCTCCTGGGAGTTTATATGGCTCCAGACTCAAGAGTGTAAAGTGTTAAAATATGAGTGTTAAATTAACACTCAAGAGTGTTAAAGTTAATGAGCTAATTAAGTGAATAATTGAGTGATGATTGAGCATTATTGAAGACACCTGATGTTAACAAGCAGAATCACTGAAGGAGAAAATCACAAATTCTACGTCACCATTATGGAGATCGGTGTTTGATTTAGTTGGGCTCTTGACCCTTATATTTTTAACTTTAGGTTTTCTTTGTCTTTTGTATCTGAGTTAAAACATCCAGATGAACAAAGACAACTAGTGATTGGATGGTGTTGGTTATGCTTTGACATAATCATGACATAATCATGTAAACTAAACTTCTTGAGATAGTTTAACTTGTTAATTACAATTGCTCTGTGATTCCACAGCATAGGACTTTCAGTGTTTTTAAAACAATCCAAAATATCTCAAAAAAACTTTAAAAAGTAATTTTTATTTAGAAATACAGACATCAATAATCAGACTGTGTATCTCAACAATGGTGACAATAATAAAGCATGTTGCAGTGGCTGCCACCAATCACAACTCATTAATGGCTCCCATCATGCATTGCAGTGTGAATAAATTATGATCTGAATCTGCATTTCCTAATTGAATAATCTGTTCGTCACCATTGTTGAGATGCATAGACTGTTTCTTGAGATACATAGATTGATTCTTGATGTCTATGTGTACTGTAAAGAACACTTTTTTATATTTATTTTTTTAAATCAAGTAAATAATTTAAGAAATCCTTTCTATTATATTGAAAATTCTGGATCTTTGACATATAATTAGTGATGCTATAATCCATAATAAAAATCTAAGAAATTAGAATCTTAATGAGTTCAGTGATCAAGTTCATATGATGATTACATCATAACATAAATCAAGAACATCAGATCACCTTTTCCCTTTGTTCATCTGCCTGTTATAACTCAGTAACAACAGACAAACAAAATCTAAAGTTAACAAAATATAAGAGTCAAGAGCCCAACTAAAGCAAACACTTATCACCATAACGGTGGCTTACAATTTGTGATTTTCTCCTTCAGATATTCTGCTTGTTAACATCAGGTGTCTTCAATAATGCTCAATCATCACTCAATTATTCACATAATTATCTCATTAACTTTAACACTCTTGAGTGTTAATTTAACACTCATATTTTAACACTTTACACTCTTGAGTCTGGAGCCATATAAACTCCCAGGAGAGTTAATTTAACACTGGAGTTTTTGCTGTGTTCCTGCCATATTTTTATTTCACCCATGAACTCACACAGCAAAAACTCCTGTGTTAAATGAACTCTCATGGGAGATTATTTGGCTCCATACTCAATATTGTTAAAGTGTTAAAATATGAGTGTTAAATTAACAATCAAGTGTGTTAAAGTTAATGAGCTAATTAAATGATTAATTGAGTGATGATTGAGCATTATTGAAGATACCTGATGATAACAAGCAGAATCACTGAAGGCGCAATTCTAAATGTTAGTCACCATTAGGCAGTAACGTGCGGAAACGTCTTGTCAAGGGTAGGCTGTGACCTATCAATGTGGCATATTCACAGGGGCGTAATTTGCCGCTGCGATCGGTGGCGCGGTTACAGTGTATCTCGTGGCTCACGCAGTCTTCACATGCACGCGTGGAGACTCTTTGTTCGTTCCGGTGAAATCACAAAACAAAAATGTACACAAACGTGTCCCTGCTTAATATAATACAACCACTGATGAACATATTCGGTTTTGATGAGAAAACAAAAAAAACCTATACGAGTGTGGATTAGAACCCCGAACCTCTGACATGCTCGGCAAAAGTTCTACTACTGGACCATTAAAGGACTCAAGTCAATTTGTCAGATCTATATATTTATTCACGTGATTCATTCATTTATACACATACGCGCACACACATACACCTGTCCCACCCACTTTTTAAAACAAAGTTAAGCCACTGTATATTCATTCAGGTAATCTAGCAACCCAAGTTAATATCAAGCATCATCATATCGCTGCCTGTATACAGAGCAAAGTCAGAATCGCGGATTGAGTGACAGCGAGTGGATCACGTGATATGAAGCAGTCTCGGTCTCTGCCTCAATGTTGATAATTCAAAACAGCATGAGAACTGACTGCGCATGCGCAAATCTCTGTAAACTGCGTTCTATGGACCAAAGAGGCACGGCGAACCTCTGCCTCAATGACCATGGCCTTGAATTTCCTGCATGAAACAATGGTTTTTAGGAGCAAACTATGGCAAAAAGAGTATTATATAAGTATTCCTGATTTTTTTTGTTACAAAAATTTATATTTGGAATAAAATAAATGCAATTAATAATGTGGTGAATTAATAAAGCTCTTGGGATTAATAAATGTAATGTCAGCATTTCCTTTGTTGAGGCACTGCCTACCCTGCCTACCCTGACCGCACGTCCCTGCCATTAGGGTGATCAGTGTTTTTTTTAGTTGGGTAGGTGACCTTTAAATATTTAACTTAACCTTTTGTTTTACTGCTGTAGTTGAGTTATGACAGTCGGATGAACAAAGAGAAAAGGTGATCAGATGGTATTATGTTTACACATAAACATCATTTGATCAGTGTCACTGAACTCATTTAGAGCCTTCTCTTAGCTTAAAAGCATGTTGGTCATTGCAGAATCACAGAGTTTCTAAATAAAAAAATCCAGATTTGTTCTGTATAATCAAAATGATTTCTTTAAAGTTGTTCTGATAAAATAGCAAGTCTTCGTTTTAGGCACACACAGACAGTATTCAGTGTATGAGTCTCAACAATGGTGACAAACAGAATATTCACTTAGAAAAAGGAAATTACTAATAAAATTCAGATCATAATTTATTCATGCCGCAATGCATGATGGGAGCCATGGATGAGTTTTGATTGGTGGCACCCAGAATGCACTGCAACATGCTTTATTACTGTCATCATTGGTGAGAATCACAGGCTGTTTCTTGATGTCTGTGTGTCCAAAGTCTAAACTTCAAACAATTGTTTTTGGATCAGAACAATTTTTAAGATATACTTTGGGTTATATTGAAAAAGCAGAAAATAGTATACTGTATAATCTAAACATAACCAACACCACCTGAACTACAAGAAAAGCTGGTCAGGTGGTGTTGGTTATGTTTAGATTATACAGTATACTATTTTCTGCTTTTTCCAATATAACCCAAAGTATATCTTAAAAATTGTTCTGATCCAAAAACAATTAATAGTTACAACAGCCAAACACAAAAAACTAACAATAACAGTTTAAGGGTCAAGAGCTCAACTAAAGTAAACACTGACCACCATAATGGAGACTTAAAAAATGTGCCTTTGTCCTTCAGTGATTCTGCTTGTTATCATCAGGTGTCTTCAATAATACTCAGTCATCACTCAATCAGTCACTTAATTATATCATTAACTTTAAAGGAGCTGTATGTAAGAAATGTATTTCAATTAATCATAAAATGGCCGTGATATGTCACTAGACATTAAGAAATCATGTTCATTTCAAATAATTATATCACTGACAACAGTCATCCGGCCAGGATATTGTCATTTAAAAAGTGAAGTTGCAGCCCTCAACTAGGGCTGGGCGATATATCGCACAATATTGATATGCGCATCTCGTCAGTAAAGCCGGTTCCTTGATTAGTAGTAAATCTCCTTCACCTGCTTTCAGATGGAGCGGCATTTACTACACAGCACAAACTCCAGCGTTAAATTAACACTCAAGAGTGTTAAAGTTAATAAGATAATTAAGTGATTAATTTAGTGATGATTGAGCATTATTGAAGCCACCTGAAGAATCACTGAAGGAGAAAATCTCAAATTGTAAGCCACCGTTATGGCGATCATTTGTTGCTTTAGTTGGGCTCTTGACCCTTATATTATTAACTTTAGATTTTGCTTGGCTGTTGTATCTGAGTTATAACTGCCAGATGAACAAAGAAAATCAAGCTTTCTATCCAATATTTTATCGTGAAGAAGCGCGGATATCTTGTTCATTGAACACACATTTAATTGAGCCAGTCTAATTTTAGAACTTGGGTTTTTTACGCGATTCTGCAACATCTTCTGAGGAAAATGTAAGTTAGATGAATAGATGCCACGAGAGTTAAGATGTCTTGAATGCCTAGATGAGGAATGAAGTACATTCATACGCTGATTGTTGATGTCTGTGTGTGTCATCAAAAACTGACTTTTTTTGCTCATGTTTGTTAAAATCTTCTAACTGAATGTTATAATATTGCTAAATCTCATGCTGCTGTAACACAGGGTTTGTGATGTATAAATATTAAAGTAACACTAAGGATTTTTCCTCTGCGGTCGCCCTACTGGTTGGAAACGAAATTGTCCATTGCCGCTGTCGTAAATAATTTAGCCTACCGTCGCACGCACACTCACTGTTTACCCAGCACCGGCTTTAGAATGAACGATGTCCACAGACAAGGTAGAGTATGTTACATGATTTCATGAAAGGATGATGTATTGTGACATCAGAAACGAAGAAAAAACGAAATAATGACTATTGTAGCGCTTGACGTAAAGCAGTCGAATTTTGTAGTTCGTTTTGTGCAGGGGTTCCTACCCGAAACCCGAAGTTACATAGTGCCAGTAAAAGCGACACAGACCACGTCAGGCGATGGTAGACGTGTCATTTAACTTATTTTAAGTCGATGTACCATCACAAGGGTCTTGGAAATATATTATGAAGGTTGAAAATTGTTACTTAGTGTTACTTTAATGGATCAACACAATTGTTAGATTGCAAAGACATCAGTCAAACAGGTTATTTTATGATGATTATAAAACCATCTGTGAGTGCAGCAAGCTGACTCACTAGCTTAGGACTTCAAATTTCTTTTGTACTCAACACAAAACGTCAGCGAATAAAAGTCTTGAATCCAAAGTTCTTCGTTTGACTGTTTAATTGTGAATTTCAAAACATAAAATAAAACAAAAACTTAGGATCTTTACTTTCCTTACAAATTAACTGTAGTTCTGTGTAGGTCAAAAGACTGTGTTGCTCCAAAGTCCAGTGGCTTCTTCTGACTGCTTCGCAGGATTCTATTTCTTTCATACTAAAATCTAACAACCAATCAAATTACATTATACTAGATCACTGGTCAACTGTTTACATTCAAATTTCTACATTCCATAAACAGGTAACCATCAACATGATCTCATTTCACTTTAGCTTTCTTTGCTGCTGAAAATGTGTCTGACAAACACACTGTCACAGCGGCCAAAAAACAAAATATATAATAAGAGTTAAGAGCCCAACTAATGGAAACACAGATCGCTGTTATGGTGACTTCAAATGAAACACATTAGAGTTAAACCTCTGTTAATTCTCAATAAAACTTCTATAGCCGTATGACCAAAATAAAGTCAGTCTGGTTAGTAATAAGTGAAGCTGGTAATGCTGGTGATTTATTCAATCTTGAACACATTTGTGTTTCATTCAGAGATATTTGGAGGAGATTCATACAGAACATCAACTGACAATCCAGAAGAACGAGAAATACATTCAGGAGCTGAGAGAGGCTGTGGCGTCTTATAAGGTGAGATTTGGAAATAATCAAATGGAAGGAAATTCATGTACAAGAAAAAGGTAAATCTTGTCATTTTTTTCAGCCTGATTATTTTTTATTTTTGTTTTCATAAAAGACAAGAAGAGATGTCTTGAGGAAAGTCTAGGCTGCTCTTTTTCAATGCAACAAAAGTGGATAGTGATTAACTCTTGGGCACAAAAAAGCATGAAAATAACATTGTGTGGTTGTTGATGTTGCATCACATGCCTGGGTGTCACCACAACTATCCTTTATGTTAGGATTATAGGACAGAATGAAATCATGAACTGATTTTAATGTGTCTTATAACAGCGCTCTGCACAGAGAGCAGTGGAGGACAGTGAGAGGATCTTCACTGAGCTCATCCACTCCTTTGAGAGACGTTGCTCTGAGGTGAAGCAGCTGATCAGAGATCAGGAACGATCTGCAGTGAGTCGAGCTGAAGAACAAGTGGAGCATCTGGAGCAGGAGATCGATGATCTGAGGAGGAGAGACGCTGAGCTGAAGCAGCTTTCACTCACACAGGATCATGTTCATTTCCTCCAAACTATAAAAAAAATGTTTCAACTTAAAAAAGTAAGTGTTCATCCTTCCTTAAAGTTTTAGGTTTAGTCAACTTGCTCCAAACTTTGTGGAAACATTTTGGGGATGAACCTTTTTTTTCTAACATGACTGCGCATCCGTGCACAAAGAAAGGTCCATAAAGACATGGATGAGCGAGTTTGGTGTGGAGGAACTTGACTGGCTTGCACAGAGTCCTGAACTCAACCCTTAGAACACTTTCGGTATAAATTAGAGCGGAGACGGCGAGCTGCTAAGCTTTACAATTACAGTGGGGAAAAAAAGTATTTAGTATTCAGCCACCAATTGTGCAAGTTCTCCCACTTAAAAAGATGAGAGAGGCCTGTAATTGTCATCATAGGTACACTTCAACTATGAGAGACAAAATGAGAAAAAAAATCCAGCAAATCACATTGTAGGATTTTTAATGATTTGAATTGCAAATTATGGTGGAAAATAAGTATTTGGTCAATAACAAAAGTTTATCTCAGTACTTTGTTATATACCCTTTGTTGGCAATGACAGAGGTCAAACGTTTTCTGTAAGTCTTCACAAGGTTTTCACACACTATTGCTGGTATTTTGGCCCATTTCTCTACGCAGATCTCCTCTAGAGCAGTGATGTTTCGGGGTTGTCGCTGGGAAACATGGATCTTTTAACTCCCTCCAAAGATTTCCTCTGGGGTTGAGATCTGGAGACTGGCTAGGCCACTCCAGTAGCTTGAAATGCTTCTTACGAAGCCACTCCTTCGTTGCCCGGGCGGTGTGTTTGGGATCATTGTCATGCTGAAAGACCCAGCCACGTTTCATCTTCAATGCCCTTGCTGATGGAATGAGGTTTTCACTCAAAATCTCACGATACATGGCCCCATTCATTCTTTCCTTTACACGGATCAGTCGTCCTGGTCCCTTTGCAGAAAAACAGCCCCAAAGCAGCGTATTGCATTCACTTGAAGAAAAAAATCTACTCTGTTTTTCTGAATTAATGAGTTAATTATCTCAGAATTACAAGATAATTTTTCATGGAAAAAAAGTTTTTGCTCTGTTTTTCTGAATTAACGAGTTAATTATCTCAGAATTACAAGATAATTTTTCATGGAAAAAAAGTTTTTTCTCTGTTTTTCTGAATTAATGACTTGATAAAACTCCGAAATTCAGAAAAACAGAGCAAAAACTTTTTTTCCATGAAAAATTATCTCGTAATTCTGAGATAATTAACTTGTTAATTCAGAAAAACAGAGCTAAACAAAATTCCATGCAAAATTATCTTGTAATTCTGAGATAATTAACTTGTTAATTCAGATAAACAGAGTAGATTTTTTTTCTTCAAGTGAATGCAAAACGCTTCCGTAGTTTCCACCCCCATGCTTCACAATAGGTATGGTGCTCTTTGGATGCAACTTCTCCTCCAAACACGACGAGTTGAGTTTTTACCAAAAAGTTATATTTTGGTTGCATCTGACCATATGATATTCTCCCAATCCTCTTCTGGATCATCCAAATACTCTCTAGCAAACTTCAGCTCACCATTCTTGTGATCATTTTGACCCCACGGGGTGAGATCTTGCGTGGAGCCCCAGATCGAAGGAGATTATCAGTGGTCTTGTATGTCTTCCATTTCCTAATAATTGCTCCCAGAATTGATTTCTTCACACCAAGCTGTTTACCTATTGCAGATTCAGTCTTCCCAGCCTGGTGCAGGTCTACAATTTTGTTTCTGATGTCTTTTGACAGCTCTTTGGTCTTGGCCATAGTGGAGTTTGGAGTGTGACTGTTTGAGGTTGTGGACAGGTGTCTTTTATACTGATAACAAGTTCAAAAAGGTGCCATTAATACAGGTAACGAGTGGAGGACAGAGAAGCCTCTTAAAGAAGTTGTTACAGGTCTGTGAGAGCCAGAAATCTTGCTTGTTTGTAGGTGACCAAATACGTATTTTCCACCATAATGTGCAAATAAATTCATTAAAAATCCTACAATAGGATTTTCTAGATTTTTTTTCCTCATTTTGTCTCTCATAGTTGAAGTGTACCTATGATGAAAATACAGGCCTCTCTCATCTTTTTAAGTGGGAGAACTTGCACAATTGGTGGCTGACTAAATACTTTTTTCCCCACTGTATATCAAACAGAAGCGAAACCAGCCACAACAGCAGCACATTGCAATATTTATTTACATCTAACTCTCAGAACTAACTTGCTCCCTGCGTCTCACCAACCCTTTCCTACTGCATAATCTTTTTTACTTTATTTATCATTTTCACTCCATATCAGCACACAGACAATTTGGGTCGCAATCTTCTTGCAGGCAATCATGTGTTTGGATGAGAAACGTATAAAAATGCGAATTCCTGATATGTAATTGTCCTGATAAAATCTGAAAATGTATTTCTGATATCAATAATATTTCAGATATCTAAAATGGCTTTCTTACTAGTAACAATCACATTCATGATATCAGAAATTAACATTGTCACTAGTGAAAATGGAATTCTTGATATCAAAAATGAACATTGTTACTAGTAGCAATTCAATTGTTGATATCAAGAATAGACATTTCAACTAGTGACAATTTAATTCTTGATATCAAAGATAAAGGTTTTTACTAGTAAGAATTGTATTTCTGATACTGTAGTGAAAATGTAAATGCTGATATCAAGAATAGCCATTGTTACTAGTAGAAATCTAATTCCTGATATCAATAACTATCATTTTAACTAGTGAAAATTGAATTGTTTATATCAAGAATTCATATCCTGGAAATGAACCCTTAAGGCGCCAGAGGTTTTTTCGTAAAACGTTCGATTTTGACATCTTAATTTTAAAAGACTATATCTTAAAAGTGAAACAAGATAGATACTTTCTGTAAATTGGAGAAATATTAAGGATGACCCAAGGTTTATGTAGGGATTTAATTTCCCCATCTAATTTGCATATTATGACGTCATATGGTGGCAGCAATCTTCCATTATAGAATTTTCATGAAAAGTCACATGTTTAAATGATAAAATGCAGCATTTCTTTTCCCCAAAAATGTCCATCACATTCTGTATGCTATATTGCACAATACTGAATGCTCGGGTATATAGTAAGTAGTAAACAAACTGTGTAAATCATTACTAATAAATGGTAGAACAAACCGTATGCATGTAGTGATTGGCCTTTTGCTGTAGAGATTTTCCATTTACTACATACATTAGGCACTCTGATTCCATGTTTGGGGCATATTTTATTCATATGACACACAAACACAAGTAGACAAGACCTGTTTAGTTCAAAAGATCACTCGTTACGGCAAAGCACAGATCATAAGTGATGATACGAGCAAGCGCGAGCGCGGCCAGATCTGCCTCGCGCGCGCGCCGAGTATGCACACTATTACGACTCCCCACCCTGCCTTCACGTTGCCCCCTAACTGTACTATGAATACTTCGACCTCGGATAACATACCCAGTGATAATAGATAAAGTCTCCACCACAATACTGTCGCCGCGATCGCGGAGAGGCTCTGATGAAATGGCTCACTCTCACTCTAGCTCCGCTTTTGATCGCACTGATTCAATGCGCTGTAACTCGAACATTTTGTATAGAAACATGACGTTTTTTTGAGTCGGGGATGAATTGTGACCTGATCCAGCAAAATGAGTCACAGTGACCCAAATTTCAAAATTGAGATTTTGGTATTAATGGAAAGAGGAGACCATACACTTTAAAATGATATCCTAGTCAAAGTCATACCTTAAATGGTTGTAAAGATATACACATTTGAATTATGGTCGTCTGCCCTCTTTTTCCAATTGAAAACCTGAGAAAATTGCGTTTAAAGTTTTTTGCCCATTTTTTGTTGATATCTTTCAAAATCCATTGCATTTAAAGAGATGAACTATTTATTTTACAGCTTAATTTGACCAAAGACATATATAATGCTATTAAACCAGACTGAAGCTCAAATTATTTTAAAGTTTTTATTTGAATAAATAATTTAAAAGGCACTTTTACAAAAATCAGAAAGATTGAACAGAGGTGCTACATTTTTGCTTGTGTGTGTGTGTGTGTGTGTGTGTGTGTGTGTGTGTGTGTGTGTGTGTGTGTGTGTGTGTGTGTGTGTGTGTGTGTGTGTGTGTGTGTGTGTGTGTGTGTGTGTGTGTGTGTGTGTGTGTGTGTGTAGGCCTAAGTAGGCTAATGCATTAATAATGCGATGTTAAAAGTGTGTTTTAACATGAATACGTCTAAGAGTGCATATCTGTAAAAAGAGAATCGTACTGGTGACAACTTTTTTTAAAATAAAACTTGATGATAATTTCTGGATTTGAAATACAAATAGTGAGTAAATGTGTGTGTGGTACAGCCGCTGATCAGTTGCGCACAGCAAATGCACGCAGCATGAGCACTATCTATAGCGCGTGCTGCTCCCGCACCGCATACGCACCGCACACGAGTATGTACACTCTTGCTGATCAGCAGCAGAGCTCAGGTTAGAAGCCTCCAGTGAGTTCAACGCGTTGGTGACTTTGCTCTCTTTTGACAGCGACATTTCTCAAATTAATATTTAATCTTTCTGATGAGATCTGCTAGCTTGTTTACACCGAGCGCGAGTCTGACAGGAGGGTGGCTGGACCGATCGCGTGCCGGTCAGTCGAAACGGGGCTTCCCATTGCCAAATGATCAGCGTTTGTGTACATTTTCTAAGCTTTTTGATTGGTTGTATACAACGTGCAACACCATATTTGGAGAGCAGAGATAGTGACGTTTCAGGGGATACCCGGGAAATGCTCAGAAGTGATGAGAGGAGTTGAGAAAAGCAATAATTTCCAGCGAATTTGGTACAACTTTGTAAACTTTAATAGTCATTTAAATACATTTACTCATTTATATGGACTATGAAACTTCGGGAGATTATTTTTGAATGTCTTTTGAATGAAATTAGCCAAAAAAGTTTTTTTTTATTATTTCATTATTTTTCCACATAATCGGCCCATATCTTAAAATAGAACGTTGCGACTTCCGACTCATTTCGCCAGAGCGGGTCACAATTATGACATGTGTGCCATCCAGTGGAGGAGATGTCGAACGAAATTTGACACCCAATTTGACATAATCGGCCGTTTCATTCAGTGACGCATCTTGTCGAGTAAACTCGACCGTGGCGACTAGAGAGTTAATACCCAGCTAACAGAATTTTGTTATAAGAACGTTCTCTAAATATTCAGTGTTGGTTCTGGGAACGTGAGAATTGTCCAGTTTTCTTGACGTTGGTTAGAGGAACATGTTTTAAAAGGTATAATGTTCCTCAAACGTTCTCTAAACGTAATTTTCGATTAAATATTCAACATGATAGTAATGTTGATTTCTAACATTCCAAGAACATAAAAATGTCCAGTTTCCTGAATGTTACTACACAGCAAAAACTCAAGAGTGTTAAATACTCAAGAGTGTTAAAGTGTTAAAATTTTAGTGTTAAATTAACAGTGAAGAGTGTTAAAGTTAATGCGCTATTGAAGTTATTGATTGAGTGATTATTGAGCATTATTGAAGACACCTGATGATAACAAGCAGAATCACTGAAGAAGAAAACTCAAATTGCAATCGCCATTATGGAGATCAGTGTTTGGTTTAGTTAGGCAGTTGACCTTTACATGTTTAACTTTAGATTTTGTTTGGCTGCTGTATATGAGTTATGACAGCCAGATGAACAAAGAGAAAGTATGATCTCATGGAGTTGGTTATGTTTAAAGGCACAATATGGAACTTTTCGGCTTTCAAAATAGCAAAAATAACTGTATCTATGTTATATATTTCTTTAAGTTGTGTACTAACATTATCCCGAAAGTTTCCACCAACTTTTAAATCCGGAGAAATTTATATTTTAATTTGAAGACACGGGCCGTTTCTTTATTTCCGTTTCGTCGCCCGTCTATGACGTCATATAACCTTTAACCCCTCTAGTTTCTCTAACTTCCTGCAGATCCCGGCGAAACTGCCCATATCTATGGAAACCGCCAAACACAAATGTGAACACCGGACGCCCGTCACTAAAATAAAAGAAGACGATAAAGAATCAATAGTTGGATACCAATAATGGACCATGATTATGCTTTGCCTGCACGTTTTGCTGCTGGAGGCAGAGCCGTGAAGCGGAAACGCACAGGTGACCGAAATCACCCGAGAAGGTTTTGGGACAGGAGAAGACATGACTCGCGTTAACATTGGAGTTGCATTTCCACGAGCTTCGTGACTAACAGGAACTACAGAGAGATGCCGATCTCGCTTGCATTCTAATAAACAAGTAAGCACCCATTCAGTTAACTATATCTATCCGTAACTTATATGTTGTGAAACGATGATGGCATGTGTAAAACGCAGACGGACTAGCTCTCATGTATAGTATAATGTAAATTCACATTTGTTCTAGATATAGCTGCAGAAAGTAGATTCATATGCAGTTCACTATCTTTTTCAATATCATAGTATAAACGTAATATAGTATAAACGTTTTTTAACATCTATTAATACTAGCTAGATGGAATATTGATTTAATAGCCCTGATAATTCATATATCTCTCCGTTTGAAAAGACGTGATTTTAAAAACACTAAGTTAGAATGAGTGAGGAATGTGGAGAGCGACAGAGCGTGCGTGTTCATTACAATGGCATTACATAAAGTGAATAGCCGTAACTAAACGTAACACGAATAGAGATATAATATAAATAACAACACATTACCTCGTCAGTGAACATGTTATCTGCTGGAGATGCTAGATGGCTGGGGAATGACAGATCGCGCGTGTTCCAATGAACATCATATAGCTGGTTCGCGCGCGCACTCTCTCTCTCTCTCTCCCTCAGAGGGCTGGTCATCGACAACGACAACAACTCCCATGAGCACACGCTCTTTTTACGACGTCATCAGACTACGTCTTTTGCTATTATTTTGATTGAATGACCCCTGGTGGCCAAAAGTTACATACTGTATGTTTAACATAATCATGATTTCACAATCATATGACTTGAATCACTGAACTCATTTAGTCCTAATCTCTGACATAGATGTATATTGGTCATTATTGTATCCAAGTGATTTAACATCATAAAATCCCAATTTTTCAATATATATTTCAAAAGATTTCTTAAAAGGTTTTCTGATAAGAAGTTGTTAAGAATTAAATGTTGTTTGGACACATAGACATCAATAATCAGCCTGTGATTCTCAACAATGGTGACAATAATAAAACATGTTGCAGTGCATTCTGGGTGCCACCAATCAAAACTCATTCATAGCTCCCATCAAACATTGTGGTATGAATAAATTATGATCTGAATTGTCTTAGGAATATTCTTTGTCACCATTGTTGAGATTCATACACTGAATCTATATGTCTGTGTGTGCCTGAAAAAGAGATTTTTTTTATCAGAACAACTTTTAAGAAATCATTTAGATTATATTGAACAACCTTGAATTTCTGTGGTTGAATCATTTTGAATCTGTAATGACCAATACACATTCTAACCAGAGATTAGGACTACTTGAGTTCAGTGATTCAGGTCATATGATCTTGAAATAATGATTATGTTAAACATAACCAACACCATCAGATCACCTTTTCTCTTTGTTCATCTGGCTGTCATAACTCATTTACAGCAGCCAAACACAATCTAAAGTTAAACAAATAAGGGTAAACTGCCCAACTAAACCAAACACAGATCTCCATAATGGTGACTAAAATTAGAGTTTTCTTCTTCAGTGATTCTGCTTGTTATCATCAGGTGTCTTCAATAATGCTCAATCATCACTCAATCAATAACTTAAATAGCACATTAACTTTAACACTCTTCAGTGTTAATTTAACAATAAAATTTTAACACTTTAACACTCTTGAGTATTTAACACTCTTGAGTTTTTGCTGTGTAGTAACATTCAGGAAACTGGACATTTTTATGTTCTTGGAATGTTAGAAATCAACATTACTATCATGTTGAATATTTAATTGAAAATTACGTTTAAAGAACGTTTGAGGAACATTATACCTTTTAAAACACGTTCCTCTAATGTCAAGAAAACTGGACAATTCTCACGTTCCCAGAACCAACACTGAATATTTAGAGAATGTTCTTATAACAAAATTCTGTTAGCTGGGTAAAAGTTAAAACAGCTTGCCATATGTCTGACCTCTACAGACTGAACAAAAGAAATGAACTGGAAAATAATTCCATTTTGCGGAGACCAAACTACCTATTACTTAAACACCACAGACCAATCGTCGTTCAAACCCAGTGTGAACTTTTCAGCTTTTCCAAGCTGTTTCGAAGTCCTGAAATGAATTCAAGACTAACTTTGTTTTGACCTGATTTGGTCCGAAATGATGTCACATCTGTTCATTCTTTGATTTGGCTTTATTTATCTGGGGCCTTTAGAGTGTGCAAGTTTAGTTGCCTTGAAATGCAAAGTTGTCTTAGCTGAACTTATAAAGCAGATTCTGTTGTTTTGACTTGTTGGAAAAATAAAACACTGTGTTGTCTTCCCTGTATAAAATAAATTACATTGATTTTTATTTAAGCTACTGAAGGTTAGTCAGTAAAGTGTAGTGAATGCAGCTGAGGTGACAGAGGTCTCAAACAGTGCAGGACCTTCTTCTAACAAGCTTCTGGAATACAGTTTTTTTTTTTTTGCGTTTTTGTATCTGTAGAGTTTTTCGACTGTCACTCTCCCTGGATCTACAGACGGCTTCACTGTCAGTTCTCATCTACCCTTTGATGATGTGGTGAAAACAGTCTCTCAACTCAGAGACAAACTGCAGCAGTTCTGCAGTGAGGAGACACAAAATATACCTGGAACCGGTAATTTTATGGGGATTTGGTTATTCAAATGTATTAAATCAATGTATTTAATTTCCTCTTGAAACAAAAATTAACTGCAGATGTGTGTTGGTGTCTGTAGTGAAAACTATCCAAGTGATTTTGGCTCCTGAATATCCGACCAGAGAGAAGTTTCTACAATGTGAGTTAATACATTTTTTTTTTTTTTTAAACTGACAACCCTCTTATAAAATACTTTCATTACTAAATTAAATATTATGATCTTATCTGGGGTTTGTTTTCAGAAGCAGGCAAGTTAATTGGAATATGCTCTTAACATTATTTAAGTATTTATTTAAAAATGCTATATTTTCATAAACTTATAAAGTCATGCATTAATTCTATCTGGTTCTTTGTCACAATCATTCTAATGCTGGGCGACTGAGTGGCAGATGATGTATTTGTTTTCATCAGATTCCCGTCTGTTGACTCTTGATCTGAACTCAGTGAATAGTCGGCTCCAGCTGTCTGAGGGAAACACAGTGATCACTGTCGCTGACACGTATCAGCCGTATCCTGATCATCAAGACAGATTCGATTATTGGTGGCAGGCGTTGTGTGCGGAGAGTGTGAGTGGACGCTGTTACTGGGAGGTGGAGTGGAGTGGAGATGATGCGTATATATCAGTGGCATATAAGAGCATCAGCAGGAAGTCACAGTACAATGATAGTAGATTTGGGTATAATGATCAGTCCTGGAGTTTGTTCCACTCTAAATCCATTTGCTCATTCTGGCACAATAGCATTGAGACTGTTCTTCCTGAAGAGTCCAGCAGTAGAATAGGAGTGTATGTGGATCTCGGCGCAGGGATTTTGTCCTTCTACAGCGTCTCAGACACAATGAGCCTCATCCACAGAGTCCAGACCACATTCACTCAGCCGCTCTATCCAGCGATTGCTTTTGATTACAAGGCAACAGCAAAATTCATGTAATTGCCATATCGCATGAATGAGCAGTGTGGATAAATCAGCAAAAGATACCTGATAGAAAATCATATTTTCTAATTAGCTTATATCCCAGATATTATAACAGTTGTATCAAATCAATCATATAATATTTGTAATGTACGAGTAGGAACTGATATATATATATATATATATATATATATATATATATATTATATATATATATATATATATATATATATATATATATATATATATATATTTTTAGTTATGTGTGTTGGGTTAATGAATGTTTAAAACACATTATATTTCATATGTTTTTTGGTGCAAACAAGACACTGCAACACAATTAGTGGACTTTTTGGGTTTATATCTCATTATATTCAATGTCTTCATTGTAAAATAATGAATGAATAAAGCAAAAGAAAACCAAGACTGACTTCTTGTCTTCACTCCAGGTCATATTTCCAGCTTCACTATCAGAAGGCACTATGTGTCTCATATCAAACACAACTGCTTTCTTTTATTGTTAAAACGACCAATAATCGGAGATTCATGCGTTTCCACGGCACATCTCTTCAGTCTCTGTCGGAACCGTCACACAGAAATGCATGCGAGCGCCTCTTTTAAAAATTAACGGTTAAGGAATGTTTAACTAAGAATTTGAACGATTTCTTCAAATTAGTTGCTCATATGGAAGTAAAATAATGTCAAATGTTTTTGAAATAAAAAGCCTGTTGAATTGCATTACTTAAAAAAAATAGGCATTGCATTAACCATGCTTGCATTTTAATGCATTGTATTTTCAGGGCTTGCATTTTTATGGGCTGAAATTCAACATGGTTGATATTTAAGCTGTGAATATTTCAATTAAAAACATTTCAAACACATTTACATTATTAAAAATTCAACAATCCATATTCACCATTCATATTTCACTTCCAAAATATTCAAACTGTTTAAAAATACAACCTATAATATTCAACAGGCAATTTTCGGTCCATTTTATTTTCCAATTAAATTCGCTTCCACAAATTCAGTGGTTCAAATTCGACAGTAAATAGACCCCTTATCAGTTGGTAAACATGGTGACGTTTTTCTGTGGGCGGAGCTTAGGTGGCTGCAGAACGATCCCTCTCGCCGCTTCCCTAACGTTAATTTGCAAGTTTTGTTAGCTTGTTTTTTAACAATGACTGGAGAAAATCCGATTTTATCTTAATGTGCAAGGTCACTCAGTGTCCAGGACTCCGATTTTTATTTGCAAAAGGTAATTTTAACGGACGGAACCAGATGTAAAAAACGTTTTAACGCTGACCCGTACACTCTCACTCAATGGACGATCTGACAGGATTAACGTTACCTCGGTTGAGTGGCCTGACTTCTACACCTACCTTATAGAGAAACCGAGCGTAAAGAGAAACTGAGGGCATATAAATCTTTAGATGCCTATAACTATGTGCTGAATGGTCATGTACAAGACTTGTGTGTATGATCCGCAGTTCTGCCGAGCCAGCGCCGAGAAGACGACAATGTAAACAGTGACAGTACGTGCAATGTTAATAATGTGAATATTTTCTAGAAATAAAAATTCCAGATACAGCATACTCATTTTTCATTGATTCTTGCACCCAACAACACATCAAGATGACATAATAATAATAATAATAAGTTAAGCTCCTTATTATGTAGCCGAATCTGTGCTGGTTTGTATTAGCCGCCTGCAGTTTTCCGTTTGTTTTGCCTCCAGCTAGCGCCGTGACGTAACTGTGACGTCGGCTGATAAGGGGTCTATTCAACATTGACGTCCAGGAACTGCAGGAAAAGCAGAAGATTGCCGAGCATACCCTCCATCTGCTGTTAGTCTACCTCACCAGCAGGGGGTGCAAAAGCGCGTGTTGTTGACGAAGACCAGCAGTTAGAGCAAGCCATTCATTCATAAAACTCATTTATAGCAATTTAAGTGTATTTGTAATTATTATGACAGCGGTTTTATGTTAAATTCAGTGTCTTCCCAGCTAACAGAATTTTGTTATAAAAACGTTCTCTAAATATTCAGTGTTGGTTCTGGGAACGTGAGAATTCTCCAGTTTTCTTGACGTTAGAGGAATGTGTTTTAAAAGGTATGATGTTCCTCAAACATTCTCTAAACATAATTTTCGATTAAAAATTCAACATGATAGTAATGTTGATTTCTAACATTCCAAGAACATAAAAATGTCCAGTTTCCTGAATGTTACTCAAAAACTCAAGAGTGTTAAATACTCAAGAGTGTTAAAGTGTTAAAATTTTAGTGTTAAATTAACACTGAAGAGTGTTAAAGTTAATGCGCTATTGAAGTTATTGATTGAGTGATGATTGAGCATTATTGAAGACACCTGATGATAACAAGCAGAATCACTGAAGAAGAAAACTCAAATTGCAATCGCCATTATGGAGATCAGTGTTTGGTTTAGTTGGGCAGTTGACCTTTACATGTTTAACTTTAGATTTTGTTTGGCTGCTGTATATGAGTTATGACAGCCAGATGAACAAAGAGAAAGTATGATCTCATGAAGTTGGTTATGTTTAAAGGGTACCTATTATGGGTTTTTGAAAATTGCCCTTCATGTAGTGTGTAACATAGATCTAAGTGAACAAAAACATCCTGCAAAGTTTTAAACATGAAAGTTCACCGTATACAAAGTTATTGTCTCTCAAAAGTAAGAGTCGACTCTGAGTCGCTGATATGAATCGTTCGACGAACGATGCTTTTTCTCTAACTTTACGACGTCACTTGTACAAGTTATTTGAATAAGACACGCCAACTTATTGCGTTTGGAGACGGCAGGGAAAACTAACATCATGTCGACGAGACGCTGTGTTTTGAAGTGCGACGCAAAAGCAAACTTTTTTCATCTGCCCAGTGAGGAGCATTTGAAGACTAAGTGGCTACAGTTCATATATACAACTATACCACAGAAGTATAGCCGAACCTGCCTAAAAGGACTTTGACCTTGTTCTGTGTTCGCGTCATTTTGAAGATGATTGCTTCACAAACCTAAATGCTATAAAGTATGGATTTGCCAGCCGGCTGATACTGAATGAAGGTTCAGTACCGAGTTTATTTGGATCAGCTTCCTTCTCCGAATCACAACCTGTAAGTATTGTTAATATTAATTGTTGCTTTTATGGGTTTTGTAGCGTCGGGGCGCGATGAGGGAAGGCGCAGTAAGTGTGTGTGTGTGTGTGTGTGTGTGTGTGTGTGTGTGTGTGTGTGTGTGTGTGTGTGTGTGTGTGTGTGTGTGTGTGTGTGTGTGTGTGTGTAAGTTACACTCAGCACAGCTTCTAGGTCTCCAATGTCAATTTTTTAAAATATGTGAAATGTTTGTCGCTGTTATTGGAGTTATCATAAAGAATAGAGCAATACCTTGTAGTACTGCATTGCTTTATCAATATGTTTATGCGTTGGGCTAACACAAACAATAACTGACTGGGTCATATCATATGATCTGACCAATCACCGCAGATTAGCGTCACACAAAGGAGGGGTTTGAAAAATGAGTTGAAAAACGAATCATTTGGGAGTCGGTGAGCAAATCAGGTAAAAATAAATGCATATTATAAGACAACAAAAGTGTTTTTTGTCATTGTATGCATGTAAAACTGTTGTTGGGGACTCCCAGAACATTATTAGGAACATTTTAAATGCCATAATAGGTACCCTTTAACATAATCGCTATTTCACAATCATATAACTTGAATCACTGAACTCATTTAGTCCTAATCTCTTACATAGACGTATATTGGTCATTATCATATCCAAGTGATTTAACATCATAAAATCCCAATTTTTCAATATATATTTTAAAAGATTTCTTAAAAGGTTTTCTGATAAAAAAGTTGTTAAAAAATGAAATGTTGTTTGGACACACAGACATCAATAATCAGCCTGTGATTCTCAACAATGGTGACAATAATAAAGAATGTTGCAGTGAATTCTGGGTGCCACCAATCAAAACTCATTCATAGCTCCCATCAAACATTGCGGTATGAATAAATTATGATCTGAATTGTCTTAGGAATATTCTAGGTTGAGATTCATATACTGAATCTATATGTCTTTGTGTGCCTGAAAAAGAGATTTTTTTTTTTTATCAGAACAACTTTTAAGAAATCATTTAGATTATATTGAACAACCTGGAATTTATATGGTTGAATCATTTTGAATCTGTAATGACCAATACACATTCTAATTAGAGATTAGGACTACTTGAGTTCAGTGTAGTGTTTTTTTTGGCGACCTGTTTTAATTTTAGTTTTAGTCTAGTCTTTGTGTCAAGCTGTCATTTTAGTTTTTATTAGTTTTAGTCACGTTCATACTCTTTTTAGTCTAGTCTAGTTTTAGTCGACGAAAACTGATGACATTTTAGTCTAGTTTTAGTCGACGAAAACTGATGACATTTTAGTCTAGTTTTAGTCGACGAAAGACATAGTCTAGTTTTAGTCAATGAAAATTGTATTTTAGTCTCTTTTTAGTAATGCAATTCTATTTAACCCAGTCAATATGTATACCTAGTAGTAGACGAAACCAACATTTTCTTTTAGCCAAACCCATTTCAAAAAATCTTATCTTATTATTGTTAGTCTATCTTATTATATTATTGTTAACTTATAGACTCAAGAATGCTATTCCAGACACAGAAGACGCTCTGATATGAATTTAGAACATATTTATTTTACCAACCAAACATGTTGCCTACACACGATGAAATTAAAGTTTTTCCAAATGTCATTTCTTCTTTTTCTCCCAAAGACGAATCCCTTTCTCTGTGTCGGACTTAACTGCGTTTGTTGTCGTTTATGCTAACGCCTGTTTCACACATAGCCTACTCCGTTTGCGGTGTGTATTTTTTCCCGCACCCATGTTAGGTTAGAGCGCTCACACCGCACGCGGGAGCAGTGCGTGCATAACAGCAGAGCAGAGATCTACACAGTATAGGCCTACTCAACAACGCGACATAATGGATGTAGGCTAGAAATATTGATTTGAAATAAAAAATAGAGAATAAATGTTGTGATTGTGGTATTACAGCCGTAGATCAGCTGCGCACTGCAAACGCAGCACATGTAAAATCACAATAGCACGAGCTGCTCCTGCATACACACCGCACCGCATACGCACTACACACGGAGTATGTGTGAAACAGCCGTAACTCACGCAGCTGCATCTTCTAAATAATGCCGCGAATGGGGCTTGAGGATGTGATGTCGCCTGCGTCTGCGCAGTGCGATCTGATGCAGCCCTGAAGTGAAACACAGGAAACAGAAATGCTGCATACCGGTAATAACGCAAGTAAACGAGACGAAATAACGTTAAATAACATTTCGTCTCGTCTCGTTTTGGTCAACGAAAATGAAGAGACATTTTAGCATAGTTTTTATTTTGTAAACCACATTTAGTCTCGTTTTTATTCGTCAACGATATTACACTATACATTTAAGTATAGTCATCGTCACATGACCAGCATTTACGTTGCGTCTCGTCTCATTTTCGTCACGTGAAAAAGGTTTGTTGACGACGATATTTCGTCATAAGTTTCGTTGACGAAAGCAACACTAGTTCAGTGGTTCAGGTCATATGATCTTGAAATAATGTTATTTATGTTATAACATAACCAACACCATCAGATCACATTTTCTCTTTGTTCATCTGGCTGTCATAACTCATTTACAGCAGTCAAACACAATCCGAAGTTAAACAAATAAGGGTCAACTGCTCAACTAAACCAAATACTGATCTCCATAATGGTGACTAAAATTAGAGTTTTCTTCTTCAGTGATTCTGCTTGTTATCATCAGGTGTCTTCAATGATGCTCAATCATCACTCAATCAATAACTTATATAGCACATTAACTTTAACACTCTTCAGTGTTAATTTAACACAAAAATTTTAACACTTTAACACTCTTGAGTATTTAACACTCTTGAGTTTTTGAGTAACATTCAGGAAACTGGACATTTTTATGTTCTTGGAATGTTAGAAATCAACATTACTATCATGTTGAATTTTTAATCGAAAATTACGTTTAAAGAACGTTTGAGGAACATTATACTTTTTAAAACACATTCCTCTAACGACAAGAAAACTGGACAATTCTCACGTTCCCAGAACCAACACTGAATATTTAGAGAACATTCTTATAACAAAATTCTGTTAGCTGGGTTCACGGTTACATTTCCTGTGTAGCATACATGCATATTTCTCTACCGTGAACGAGATTAATGTTATTCCCCGATGCAGATATAGGGCTGGGCGATATATCACACGATAATATTATGCGCATCTCGTCAGTAAAGCCGGTTCCTTGATTAGTAGTAAATCACCTTCACCTGCTTTCAGACGGAGCGGCATTTACTACAAAGAGCCGTAGTTAACTGACAAGCTGAGCCATATCACATCAATATCGCGGACGTATCGCCAGCGATAATTAATGCGATATGGCTCAGCTTGTCAGTTAACTACGGCTCTTTGTACACAGCAAAAACTCCAGTGTTAAATTAACACTCCTGCGAATGTATATGAGTCCAAACTCAAGAGTGTTAAAGTTAATGAGATAATTTAGTGATGATTGAGCATTATTGAAGACACCTGAAGAATCACTGAAGGAGAAAATCTCAAATAGTAAGCCACCGTTATGGCGATCATTGGTTGCTTTAATCGGGCTCTTGACCCTTATATTATTAACTTTAGATTTTGTTTGGCTGTTGTATCTGGGTTATAACTGCCAGATGAACAAAGAAAAAAAGTGATCTGATGGTGTTGGTTATATTATGACAATCATCATTTGAACTTCATGTTTTTGATTTATGTTGGTTACAGCATAACTGTGATTCTGCATAAATATCCAGAATTTTAGATTTAATATAGGCCTAAAGGATTTCTTAAAAGTTGTTTTCTAAAATAATAATCTTTCTTTTAGGCACACACATACTTGAAGATTCAGTCTATGCATCTAAACAATGGTGATGAACAGAATATTCAGTTAGGAAAAGTAAATTACATAGAGAATTCCGATCATAATTTATTCATATCGCAATGCATGAGTTGTGATTGGTAGCAGCTACTGTAACATGCTTTATTATTGTCACCATTGTTGAGATTCACAGGCTGATTATTGATGTCTGTTTCTAAATAATTCTATTTGAAAGTGTTTTGATCATAACCATGTTTAATAAATATTTTGGATTATAAGAGACACAACTATACTCATGCTCTAGAACAGGTGTGCCCAACCCTGCTCCTGGCGATCGACTGTCCTGCACACCTGAAGGTCTTCAATTAAGGTCTTAACAACCAATTAAGGTATTCAGGAGTACTTGAGAATTAAAGGCAGGTGTGTTTGATCAGGGTTAGAGATGGCAGGACAGTCGATCGCCAGGAGCAGGGTTGGGCACACCTGCTCTAGAATAACAAATAAGTTAAACCAAACTATCTCTTCATTTTCAGATCACAACATGATTATGCCAGAACATATCCAAAACTATCAGATCACACTTTTCTTTGTTCATTTGACCGTTATAATTAAATAACAGCAGACAAACAAATATTAAGTGAATGTATAAAGGGTTAAGAGCCCAACTAAAGCAAACACTTATCACCATAACGGTGGCTTACAATTTGTGATTTTCTCCTTCAGTGATTCTGCTTGTTAACATCAGGTGTCTTCAATAATGCTCAAACATCACTAAATTAATCACTTAATTATCTCATTAACTTTAACACTCTTGAGTGTTAATTTAACACTGGAGTTTGTGCTGTGTAATAAATGCCGCTCCGTCTGAAAGCAGGTGAAGGTGATTTACTACTAATCAAGGAAGCGGCTTTCCTGACGAGATGCGCATAACAATATCGTGCGATATATCGCCCAGCCCTACGCAGATATACAGATCCAATGTTACATTTTTGAGGTTGACATAGGCCTATATTTCTCTTGGTTGTTTAACGTTACCAAAGTTACCAGAAGTCATTCATTTTCAATGGAAGCTGGCTTCTCTCAGCTGCAAGGAGCGTCAAATCCATCGGCGTCGCGCTTTGAGTGTCAATCATTAAGTTGAAAGAAGCTCAACTTTATGGTAATAAGCCATGACGCGGATCAGCGGCAAACGCCAGCAACCAATCGTAATATAGATGTCCTTCGCGCTGGCTGATTCCGGAGAAACATACGATGTAAACTTTCGTTCCTACATTAGTTCCAAGAAAATGGAGGAGAAGCTGATCATCGCCGTTGCTGGGTTTCCTATCATTATCGGATTAATTGCACAGTTTAACCATCATAGAGTGGACGTTTATCATTTGCATTTGTTTTTAAGTCCTGTCAGTTTAACAGGGCGCGCTTGAGAGGGCATATTAGAACGAACAAAGAGAGAGAGAGAGAGAGAGAGGAGAGAGAGAGAGAGAGAGAGAGAGAGAGCCACGGCGCGCGCACTCACTATTAATAATAATAATAATAGCAAAGTATTATTTTTTTCCCGACCAAATGTGACCAAACCGGTTATAAAAATGCTGTCATTATAAAAGGTTTCTAGTGTCAATCTATTGCTTGTTTTTTCTGTTTACATTTCATGGTGTGACACTTCTCTTCTCCCATCATGATCAGACAATGCTGCTACGTCAGAGCGGCCAAAGCGTCAACAAGCTTCCCCGTACTTTTTGACAAGCGTCCTTGACAGGGCGGCCAGAGCTTCTTTGCGGCTCAAGTCGCCGGCGGTGTGAACGTACAGTTAGGGTTTCCCTCAATCAGGATTCTCCTGCTGGACATATAAAACGTAGCCTGGGAAAACCCAGACAACTTCCGGCAAATTTAGATTTGCTCTGAAAGTTAGTCTGGCAAAGAGCTCATTCAAGCCCATTTCCAATCCGTCGAAATCGTGGCACCAATCAGAAACATTGGGCGGGCTTTACACCATGACGACAGCACAGCGACGGTGAAGCAGATTTTGTACATTACAAAAACAGATGCCGCCGTGGAACATCTCTCGTTCGAATCAGGTATCGCGTCTGTTTTAAGCGATTTAAAATGGTCCTTTTCGTTAAAACCTGAGCAAAGAACAACACTCGAAGCCTTCATATCGAAAAAAGATGTTATCGCTGTCTTACTCTGATTGGTTCTCTTACGAGAGGTTCTCTCGTATTGCGTAAGTTTAGCTTACGCTACGGGTAAAGTTCATCTTTGCTCGAGATATTGAAGCCAAAATTATCCTTAATTTTGTATATATTGTCAACGCAGTGCAGCAGCTGCAGACCTAGAGCAGGCTGTCTAGCGTGCTCATTGGCTGCCTTGCGGCAACTGCAGCAGCCTACCAGTGAGTCTGGCGTGACGTCACGCCCAATGGTGGCGCTTCGCGCCCACTATGCGTCACAGCCCGCGCAAAGGGGTGTGGCTTAGCGTATAAAAGCGGGGATCAGAGGCTGCTTCCCTTATTTTCATCTCTTCAGCGAAGCTCTTCCGCTGGATCCGAGAGAAGCCGCCGCCGTTGAATCCAGCAACTGCCAGGAGAGGAAAGCGCCTGAGGAAGCCGGTCGACTTCTCGCCGCCTTCAGCCTTCCGTGCCAGCAACGCTATCCGGCGACAATATCCTTTACTGCTCTTTTCACTGTATTTCACTGTATGTGTGTGCTCGCCGCTGCGACACACACTTTTCTAAAAGAGTGCGAACGTTCTTGTAAGAATGCCTCGCACGTCCTGTGGCTCGTCCGAGCCCCGCCCAGTGTCGGAGACCGCCATGTGATTTGCGCTCTCTGCCTGGGCCCGGACCACGCAGCCCTCGCGCGTCGGGAGGCTGCGTCCACTGTGAGGAACTATCTATGTCGACCCTGTGGGCTCGTCTAGACCTCTTAACGGCAAAGCTGTCACTCCGCCATCTGCTCTCTCCTTTCCCGCCGGGATTCCCGCAGAGCTTCAGCTGGGCTTACTGCGCATGCGCCCGCTACAACGCTGGTTGAACACCCGCGTACCCCGTCAGGGGTGGACGCGTGGCTACAAGCGGATCAGGATATCTCAGAGCTGCATTTAAGCTCTGCAGCCCTGGTTAGCGGCCAATTGGTACCAGCAGGGGGTGACAATGGGAGCGATTTCCCACCGGAAAATCATCTCGTCAGACGCCTCCAACTCAGGTTGGTGCGGCCTTTTCGAGGGCAGACCGGTCTTTGGCCTGTGGTCAGACCGAGAGAAACGCCTTTACATAAACTGTCTGGAGATGCTGGCAGTCGAGAACGCGCTGAAGCGCTTCCTCCCGTTCATACAGGACCAACACGCTCTAGTCCGCTCGGACAATATGTCGGTTGTGTCCTACGTGAACCACCAGGGCGGTGTCAGATCCAGGAGCCTCTGCGATCTGGCAGAACGCCTCCTCCTCTGGCCCAGCCGCCCGCTATATGCCTTCCCTCTGATCTCTATGTTACCACAGGTAATCAAGAGAATCAGGGAATCGCACAGCCCGGTGCTCCTCATAGCCCTGCGATGGGAGAACCAAACCTGGTTCCCGGAAATAACACGGCTGTCACGCACAGCCCTGTGGCCGATTCCGGTGAGGAGGGACCTCCTCTCTCAAGCCTGCGGCTCGATCAGGCATCCCCACCAGAGCGCTGGTCTCTGCACGAGTGGTTGATCAACGGATACCCGTTATCCTGCCAGGAGTTATGAACACGACCATGCAATCTAGAGCCCCCTCTACGAGACGGCTATATGGGTCTAAATGGTCTGTGTTCTCCAAATGCTGCACCGACAAAAATCTGGACCCCAGAACGGGTGAGGTTTCGCAGGTGCTCGGTTTCCTTCAAGAGCTGCTGGATAAGGGCAGGTCCCCATCCACGCTCAAAGTATACGTGGCGGCCGTTGCAGTCTTCGCTGAGTCGAAGCAAGGCCGGTCGCTAGGAAGGAACGAGCTGGTCATCCGCTTCTTAAGAGGAGCCAGAAGGATGAACCCTCCGCGCCCACCTTCGGTTCCTATTTGGGATCTCTCCGTGGTCCTAGAGGCCTAAAGATGCATCCCTTCGAACCATTAGATTCAACGAATCTAAAATACCTCTTGCTCAAAACCGTTTTTCTTTTTGGCTCTGTCATCAGTTAAACGTGTGGGGGACTTACACGCGCTATATCTGTTAGCGCAGCGTGCCTTGAGTTTGGCCCGAATGACTCTAAAGTCATCCTCAAACCGAGCCATGGCTATGTCCCGAAGGTGATTGGCACTCCCTTCAGTGTGCAGGTCATTTCTGTCGGCTCAGCCAGCATCCGACAGCGTGAGCAGCGACAGCCTCCTCTGCCCTGTCAGGGCACTGAGAGCTTATGTTACGCGCTCCGCCCCCTTCAGACGCTCCGAGCAGCTCTTCGTTTCATTTGGCGGACGCACCAAAGGTCTCACCGTCTCGAAACAGTCCCTATCCAGATGGATAGTGGACGCGATTTCTGCTGCCTACGCGTCAAAAGGTCTGCAATGCCCTCTGGGCATCAGGGCTTATTCCACAAGAGGAATGGCCTCGTCGTGGGCAAGGTCCAGTGGAATTTCCATTTACGACATCTGTATGGCGGCGGGCTGGGCCTCCCGTCTACATTTGTGAGATTCTATAATCTGGAAGTTCCCGCCTTGCAGGCCAGACTTCTATCAGTCTAATGTGTGTATGATCTGCCCACATCACTGTTGCGCAGGCTACCTCAACGTCAGCTCTCCTGGTTGAGCTGCACTAATATGGGTTGATATTCATGTACATGCAGCCGCTCTGCATTCCCCATGGGTGCTTATGTTTATACATGTGTCGGCCCGCTTGCTCAGGCAATATTCCCCGGGTTGGGACTCATAGAGTGGATGCTGGGCGCGTACGGCGTTGACAAAGTGTTCCTGTAGCGTAAGCTAAACTTACGCAATACGAGAGAACCTCTCGTAAGAGAACGTACTCGGTTACCTAACGTAACCTCGGTTCTCTCTAGAGAGGGAACGAGTATTGCGTAACCGGCCGTGCTAGCACCTCGAGCGATTTTCGCTTCAGATCATGAAAACCAGGGAAGCAGCCTCTGAGCCCCGCTTTTATATGCTAAGCCACACCCCTTTGCGCGGGCTGTGACACGTAGTGGGCGCGAAGCGCCACCATTGGGCGTGACGTCACGCCAGGCTCACTGGTAGGCTGCTGCAAGGCAGCCAATGAGCACGCTAGACAGCCTGCTCTAGGTCTGCAGCTGCTGCACTGCGTTGACAATATATACAAAATTAAGGATAATTTTGGCTTCAATATCTCGAGCAAAGATGAACTTTACCCGTAGCGTAAGCTAAACTTACGCAATACTCGTTCCCTCTCTAGAGAGAACCGAGGTTACGTTAGGTAACCGAGTACGTTTTAGGTCTATACAATTGACCGTTCGCAAAGACCCGACCCCTTAGTTACTGTCGCCATGGCCCGACAAGCTACACAGTTCTCATGTTCTCACGCAGTGAAAATTACATCGTGGAGCAGAGAGGAGACTGACAACACGCTGACAGACAGGATAGACAAGGTTACTTTTCGGTTACTTTTGATATTAAACATATTAAACAGAGTCTCACCTTTCAAATTTGGTCATTTTTTAAAAGAAATTGAAACAATAATTACCGTTTTGTGGCTCTTTAATGTGTCATGACAGATCGCGCACAGCATCAGTTAATATATATATATATATATATCCGCATGTATACTGACACAGATAATCATTTTCATTTTATGAATGAATTACTGTCTAACTGTTGCTGGTCTTCGTCAACAACGCGCGCTTTTGCACCCCCTGCTGGTGAGGTAGACTAACAGCAGATGGAGGGTATGCTCGGCAATCTTCTGCTTTTCCTGCAGTTCCTGGACGTCAATGTTGAATTTACTGTCGAATTTGAACCACTGAATTTGTGGAAGCTGTGCAATACATCTACTGATGCTACTGGACACATCTTCAGTGATGTTCCTGGAATCATTGGGTGTTTCGGGTCTTTCAACATCATACACCCTCCTCCAGGTGACCCAGCTGTGGCTGATCAGACCCCAGCTTGTGTCCAGTTGGCAAATCTAGCTACCCTGCCCCCATGGATCTCCTCTCTTGAGCCATAGCCATCTTGAGGCTTTCTCTGCCGCTTCAGTGGTATTGCGGATGGCTCTTCTCCTCCTCACCCATCAATGCCTAACAGACTGAAGGCTCTGGACAGGGATCGTGCTATAAAGCCCCTGCATCCTACCTCTATTGGGAGACACCTTGCTCTCCATCCAGCTTGTCGACACTCGCTTACTAGTCCCTCGTACTTGGCGAGCTTCCTCTCAAACGCCTCTTCCAAGCGGTCTTCCCAAGGGACTGTAAGCTCCAACAGGACCACTTGTTTGGTGGACTCAGACAAGAGGACGACATCTGGTCTTAAGGAGGTGGGCACAACCTGGTTGGGGAACTTGAGTTGCTGCTCCAAGTCCACCAACAGCTGCCAGTCCCTCGCCGTGGCCAGGATGCCTGCAGATGTTTTTGCGGCTGGTTTTGGTGGCTGCTCTCCAGCTCTGTAGAAGACGATGGCTTGTTTGGAGGGGCGGGAGCGCTTTGACCACTCGACTGCTGTAGCAATGGCTTCAGCAATGGCCTTTAGTACTTGGTCATGCCTCCACCTGTACCTTCCCTCTCCCAGTGCCTTTGAGCAGCAACTCAGAATGTGCTCTAGGGTTCCACGCCTGGAGCACAGTGGGCATGCTGGTGACTCCACTTTGCCCCATATGTGAAGGTTTGATGGGCTGGGGAGCACATCGTATACCGCCTGGACAAGAAACTTGATCCGCTGTGGCTCTGCCTTCCACAGCTCCGCCCTAGTTTTCGAATTTAATTGGAAAATAAAATGGACCGAAAAATGCCTGTTGAATATTATAGGTTGTATTTTTAAACAGTTTGAATATTTTGGAAGTGAAATATGAAAGGTGAATATGGATTATTGAATTTTGAATAATAAAAATGTGTTTGAAATGTTTTTAATTGAAATATTCACAGTTTAAATATTCAACAATGTTGAATTTCAGCCCATAAAAATGCAAGCCCTGAAAATACAATGCATTATTTAAAATGCAAGCATGGTTAATGCAATGCCTATTTTTTTCAAGTAGTGCAATTCAACAGGCTTTTTATTTCAAAAACATTTGACATTATTTTACTTCCATACGCTCATATGTGAAATTATATTTATTTATCAGGAAATTTTATTGATATTAACCGAATAAAATGTTAAAAGTGGAACGTAAAAAGTGTTAATAAAATAATGATATAATAATGTTAATATATTAAAAAAGGAGAGATGCCGCTTCAACTGACGATGAACTTTCTTCCAAGCTAGCACAACTACTACAATGTGAAATACACAATAAAAAAATCATAGAGAAAGACTTTCTTTCTTTCTTTCTTTCTTTCTTTCTTTCTTTCTTTCTTTCTTTCTTTCTTTCTTTCTTTCTTTCTTTCTTTCTTTCTTTCTTTCTTTCTTTCTTTCTTTCTTTTTCACGGCAGATTTTGTCTGTTATTTGAACTTTTTTTACCCTTCACATCCTAAGTGAAGAAAACGCAGGAAGACGACGGGTGATGTTTCAAGACATGTTAGTTTATTATTAAGAATCACATGGTACTCATTTAAGCAAATGTCTGTGTTTTGAAACTGTATAGTGTGTGTTTTCAGCTCTCAGGTACGAGTTTCTGCAGGGTGAATTTCAGGCGGTCTCGAGAACTGCTGCACACCTCCAGCGATTTATTCTGCCTGCGTAATAATCAAACACACGAACAAAGAGAAGATTCAGTCATCACATACTGTACAGAACATTACATTCATAAGCATTTGTTAGTTGAGTTACCTGGCCATGAAAGCATTGAGGACAGTGATGTGATCTCGGGGGAAATAACTCTGTTTTACTGCATGTTCCAAACACTGTAGATGACCTGGGACCACCTTCACCGCCTTTAACTTATCCTCACTCTACGGAGAAAGAGTGAGAAATACCTGAATATCAAAAAATGCTTTCCACCATCAGCTGGAACGGTTCGAGTCATGGTGAGCAATAAAACCAGTTGCATTTCTAATATAGGACAGGGGTTTTCAAACTGGGGTTCTACATGAAAATGTAAGCATTTATGTTGAGAAAGGGGGTTTGCAATGGGTTCGTCTTATTTGAGACTATTAGAACATGGTTTGGTACAAATATAAAAGCCCAAACTAGTATAGAACTAGAATTCTAGTACATAATTATACAGACTAGTATAGTAATGCATGATTCAGTGACAGTAACCATGTTAAAATATCAAATGGGTAAATGGCAAATTTTAGTTACGTGATATGACATATTTTCAAGAGAAAGGGTAATCATCAAGAAAAAACTATGGTTACACTTTATTTTAAGGTGTCATTGTTACAGTGTAATTATATATTTAAGTACTGAGTAATATTAAGCAACTACATGTACTTACTATAGGGCAGGGCTATTAGCTTCAATCGAGGGCCGGATTATTAAATCCAAATGTTGAGGAAAGCCGGTGGGTTTAGCTTATTTATTGAAACATTATTTATTACTTATTGAAACATAACAGTATCAATAAATAAGCTAAAGTAAACCTAAAAAAAGTATTGTACTTGGAAATGTAGTACCCAACAGCAGATTTATTGAGTCTTTAATAAATAACTTATTTACAGCTATGTACACAAATATGAATAATACAAGATCATAGCTATTGGCAAGAATTATTTTATTTATAATTATTATAGGCTTAAATGAAAACATTCTGACAGTGAGACTTGATAACCACAGGTAAAACCATGCATGGCTACTCACTCACTACCACTGTATAACAAAATGCCTAAACACAGGTAAAAACTATACACAAAATGAATTGTATATTCCTCTACCCACCTAAATAATCTACTGCAATATAAATGACTATAAGAGAGTATTCAGTATAAATATTCATGGTAAATGTTTGTAAAGGTGGTGATTAGGGGATTTAAAGTCTTCTAACGTCGTTCATGGCACAATGTTTCTGCTGTTTACCTCATCAGTCGTGTTGGGAATGTTGAGGCTGTTTTATCTGATTTAAAACTAGTTAAATCATCGAGTGATTTGTGGTTTGTAACAGAGGTGTGTCGAATTGAACCACTTCTCACTGGATGTTGCAATGGCTGTTTAATAGTAGTGTCCAGAACCGGGTGTAAATGCAACTCCTTTAAGCTTGCGTTCCGTTATCCACTGGGCGGTGCTGTGCAGTTCAAAGTCAACTAAACTGAAAACAGCGCTATTTGTTCTATATTTGTTGTTACTGACCGAGAAACAGCTTTAGATGATTCAGTGACAGAGCGGTCCGAACGAATCTGAATCATTTAGACCAGTATGCAAGCGCATTTGGCCAATTAATGGAAAAGAAATAATTGAACTAAAGATTGAACAAAAGATTTGCACCATTCACTAATGATTGTTTTTCGCAGGTTCAGTCGACAGAAATACGGGACACACATAATAACTGCTGAAATATTCAGACTGAAAACGTTTCTCATGTTAGTCGGAGCACTCATGGTACGCACAGTGCGTATAGACGTACAGCTGCACGCACCTATATGTAGCCTTTATGCGTATATAATGTAGCCACACCGTCAGGAAAAGAGGCGGAGGGAGGTTGGGGTGCCTTTGGGCCAGATGGAGATGATTGGCGGGCCGTATGTGGCCCGCGGCCAGCCAATTGAATAGCCTAATAGGCTATAAGGTGAGGGTAGGATTAGGGTTTGGTTGAGTAACAGTTAGTTGCATGCAATTATGCATAATTTACCTTTATTACTATGGTAAGTACATGTAACATATGTAACAAGGACACAGTAAAATAAAGTGTAACCAAAACTAAACATGTAAAATCTGTGCACAACTTAGCTCAGTTTTAGCTCCCAGTCTGAATGATTGTACCTTCAACAGTCCAAGCTGCACCAGTAACGATGACACAAAACTCAAACCCTGGAAAGACGGTGTTAAGAAGGCTTTACTCAGCACTGCATCTGAAACACACACAAGAATCAGTCAAACGTCACTCTCACACACACAACCATGTGTTCACGTCATCTCACCGATACTCTCCAGCACGGCTGCTTTCACCTCTGCGTCGTCGTCCTTATACACAGAGGAGATTTTCAGGAACACTTCAGCCGTCTTACCAACATCCAACACGTCCACCTGCGAAAGACACGCAAGCGCTCAGCACTAGGCCTGTTGGGATTACCACCGTCTTCTCTATTTTGAGCCTTAAATTTAGATCATATTGCAACTCAAATGAGGGAAGCTTACATTTTTGTATTCCATTGTTTTGCTTTTCCACTGGTTTTCTATGCAAAAACATTCTAGATGGGCATCTTTGACCTTTGTGATCACATCTCATGTTTTTAGAGCTGAGACGTCTGCAGTACGAGGTGCTGAAGGTGGCGTTGAGAACTACACAAACATCCACAGATACACGTTTATTACTCTTCTTGAGCTTTCATCTTTTTCATGTTGAATTCTACTTCAAACTGGAAGCCTTGAAACTTTTATCAAACCTGATTTAATTTACTCTTGTAATACCTACAAATCAGGTAAAGGTATTTTTTCACATAAAGATAAAGGGAATCTGGACGGCAAATGTGTTTTTTAAGATTGACTTTGTTTAGTGTGTGTTTGATACCTCAGAGAGCCCAGTTTGTCTGCCATGTTCATGCTTTCCATCACCTCTCTAAGACCGTCACATCCTTCCTCACCCAGACTGTTTCCTGAAGACAAAAACATTCATCATGAGTATTACCGCAGTGTCTAATTTTTAATGACGCAAACATTCGTCGCTCATGTAGTCATCTATCCAGTGTCATATTTTTTATATTTTCCGTTTTTAGTAATTTTATTTCACCTTTATGTGCTGTTATTTTAGTATTTTTATATTTTCTATTTCCATTTAAATTATTTTTATTAGTATTTTTTTAATTTTAAGTATCAGTTATTTTATTTAAACTAATTGAAAATGTTTCTTTGGAAGCATTAAGTTTGTATTAAACAATAAGTTTAGTTTTTTTTTTTAGTTTATTTCAAGAAACAAAACGTTTTTTGTTAAATTACATCTGTGAATCTAAGGCCTTCTTTATCACTGCACGGAGTGTATTATGTATTAGGTGATGCACAAATACACAACTGAGATCATAATTAAATCTTAAACGTCAAAAAGTGGTTTATAACCTGTTCACCTTTGGTTTGAGAGCACACACTTGGTTAAACCAGGGCATCTTTACTGATCACAAAGTGTTCAGATATTTGCAGAGAAATCCTGATGATGCTGTGATGTTTTTCTGTTTAAGGGTGTTGTGTGTGTGTTTGTACCATTCAGGTCGAGTTTTTCCAGC
>CM070821.1:9015623-9038123 GCA_036326025.1 Chrosomus eos
AGCTGAGCTCTCCCTCGTTGACTTGAGCTTTCGCCAACGAGTCGGCGAGATTTGCCACATCATCTGATGCCATCCTGACACCAACTGAAGACCATATATAAACACATACGTGTTTAAAGAGAGAAGAAACAGTTCATGTGAATCATGATGATACTGTATAACATTAGAATCAAACCCAGTTTATTTTTATTATTAGGCCAAGACACTACAGGTACATTTTGGGCTATTTGAGTTATTTGGGCTTTTCATTACATGTTGTTTTAGACTAGTGAAAGGAAAACATCCAATACACTTTTAAATGTCTATCTATTTGCGTCTGATTTCTATTCTAATACCGTTTTTACCCGCACCACTTCAGCAGCTCTTACTTACACACACCAAACTTTACAGTTTTATTCCTGTCTGTATTCTGAAGGTATTTACTGAGGGGTTTGTTCATATATCATTCAGCTGATTTTATATAATGTTTTATTCCTAAAAATATTTGATGAAAGTGTTTTTTTTTCTGACAGTTGACAGTATTTTCTGACTTATGAAGAGATAAAAAGAGATATCCAAAATCCCCTCAACAAAAACCTTTCACTCTAATATGTCAACAAAATTAAACAAAAATTTTGAACCTGGCTTTATCCGATGTTCATATTTATCTTCTGGAAATGTATGCAAATTAGTGCATCTTTAACTAGATAATGCCTCGTTTGCACATTTTAAACATAACATTTCAGAAAACTAGTAATACACAAAATGATTGCAATTCTTAATGTAATCAATCAATAAGTCAAAATCTATTAGATCATCGTTTACCATGTTCATCTATAGGGAATGTGGAGATGACGTCACGCCGTGTTGCATTATGGGTCCGCCGCCATATTTACAGGATCGCGCCCAATACCGCTGTATTTAAAATAAATGCATGTGTTGGAGGCTGTGTTTGGATTTTCTGTCGAGATTTTAATAAACGTCGATATGGTTGTTCAGTTCAACTGCCATAGCAGGTCACGCGATCGTTCAGGGAGGAAAATGAACAACGGAATACGTTTTTTCACCTTTCTTTCTTGGAAAAAACAACAAGGAAAGCAGGTCGAGGAGCTGACGAGAAGACGCCGGATCGCCGCAATCATGAGGAAAAACTTACTTACTGTCCTCCACTGCATACTACGTTTGTTAAAAGTTGTACAAAGCAAGAGGTTGTGTATTGTATATTCATAGATGACTAAAATTTAGGAGGATAGTTGATGAATGATGTTGAATTTGCGGTTAATGTTAGCAGCAGATGATAAAGCCAGGACACATTGCATGAGTCAAATTATATTTATTTTCAATTAACAATTTGCTTTGATGTTCTGTACATCTTTTTACATGCCTTTTTAAAAAATGTCTGTGAATCATGATTTTATACATCTGCTTAATAAATACATTAAGTGACTTCTCTGTTTCTGGACTGATTGCAACCATAAAGACCCTTTAAGTACACATAACAATGGGCAAATATACATCAAACGTTTAAAATAAACGATCAAATACTCTCATTTTTACACGTGTCAACATTAAATGTTGACAATAAGGCACAGTTGTATTTAACAAGTTACCACATCTTGTGGCATTATAAAGTAATGTACATTTTTTTTTCTTGCACAACCTATGACAACTTAACATATGCTGAAAATAGCAAGCTAACATTAACTACGAGAGCTGCTTTTCAGGTAAAATAGCTTGAACTTCATGTACAATAGTAATCAACTTAGCATAGGCTTCGAACACCAACACTAAATCAGATGTATCAACGTTTTTTATCGCGGATAGTTTGTCCAAATAGTTTTTTTGACAGTGGCATTTAGTTTATCCCAGTAGGGCCCCTTCTCTTTTTCTTTAAACATCTCCATTTCTTCCGTTCTTCTTCAATTTTACCTCGATTTAGCCAAACACCCACTATTATACCGAAGGTAAACAGAGATCGTGCCTGTAAAGATGGCGGCCACGTCCCATAATGCAACACGGCGTGACGTACCTCCGCATTCCCTATAGTGTATTTATTTTTTTATTGTTAATATTAAAGTGCATAGATGAATTCATCCCAAATAAACATATTTTACATGTTAAAATGTTAAATATTCTTAATTGTGAAACCTCTACTGTTGTTCACCCCTAAATGAATGTGGTTATGTTGTCAACATGTATCCATATTCATACACCATATGATCAACACACAAAACACGTTTTAAGCGACTCAGCCTATTAGAACTATACACTCGTTCCCGGAACAAACTTAGTGTATACATATTATGTCTGTACTTACAAGTAGTGTTTGAAATGATTTCTGGCTGTAGATGTAGGCTATTTCTTTTTCTCGCAATTCCTTCCTCCCGCTCGCGCTGATGACGCAAATGGTGTAGACCCGCAGTGATTCATGGGGGTTGTAGTTCTATGTCCTAATTCGAGAGCCCTTAACTTTAGCGCTTCTTTTTGTCATTTGTTTGAGATTTACTGCCTGTGTTGAGTAAAATTAACACATACCAACGACGTTATAACTGGTTTAGGGTTAAAAAATAATAATTCACAGTATTGAATGTGTTGTCAGGTTGATCTTTATTAGAAGGAAACTTGTTAAACTGTAGTCAGTGTAACATCAGTATATTTTCCCCCCTACTGTCTAGATGTATTGTGTTCAGTGTCGATATACTGAAATGCTGGGAGGGTATTAATCTAAAAACTCTGATCTAAAAAAATATCTAAAACATGTCACTTCACGTACCAACAAACTAACTAAAAGTAGTTATGTTTGTGTATATGTTAGTAAAGAACAGGTCAGTGTATGCTAGCAGATTTTTTTCTATAAAATTATTTAGGATTATAATTATTTGTCGATTAAATTTTATCAGTTTTTTTATTTTTTTATTTTTTTGTTTTTTTTAGCCTCCGTTTTATTATTATGCTTACAAACAAACAAAGATGACAATCATAGCATACAATTCTGTAACAAAATTGCAAACATGTCTGTACAAAATATAACAACAATATGTACAGAGTCATCTAAATACAGGATGAGAAAAGAAGTTAAGAGTATGTAACTATCTAAAACAAAAAAGAAGACCCCCCCCCCCCAAAAAAAAAGAAGAAGAAAAAGAGGGTCAAGAAGGCAATATATTCTATACATAATTTAGAGTAGGTCTAACCAAATTAAAGTCATTACAAAATAAAAGTGTTTTTAATGCTTTCTTATTTACCGAGGATGAGATGGTGTTAAGGTACATTTCAAATTCTTTAAAAAAAAAAACTATAAAAATTGGTTTGTTGTTGGAGAATTTACATTTATGGATATACAATTTGCCAATAAATTAAATTAAATTAATAACAAAGCAGGTTTTTTTTAACGGGATCAAAGTCAAAGTATCCAAAAATAATGTATTTAAAGGTTACTGATATCTCTTGCTGGATATTGTCTTTAATAAACTTGCCAATACTTTCCCATAGTTGTTTAGTATAGAAACATGACCAAAATAAATGATAAACAGTCTCTGTGTAAACTTGGCAAAATGAGCATCTTGTGTCAATATTACTTTTATATTTAATCATGAAATATTTAGCAGGGTAAAATTTATTTATTATTTTGAAGGTAAATTTTATCAGTGTCCAGAGACCTCCGTTATGCTACGTTCACACCGGACGCGAATAGCGCGTCAAATTCGCGCCTATCGCGTCTAGTTATACGCTTGACCACTTTGAATCCATTCGCGCGTCAAGAGCGAAATTGACGCGCGTAAAAAAACAAAAGTTAAAGCGAAATCTACGCGCGTCACGCGCGTCAGATTCGAAACCCTTTGGCGGCCATGTTGATCGAGCATTCATAGAGAGTCACCGCTCTGTATTTGCTCTAAATACAGCATATATTCTGAATACGAGAGCAGAACGGCGGTGTAGGGGTAATCGTCGCCGTATTTGTGTCCACCAGACCCTTCAAAGGCGAACCCAGTGTGGCGAGTTTCACCATTTGCTCGCTCCAGGAGCTGCGCCTGGATGACGGCCGCTGTCAGCGGTACTTCCGCCTGTCCCGCGCCCAGCTTGATGACCTGTTGTCCCGCATCGGAGCGAGGATCACCCTCGCCCTCATCCACCTAATCTGTCATTTATATTTGTTTTGATGATAAATGGAGCCAGCATGCAAAAGTGATTAATCTGTCCTGTGATTTTTCTCTCTCTCTCTCACACATCACTGTCCAGACCCTATGGTCCAGACACGAACTTATATGTTGGTTGTCTTTACATTATAATAATATTTAATATAATCTAGATATGGAATAAATAGCATTCAATATAAAATGAATATATCTAATAGGCCTATATTGAAATCAAGTTTTATGTGATAAAATTTGCTTTGTTGTGCATTAGAACTACATTAGAACCACTGTCATATTACAAAATAATTTATTGAAGCATCCAGATACTTAACCACGTGACAGCAGCAAGCAGCTAGGCTCCTGATTGGTTAACGCGGCGCGAATTGACGCAGAAGTTCAAATTTTTCAACTCGGGCGGCAGACGCGAATTCGCGTCAAACGCGTGAATGCACAAAATGCACCATACGCGCGTCACGCGCGTAACGCGCCAGACGCTCAATTCGCGCAATTCGCGCGAACTTGACGCGCGAATGAGGCGTATTCGCGTCTACCGCGCCGCGCTCTACGCCTCATTCGCGCCGCAGGAATTTTTTACGCGCGTAACGCGTCTTTGCATTGACTTAACATTGAAATCACTCGCGCCTGACGCGCTATTCGCGTCCGGTGTGAACGTAGCATTATATTGTAACGTCACCGTTTCATGACAAGTGTTACTTTGATCAGCGCTGTTCCAGATGGACCAATCACAGACGTCGTTGATTCCTGGAAATGGGTTATTTGAATATTACATTATAATGTTTATTATAGCGTGTTTCCATTTGTATAACAGTTATCGAATTAACATTTTCCCAGTATATACGTTCCTAATAATTAATAATAATAATAATAATAATAATAATAATATCAAAAGGTCCAGAGTGAGATTTGAACGCGGACTCGTGCCTCCTCCTGGCGGAACGGTCGCGTGAGTCTCATGGGAAGCGGTTATTAACATTTGTCGAGTTCACAGTGCAGTGTTGTCGACACATGATACATCCGGAAAATGTCTTGAGATTGATTAATTCATAATCTGTCATGTTTTCGACACGAACCACTAACTAGACACGCGCGAAGCTCAGAAGAAAGCGCGTTTGGTCTTGATTTTCTCCAGACACACACAGGTGAGTGAGTTTAGTGCAGGAGTCATCTGGACACTTTTTGAGTTATTATGATATGGCTGTATTGTGTATTCGGACGTTATATTCGCTCTTTGGTGGCTGACTTTGTGGGTTAATGGGTTCTCGGTTTGAATGTTTATTTCTGCTTCAGTTTCGTTTTAGCAGAAACTGTAGGGAGGAAGTTCGCTTGGGCGTGTTTCAAATGTCCACTAGTTCTTCTTCTTCTAGCACACACTAGCGGTTTTGGGTAGGATCTGACTATGCAGTTTTGATATAGACTAATATTTTTATACTGTCATTATTTAAAAGTGATATCACCTCCTTCAGGATTTTAATATTTGGTGTATAAACCGGTGCATAAACGCATAAATAAATGGTTGTAACTTTATTAGAAAAAAAAATTGGTTAACAGTAAGTTCTCTTCCTGTGTAATGCATGGGGAAAAACTAATATAAAGTTAAGTAAAAATGAACAAATATCTTATAATTTAAAAAGTGAACTCTTAAAATGTCACTTTTTTGGTAACACTTTATTTCGATAGTCCACTTTAGACATTCAACTAACTATAAGTAACTTTGCAGCTATATGTCAACTAACTGTCATTAGAGTATTAGTAGACTGTCTGCTTAATATCTGCTAACACTTTATTTTGTTGGTCCTCCAACAGATATTCAACTGACTATAAGTATCTTAGCAACTACAAGTCAGTTTTTTCTCCTAACCCGAACCCTAACACCTAACCATAACCTACCAGTCTACTGACAGTCTACTACAGCCTACTAATACTCTAATGACAGTTAGTTGACATGTAGTTGAAAAGTTACTTATAGTTAGTAGAATGTCTAAAGTGACTACCGAAATAAAGTGTAACCACTTTTTTTTGTAAATTACAGCTTTAAATTGTAAGCTTTACAGGTTTGATTTGTAAATTACAGCTTTAAATTGTAAGCTTTACAGGTTTGATAGAATCTGTAAAAATACAGTAAAATTATTTCAATCACAGCTACCAGTTTTTTTGTTGTTGTATTTTTACATTGCACTTTTACATTGAAGGCATTTGTGTTTTTTTGTTGAACAGATGGTAAACGTGAACTTTTACACATGCTTTTGTTTGTTTTTCAGGCTTGTGATGGTCAAACATGAGCGCTGAGCGTCAGAAGCGCAGAGAGGCGATTCAGAGAGCACTGAGCTTCATCAAGTACGACAAACTGATTGTTATATCCTTTGCCGAATAGGCCAGGAAGACACACACGTTCTCACAATCAGGAGAAAGAAGATTCACTGACATGTTTTTGTCAAAATCCTTTATCCCCGAAGCATGTTTCATTAGATTGTGCTTGATTTAATGCAGGATTTAAATCGGCGAACACTTCCAGTGCTTCTCAACTGGCTGGTCGTGGCCCAAAAATGAGTTTTCGCTTTGTTTTGATAGGTTAGATTGTGTTGGCATCCAATCAAAGTATGTTGGCACCAATTCATGCGTTCGACAGATGTCAACAACAAGAGCGGATTGTGTGAAACAAGCCAGTCGAGAAGCACTGATCTACTTAGTCATTCTCCACTATTACTCTTATCATTTTGAGTGATTGTTTTTATCCGTGTCTACAGATGTTCTCTGCCTTATCCGGATCCCGCAGGCTATGAGGTTAGAGGATATTTTGCACACATATGCTTATCTGAATGAAGACACATTCACAATATTTCACCATAGCTAAGTAACCTCACTCTGTAGTTATGGCTCAAAACGAATGTTAAAAAAGATTAATATATGACCATTTGTTTGTTCTGTCCCTGTTGCAGGGGTTTGTGGTTCAGCTGGTGTGTGATCTCTTAGACGAGGGCAACGCCTCGTTTCGAGAGGGGGAGTGGACTCAGGCACGGGGTCATTTCAGCGAGGGCGTTAATGTTTCTCTTTACGCTCAGGGCGAGGGGCTTCACATTCCCAACGCCCTGCTGGAGAGTCTGTACATCAACCGCGCGGCCGCACACCAGAACATGGTGAGTATACCTGTGTATGCTGACAAAACTGTGAAATTAACTTGTGCACAAAGTTGGAATATTGCATAAAACATTTTACAAGTTTACGACAGAACAAAATCATCACTTCCAGTGAAATTGGTGCAAAATATCTGTAACAAAAAACAAAGTTGCTGCAATCTGGGAACAAACTAAGAATTTCTCCGCTATTATGCTGTCGCATTTTTTCAAATGTCTTGATTTGTTGAGGCAAAGTCACATAACTTTTTTTTGTTTTTTTTCATAGTTTTTGCACGGCGTCTTATTGGAAAAAAAAGATTATCTGACTCAAAGTTGTTTTTACATGCATTTTTTAAAATATATGCACATTTTGATGTTTTCTTTGTGTTTTTTTTAATGCAATATTCCAAAATTTGCATACAAATAGATGCCAGGGTCTCTAGATTTCGATTCGATCCTGATTTCTGCAGTTTTAGCTGTAAAGTTCCTGTTGGATGTTTTATATAGCATATGAAAATATTGATTAATATTAAGTAATCCGTGATATAGATTTTTTTGATGTCTTGTCTTGACATCACACTATTTAAATATAGTAAATAAAACATGCATAACAATTGCAATAAAATATTGCAAACGTATTAAATTAGAAATAATTCAAAAATAAATCAACATGAAAAAAATCAAAATGAAATCTTTAAAACACTCAATTTATACTTCAGATAGCAACTTGATTCTCACAAATAAAGAAATAGTTAAAAACATGGATAAAAAGTCAAAGTAAACACTGTAACCAACAGTGCTCTCAGTAATCTAGTAAAGACCATTGCACACTGAGTCCGAAATTCACATCTGAAATTTCCGCACGTTAAAAAATAAACACGACCTCACGTTATGTCAATCACGCTTGGACACTGCTGTTAACATGTTATTTCCTCTCTACACTGTTCATTACGGCATAAGCTGTTTTTACACTGTGGAATACGGTACAGGGTGTTTGGGGGTGTGCAGGTGACGGTAATGGCGGTTGTATAAAACTTTGCCGGGCACTGAATAAAGTCAGTTCAAGTTATAAACGTTGTGTTTATTTTGAGTAACATGGTAGCAGAGGATGGTTGAATAATGGCAGCTAGTTATAAAATACCGCCGAAGTTTGATGAAGCCAGGCCATACGAGTGTTGGAAGAATGAAGTTAATATCTGGAAACGAGTTACCGATCTCGACAAAAAGAAGCAGGCCCTTGCTGTCGCTTTGGGGCTTGAAGGGAGAGCCCGTGAAACGGCGATGGAAATACCTGCGGAAGATTTGGACAGTGATAACGGTATGGCAACGTTGATGGAAAAGCTGGACGGCGTGTTCCTTAAAGAGGAAAAAGATCGCGCGTATGAAGCCTATTCATATTTTGATGGAATAACAAAAAATAGTTCCGTTTCCATGGAGGACTACATAATTGACTTCGAACAGCGATACAACCGGATGAAAAGGTATAATATGACGCTTCCTGATGCTGTACTGGCTTTTAAGCTGTTAGACACGGCCTGCCTCGACGATAAAAGCAGACAGCTAGCATTGACGGCCTGCACCGAGTTGACGTTCTCCTCCATGAAGTCGGCTCTAAAAAGGATTTTCGGGGGGAAAACGACAGGCTCGTCGTACGGAATTCAAGTGAGCCAGGATGTGGCGTTTTTCACTGAACAAAGACCACAAGGCAGAGGAAAACGGACCACAACATTCCAAAGTGGACAATTTAAGCAGCCATTACAAGGGACTAATCCACTGGATAAGTTCGGTAAGAGATCCAGATGTGCTATCTGCCAGTGTACATTTCATTGGGCTAAAGACTGTCCCCATAAGAAAACTGAACAAGTAAGAGTAACTGAAGATGCAAATGTAGAGGAATGTAACATTACATTGTTTACAAAGGCCGCCATCTCAGATGCAGAAATATTTATGACAGAATCATTGGGATCTGCAATTATTGACACTGCTTGTACCCGTACTGTGTGTGGAGAGAAATGGCTGGAAAGCTATATTGATGACCTCACCCAAGATCAAGTGAACCAGTTGAGGCAAACAGAAACTCCCAGTTGCAGACCATTTCGATTCGGAGATGGCAATTTGGTATATTCTACAAAAAATGTGAAATTACCAGCTAAAATAGGACTGACAAAATGCCAAATTGAAACTGAAGTTGTCATGGTTGACATTCCACTTTTGCTGAGTAAAACATCTTTGAAGAAAGCAGGGACCATTTTGGACATGGAAAAGGACAGTGCAGTGATGTTCAAACAATCAATTCCTCTTGAATTTACTAGTTCTGGACATTACTGTGTCGATATCAGAGACAAAGAAAACACAAAAGGTCAAATTGAAGAGGAAGTACTAACAGTGACAGAAAATATGTCTCCAGATGAGAAACGCAAAATCCTTCTGAAGCTCCACAAACAGTTTGGTCACGCGTCGGTAGACAGGCTACAGAGACTCATTCACAGTTCGGGAAACAACGACAAAGAGTGTTTTACTATTTTACAACAAATAGTATCCGATTGTGAAATATGCCAGAAGTACAAAAAGACAAAGCCAAAGCCTGCTGTGGGGCTGCCCTTAGCTTCGGAATATAACGAGACAGTGGCGGTGGATCTGCACGAGTTGGAGCCAGGTGTGTGGTATCTTCATATTATCGACCACTTCACACGTTTCAGCGCTGGGAACATTGTTAAAACGAAGAAGTCATCTGAAATTGTCAACTCTTTCATTCACACTTGGATAAGTGTCCATGGTGCTCCCCAGAGGCTTTACAGTGACAATGGTGGAGAATTCAACAACGAAGAGATCAGAGACATGGCCGAAAACTTTAACATTGAGACAAAAACAACAGCGGGATACAGTCCCTGGAGCAACGGGCTACTAGAGAGACATAATCAAACGCTCACTGAGATAATCCAGAAGGTAAAGAGAGAGAATGGCTGTGACTGGCACACTGCCCTTGACTGGGCCCTCATGGCCAAGAACAGCATGTTGAATGTTCATGGTTACAGTCCATATCAACTAGTGTTTGGGCAGAATCCTAACCTTCCTTCTGTTTTAGTTGACAAACTACCTGCTCTTGAAGGTACCACTATGAGTGCTAGAGTTGGAGAACACATTTCTGCTTTACATGCTTCTAGGAAAGCATTCACTGAAGCAGAGTCTTCAGAGCGAATACGAAGGGCAATACGTAAACAGCTCAGGCCCACAGACGACATGTATGTGACAGGAGACAAGGTCTATTACAAAAGAGCAGACTGTCCTGAGTGGAAGGGACCAGGGGTGGTTATCGGTCAAGATGGAGCTGTTGTATTTGTAAGACATGGTGGGACTCTTGTTAGAGTACATCAATCCAGGCTCTGCAAGATAAACACACAGGGTCAGGGATCTGCACAGCAAACTGTGCAAGACAACAGCGAGACAGCAAGTGAAAAATGCAGCGTAAACAATGGAGCAGAGAGCTCAGATGGTAAAGAAAACACAGACAGCGAACAGGAAAATATCAGTGATAATGAGGTGAATACAGGAGAAGTGGTTCATCCTAGTATGACACAAACAGAAGCAGATCACAATGTTTGTGGTAACCCCGTCTTTTCAGCTGGTGTGAAGTTAAGACCAGGACAGACCGTAACATTTATGAAACAGAATGGTGGTGGTTTACAGAGAGCCAGAGTTTTAGGCAGAGCAGGCAAAGCCTCTGGAAAATACAGAAACTGGTTTAATTTGCAACATATTGAACCTGATGGCAGTGATGGACAAAAGGAATCAGTAGATATGTCATGTGTTGATAATCTTGACTTTGAATCAACTGATGGGGAGACTGATGTACTCATAACCAAAGACATATCATTTGATGCAGCCAAACAAGATGAAATTTTGAATTGGAACAAAAACAATGTTTTTGAGGAAGTTGATGATGCAGGTCAAAAGTGTGTCTCTACAAGATGGGTATGTAGTCTCAAAGAAACTCCCAGTGGTATTGTGCCCAAAGCACGACTCGTAGCCAGAGGTTTTGAAGAGCTCAATATTCACGAGCTGCAGAAAGACTCCCCAACCTGTGCTTCTGACTCTCTGAGGCTATTATTAGCAGTAATATGTCAAAATAAGTGGCATATCCATTCTATGGACATCAAATCTGCTTTCTTACAGGGTATGCAGTTGTCTAGAGAAATATATGTCCGGCCCCCTCCTGAAGCTGGAAAAGAAGATATTCTATGGAAGCTAAACAAGTGTGTTTATGGCCTTGCTGATGCATCACTATATTGGTACAACAAGGTGAAAGAAATCATGCTGAGTACAGGCGGTAGAATGTCTCAAGTAGATCCAGCAGTATTTTATTGGTTGGATGAACAGTGTAAGGTCAGTGGAGTACTTGCATGTCATGTTGATGATTTTCTATGGGCAGGCTCAGAAAACTTCTCAGCAGATGTGATCCCCACATTGAAGTCTGCGTTCCATGTTGGACGTGAAGAACATACAAATTTCTGCTATGTGGGAATGGACTTTGTCACTATTAATGGTGTAGTTCATGCTCATCAGCATACTTACATTGAAAACCTACAGCCTATTCACCTGCAAGCAGCACGTGCAGTGCAGAGAGATACTTCTCTTAATGAGACTGAAAAGGAGCAGCTTAGGTCGAAAATAGGACAGATACTGTGGGTTGCAAGACAAACAAGACCAGACATTATGTTTGATGCAAGCAGCTTAGCGTCAAACATAAAAGATGCCACAGTTCAGTCTATTCATGAGACAAATAAGGTCATTAGAAAGATTAAATCCGAAAAGGTAACACTCAAGTTTCAGCATTTGGGAAATAATGATGCCCTGAACTTCATCGTTTTCAGTGATGCTTCCCTTGGAAATCTCCCTGATGGTGGCACACAGGGGGGAACATTGATTGGTCTCATGGGAGAAGGAGGAAAGTTTTCTCCTCTCTCTTGGCAATCTAAGAGAATTCGACGTGTGGTAAGGAGTACTCTGGCAGGAGAAACTCTGGCCCTGTCAGATGGAATCGATAATGCTGTTTTCTTGGCTACCCTCTTTTCTGAGCTCACAAGTGGAAATGCTGAACTGTTTGCTCCTCCTTTGATCTGCATTACGGACAATCACTCTCTGTTTGATGCCCTTAAGTCAGCAAAACAGGTCACAGAGAGACGTCTTCGACTGGAAATTAGCAGTATAAAAGAGCTAATACAGAGTAAAAGGGTAAAGAAGGTACTCTGGTCAGACACAAAAACTCAACTCGCTGACTGTCTTACCAAAAAGGGAGCGTCTACTCTGGTGTTATTGAAAACACTCAGTGAAGGGCTGTTGGAGCTATGGAAAGTACTCAGTTAAGGACTGTGGATAAGCTTAAATACATGTGTACACCTTACATGTGTTCAGTTGTATGTGAAACATTTATTTTTTTTGTTTTGTTTTTGTTTAAAGTATAGGGAGATTGTTAACATGTTATTTCCTCTCTACACTGTTCATTACGGCATAAGCTGTTTTTACACTGTGGAATACGGTACAGGGTGTTTGGGGGTGTGCAGGTGACGGTAATGGCGGTTGTATAAAACTTTGCCGGGCACTGAATAAAGTCAGTTCAAGTTATAAACGTTGTGTTTATTTTGAGTAACAACTGCCTCCGAAACTTTCGTCTATGATAAAAAAAATCAGATCGGGTTTGATTTTTTTTTTGATTTTCTGCGTTTTTCGCATCCGTAGCAAGCAGTTTAAATGGTGTTTGAATGGTGTTTTGACATTTCAGAGCCACCGAATCACAAATACGAAAAAACACATGCGAAAATTTCGGACTCAGTGTGCAATGGCCTTAAGTCTGTGTGCTTTAGAGAATGTTTTATTTGCTGTATAATCTAGAAAGGGTCTGTGTTTTCACCCCTGTACTCTTGCCCCTCGCCATGGGAAGAAATGAGAAGCACAGACAAGAGTTCAGTGTTCATGCTTTTTCAGAGGTTTATTGTTCAGCTAGTGTAACTCAACGGCAGGACTATATTAGCGTCAATAAGTCATGCGCTAGGATGCCAGGAATGTTCAAGGATTCCCGAGGAGCCAGGCGAGGATATCTCCAGACATGGATAAGGAGTAAGGATGGCATGATAGCAGCTGTGAAGGTCACAGAGCCCTCTCTAACTCCAGCTAGATCATGTGAACCGACTGAGAGACTATGAGAACTGGACAGATTTAGCTGGGTTGAGGACTTTCAGATGTGGTCAGAATCCTCCCACTCATCTTCAGCGGGAAGTTTCTGCTCACTTTTAGTTTTAGCCTGTTATATTCATGTGCCTACTGTGAGAGTGTTTGTAGTTCACAGCATTGGTTAAAATGGTTGAACTCTACCGTTCAAAAGTTTGGGGTCAATACGATTTTTTTAATTTATTTTTTTAAGAAATTAATACTTTCCTTCAGAAAAACAATTTGCTTTAAACAATCTTATTGTTAGTCATGATATTCTATTTTGATGTGTCTGGCTTTATCCTATAAAGCTGGTTGTATTCTTCTTTTGGTTCGAGATTCTCTGAGTATTGCTGGAGAACACCCGGCTGTAATAAACAGCATTTAAAGGACGATAACTCAGGTCTGTCTAATATTTTCTGCAGGTCAGTTTAGAAAACAAGTTAGAGTTAGGGAACTCGGCCAGTTGCCGACGGAAGGAGCTAGAGTGTCAGTGTCGATTGGAGGGTAAATCTACAGTGACGTCTTCAAGTCTTTCCATCTAAACTGGTTTATCTCTTACATCTAGTAGTGTTTTATGAGCATTAGGAGAAACACATTCATCCACACAGTCGCGCAAAGCCAAAGCACCACCAAAACAATGTTGTTCTGCAAAATGCGTGCAGTTTTGGTTATTTAACAACTAGAAAGTTAAATGGTGTATTTTTGAAACGCAACTTTAAATTATATAAATTTTCTGAATGCCGACCGTATATGAGAAAGTATTAGTGTTTGTATTTCTATTTTTAAAAATAAAAATGTAAACGCTAAAATACTTTGTTTTAAATGCCATTCACCTTCTTTGTTTATTAGTTCTGTCTAATTATAAAACAGACAGTAAACTAGTGAAGACGGAGAACGTCAAAATAAAAGCGAATGTAAAGCAACGGTATAAATATGTTGAATTTTCAAAATAAAAGCTTCTGACACTTATCGTCCAAACAGAAAAACCTGTAACATCGGTGGAGCACTGAGCAGTAATGTAAAGCAAGAGTATAAATATGTTGTGTTTCCTCCGTCAGGGTGAGTTTGCCAGCGGGGTGAAGGACTGCGACTGCGCTCTGGAGGTGTGTAAAGACAGCGCTAAAGCGTTATACCGTAAAGCCGTGTGCCTGAAGGAGTCTGGGAGACTGAGAGAGGCGTATGACTGCAGCGCTGCGTGTCTGCTGGCCTCACCGCAGGTACACCTCACACACGAGCCTTTATCCTGGAGGGAAATAATGTCTCTGCGCATTAATGTGTGTTGTAGAGGAACTTAGTGAGAAACCATTTAAAATTATTATTTTAAATGTTAATAATTATGTAGTTATTTTTACTGTATTTTATACTTTGCAAATATGTATTTTTAATCCAGATTATTCAATGGGGGAAAAAACTAAATCAAACCATTTCACACTATTCAATAATCACTAAAAGGCCAAAATTATTATTTTTATTGGTTTGTTTTTAATCTATATAGCTCAACCCTTATCACTATTTGGACAATTAAACTAAATGTATAAATGTGACATTGATTTAAAGATGTATGTCCCATTTTAAGAATCATTTAAAACATTTCAATTAGAATAAATAGACACAATTAATACACAGTGAATGGAGAAAAAAAGTAAAATATTTAGCATTTTCACAATTATATGTTTATGAAATTAAACAAATACATTTTTAACTGGTGTAACTTTTGCCGCTCATTAATGTGTGTTAATATATTGGTGCTTAAAAAACGTGATTAAATCTCTGAAGTAATTTAGTTAAAAAATAGTATTATATAAAAAAAATATATATATTATTTAATATGCAATATTATTTACCATTTTAATTATGTAAAATTATTTAACTACATTGTTACTGTATTTTATAATTTTAGTCCAGTTTGTTTCCAATAGGAAATAAAACAAACTTAAGCCATTTCATACTATTCAATATCACTAAAATGCAGAAAGTTATTAGATTTAAATGTATTTCTTTATTTTGTTATCTATGTTGCTCAACCCATTTCATAGTTAAACTAAATGTATAAATGTGACATTTAAAGGAACGCGTTACAAAATAATTAAAAACATTTCAGTTGACTAAATAGACTAAATTAATACAAAGTAAAAATAAATACATAGTATTCAGCAATTTCAGAATGACAAATATTTAAGAAACTGAAATAAACGGTTAACTGGCATATCTGGGAATAATATTTATTAAATATGTGTATTAAGAAATGTATTTTTAAAGTATAATATTTATGTATTTATCTATCTATATTAGAAAATCAGGAATGTTTTTTCTGTTAATCTCTGGGATATGTGTCTAATAAACAGATAAATTATCTTAATCTCATGGAGAATTTTGAGTGTTTAGCTGCACATTAGTTAGTGTTCTTGATTAGTTGCGTCAGGGTCATGTGGCATGGTCTAGGGTCATGTGACGTCCGTCTGACACTGAAGTTTTCTGTGTCTTTTTCAGGACCATGCGGTCAGTAATTTGTCCCAGGAAATCGCAGTCAGTCTAGGCCTGAGAAATAGAAAAGCGTACATCAGTTCTCAGGTGAGTACCCAGAATTCCCAGCATGACATGTTTTCAAAAGTTATGTTGGAGTGCAATAAAGAAATGTTTCATGAAGATTATCAGACAGCTTTATTTGGATAAAATTATCTTTATTATTCTGTCTTAGAGTGGGAAAACGTCAGGATTTGAGGACGACGGGCTCGTATCGCCACCTTTAGATGAGGCAGGACTTCCCTCAACATTTTTAAACTCTAGCCAGCTTTTGCATGAATTTGAATCTGTGTGTTGCAGCTCATCTGAGTAGATTAACACATTCCCCCTCTCTCTTGTGTTTGTTTGCAGATATCGTCTGTTGAGCTGGAGAAAGCGACTGACTCTACAGGTACTGAAAGATATATTTACTCTGTTCAGAATACCGGGATATACGTGGGAATGCAGCATGTTTTCCTGTCGCTCAGATAGTGAAGAGCAGCGCTAGATACGCCAAGGTCTTTGGCTCGATCCCCAGAGAAAGCTTGAGCTGATGAAATACTTTGAAGGCAATGCAAGTCGCTTTGGATAAAAGCATAAACTTTACAATAATATCTCACTGGTTAACTTGCATTAGCTAACATTAACAACACTAGTAAACATAAACAAGCATTAAACAATACTTCTACAGCATTTGGTAATCTTAATCTTACATCACTATCGGTTAATGTATGTTAACAAATGATGTGTAAAACTAAATGCACACTACAGTTCCAAGAAATTAGTATTTTTATTCAGCAAGGACACATTAAAATGATCAAAAGTGACAGTAAAGACATTTTTAATGTTGCAACTTTATCAAAGAATCCTCAAAAAAAAAAAAATGATCAGTTTCCACAAAAAAATATAAACCGACACAACTGTTTTCAACATTGATAATACTATTTCTTAATATTATCAATTTTAAAAAACGGTTCCAGTTTCTTGAGCATTAAATCATCATATTATAGTGATTTCTGAAGGATCATGTGACACTGAAGACTGGAGTAATGATGCTGAAAATTCAGCTTTGATCACAGGAATAAATTACATTTGAACATACATTCACATAGAAAACAGCTGTTTTAAGCTGTAATAATTTTTACTGTATTTTTGATCAAATAAATGCAGTTTTGATTAAACAGAAGAGACTTCTTTTTTTTTTTTCTATAAACATCTTATAAGCACACTGAGAAATACTGTATTGTCTCTTGACAGGGGGTTCGCCTGAATGGCCGTCTCCTGTGTTACCGGCCCCGGTCCCCGTGAGCGACTCCCATGAGGCCCTGGGTCTGTCGGTGCCCGTGTCTCAGCCGCTGGAGGACAACGACCTGATGGGAGACGAGCTGGACCGTCTGCTGGACTGCATGTCCAAAGAGGAAGACACGCCACAGGTCAGGGCACTGAATATCAATATAAGGGGTGTAACGATATTCCCAAATATTCCCCTATTGCATTATTATACATTATATTCAACATTATATACAGTAGTTTAATATAGTACTGACACTAAAAAATTCATGTTTTCAGAGTTTTCTCACACAGTAGTTTTCATTTTTGGTGAAATATCCACAATTCTGTCACTATACACAATATAGATTGATGCATTTTTGTATTGCGACATATTTTGACACAAAATATTGTTACACCCTTAATGACTATGAAATGAAACCGGGTGTTTGTGATCTAGCTTATAGTTACTAGTTGAATCTTTCCTGTTTGTCACTCAGAGTGGAGTCGTTCCCACCGGCCTGGTGTGTTTCTCGTCTCCGTCTCCTCGTCTTCCTCCTGCCTTCTTCTCCTCCGTCGGGAGTCAGTTGAACTCGCTGGACTCTTTCCCTCAGACTGAGATGAACTCCTGCTCACCCCTGGACGCATTAGACTCCATCTGTTCGTCCACAGACGCTGTTCTCCTGCAGCGCCCTCTGGTGGTGGGAGGAGACGTGCTCGACTCGCTGTCTGAATTCAGTCTCCCAGGTCCATGATTACTCAGATGTTTTTATTTGGTAACACTTTATTTTGATGGTCCCTTTTGAACATCCTGTTGACTTTTAAGTAACTTTGCACGTATGTGTCAACTAACTTTCATTAGAGTATTAGTAGACTGTCTGCTTAATATCTGCCAACTCTTTGTTTTATAGTTTATATTTATAGTTTATATTTTTAGTTAGCTAACTTCTGCATTCTCGAGCCACTAAACACTGTTGTGCGAATGAGTGGGCCGGAGCACATTAAGGGTTTTCTGTTTGAATTTAATAACAAATGATCTCAATCAAAACTTTAGCTGGACAATAACTATATTCTAGAGCTGTGGTAAAGCCAAAACAATCTCTGTTACTTTAATTTCCTATTATCACTGTAAAGCTGCTTTGAAACAGTCCCTGTTGTTAAAAGCGCTATATAAATGAACTTGACTTGACTTGACTATTGTGATGATCCTCCAACAGAGATTTTCTACTGACTATAAGCAACTCTGCAACTACATGTCAACTTATTCTAACCCTACTAATACTCTAATGAGAGTTAGACATGGCGGTGCAACGTCACTTATAGTCAACAGAATGTGCTAAAGAGACAATCAAAATAGTGAAACCTTTTATTTACAGAAACTAGGAGTGTCGAGATATTAAAATAGTTTACTATAGTTATTGCAAATCAATTTAAAATAATTACATTTTGTGATTCCCAAAGTTTCAAGATCTAAATTAATTTATTTGCATTTGTGAACATTACATTCTTCTATTTGGTTTGATATCTTGAACATGAAAGACTTAGAAAAATTACATTCATATGACTTTTTAAGATTTGATGAATCTCTTGAAATAAAACTTGTTAAATTCCCTCTTAAATCCAGATTTTCAGAGGCAGAACAAATTAATGGATTCTGCTGTGTATGTTTATTTCTCTGTCAGGTGGGAAAGTCTGTTGTAGTTTTCTGCCGTCGGTCAAACTGACAAACTCTTCTCATATGGTGAGTGTGATGTCTCTGACTGCTGATGATATCAACACATTAGAGCATCTCTGTTTAACCTGAGAGAGAGTTCATGTGTGTGTGTGTTTGTGTGTTACAGAGGAACGGTCACGTGACCTCCACACTTTCCTGTCTGTCCAAGAACCCACTGAAACAAACACATGAATTTGCTCAAGCTTGCAGGAGCTGCTTCACTTCTACAGGTGATTCTATCTATCTATCTATCTATCTATCTATCTATCTATCTATCTATCTATCTATCTATCTATCTATCTATCTATCTATCTATCTATCTATCTATCTATCTATCTATCTATCTATCTATCTATCTATCTATCTATCTATCAATCAATCAATCAATCAATCAATCAATCAGGGATGCACCGATATCGGTATCGGGCCCGATACTGAGCTCATGTACTTGTACTCGTAAAAATGCCCCGATACCAACAACCGATACCAGGCAACATGTGTACAGTGTCAGAAATTATAATGGGGATAAAAAAAAAAGAAGGCTGTATATGAAATAAATGTATCTTATCAGTGGAATATTAAACAGAATATATTAACGCGTCGCCTATATAACTATATGGTGCGCAAGCTGATAAGAGAAAAACGCGCAGTGGATTGAGCGCGCTGCGACACAGACGCGCGAGCTGGTCGAGCGCATCCCTTTTTCACAGACGTCAGTGGAAAGTTTGTAGTTCAGTCGGATGTCAATGGCAAATCAAGTAAAACGAGGCATGTAGCTTATTATTAACGTTAACTGACGAGAGAGAGAGAGAGAGAGAGAGAGAGAGAGAGAGAGAGAGAGAGAGAGAGAGAGAGAGAGAGAGAGAGAGAGAGAGAGAGAGAGAGAGAGAGAGAGAGAGAGAGAGAGAGAGAGAGAGAGAGAGAGAGGCGCACTTCTGTTGAATGCTGTTGATTGCGGATCGTTCACTCAGCACGTGTTATTTGGATTAAAACTAAATCGTATATGTAAGTAAAACATGAACTGTTACCTTACTTATGTTTAACGAGTGGTTGCCTACATTATTACAGGACATTTGCAGGTCAAGAATTTCCATGAACTTCAAACATCCACAGCGTGCCCCCCGAAAACCACCAGACAGTGCACAAATACTGAATGGAAGTCTTTCACGCATTGCGCTTGTACGGAGGAATTCACACAAAACTATGTAAAAACACCTGTCTTGGCGAGTATCCTAGTAAAAGTCTGTTATATATTTCAAGTGAACTTAGACAGTATAATTCAAATGGCGTCCGTGCGTTCGGCCTTAAAGGGGCGGCACTTTAATAAATCTGCTGCTGTGTTTTAATGTTAAATCAAACAAAGGACAAATAAATGACTCTCTGCTCTTGGCTAAATAGGCTACCTCTATCAACTTTACAAAATGATCCATATATATTTAATTTATACAGTAATGAATATGCAGTGCATGAAATATATATTTGTTGAACTAATTAAGTTTAAATTTAATAAACAACTAATATGATTGATATTATTTTGGTTTCTCTACCAATACATTTAAAAATTACAAATGCATGAATTGAAAATTAATTGAAAATTAAAAATACAGGTATCGGTTACAGTATCGGTATCGGTGAGTACCAAAAATGAAAGTATCGGTATCGGACTCGGTCTGGAAAAAGTAGTATCGGTGCATCCCTACTATCTATCTATCTATCTATCATATATCTATCTCATCTGATTTCTCTCAACATGAGGACAGGAGAGCTGTCAGATATTCTGTTGTAAATTTAGAAGTAATGCTACTTACTACTAGTTACTTGAAAGTAATCTGATTACGTAACTCTCGTTACTCCCAACTCTGGCTTTACCTCATGTGTCTGTGTGTCTCTCTCAGGTCCAGGTGTGCTGGATTTTGAGCTCCGGTCTGATGTGACCCACAGCTGTCAGAAGGATCTTCTGCTGTGCCGGCGGGGGGGCGGAGCTAACTCGCCCTGGAGGCGGATCCGGCCCCGCCCAACTCGCAACAACTTCCAGGCCGCTTTCATGCTCTGCAGAGGTACGTCAGCTGTCGAGGGATTTAAAAACTAGTACTAGTGACGTGAGGATATTTTCCCACCGGTTAATCGACGTGTGGTAAAAAATCGACGGGGGCTTTTAAATCGCTAATTTGAAGGCGAAAGTTAAGTGAGTGCATTCATAATGGTGGTGAGCGAGTGTTTCCCATAGGAATGAACTGAAAGCGCTCTTGGACCTGTGCGCATTTTAGTATCGCTTTCAAATTAGCGCCAATTCAGGGGCGGATTGCTTGAATTGTGAGTTCATTAGCCTATTATGCTTAATGAAAACACAACAACAAAACAGTACAATGACAAATTCGCTTAAATAGGCGCTTTTTCGTTTCTCTTTGACACCAAATATTTCCGCCATCGTCTTGTCAGTCAGTTTCTCATTCTCGTGATTAATGAAATCTGACTCCTGCAACTCTCGTTCAGCTCACGATTTATTAAGCAGACACGTTCAGTTTTTATTTAAAAAAATAATCAAAATGGACGGTGGGGGCGTTGCCACGGTGGGCAAGTGATGTAACTTCAGTTGCTTCTGAACACAGACTATCGTAGCATGCCTAACTAATACCTTAATTAATGTGAGTGAATCCTCCGTGTGTGTGTGTGTGTGTGTGTGTAGAGGTGTTGGAGACTCAGGTGTGTCAGTACGGTGAGGGCTGCACGTTTGCATATTGTCAAGAAGAGATTGACGTGTGGACGCAGGAGAGGCGGGGCTTACTTGTCCGAGAGCTGCTCTTCAATCCACTGGCGACCAATGAGAGACAAGCACTCAGCGTCGCCACACTCCTGAACACACACACGGGCATGTTCATGTTCCTCTGTGAGGTAATAACACACACACACACACACACACACACACACACACACACACACACAATTTGTGGTGAAAAATTGTAACGATTCGATACCAGTCTTGAGATTTTTACTGATGGATTTATTCCTCAGTTGAAAGTCTTATTATGGGGCGTTACTGATATACTGTGAGTGCTTTACAAGAAAAAGTTTTTTTTTTTTTTTAAACAATCACGAGAGATGCATAAGAAATAAAAATAACAATAAAAGCTAACAATATTATGATTAAAATTAATTTAAAATGTGTTAAAAATAAAAATAGGATTGTTTAGCTATAGTTTTTGTCCTTTAAATTTAGTCAAACAGTTCAAACTAATATTCATTAATATTAGTCAGTTTTACTATAAAACTAACAAAACAATTGCATCAAATTTTAGTCAATGAAAACATTTGGTTGACGAGAGTGCAAAATAAAACTAAATATTCAAACCTTTATATATTAATTGAATTAACATTTAAATGTGCATCAACACAAACATATTGTTTTGTTAAAACTTAAATCTGTTGAAATAAGATATAATAACATTATTGACTATTTATTTCAAACATTCTTGTTGATTCTAGATGTTCATCTTCCAAAACATAGTTTGTTCATTATTAATATTTTGCCATGTTTTGCTTGTCATATTTTGTCAACATC
>CM070821.1:9043123-9070824 GCA_036326025.1 Chrosomus eos
TTAGGGCATCTAGTGGTGAGGTTGTGAATTGCACCCAACAGAAGTTACGGTGGCCGACAGGAAGTGATGTCGTCGTCTGAGACAGCAAAGAGTAGCCAGTTCAGCAATGAGGTTTCTTTATAAAGATAAATTAAGAAATTACGTTTACTTAATTATTCAGTAAAACAATGTTATTGCGAATATTATTGTTACTTGTTCATCATTGTGTGAGTGTTTTATTCGCTGACTTTAGCTAGATCTGTGCATGAAGAACAACATAGTGACGAAACGTGTTTGTCCGTTCAGGGCTACTGTAGAAACATGTCGATGTAAGGAGACACGCGGTGTGTGTAGATAGAAATGCCTCATTCTAAGCTAATAAAAACATAACGGTTCATTAAGTAAGGTCTTTATACTCCACTGAAAACATAGTTATGTATGATATTGCATTTCTGTCAACAGATCCTCCTAAATATTACACAATGCACCTTTAATACCTGTAATGATGCTTAAAGGCCAATATAACATATTAGTAATGAAATTTAGTTGGTCTTCCAACTCTTCTGGAAGTAGATGATTGGGTTTAGCGAGAGAGAATACATGAAATGTGATTTATTATTTAGTGAAAATCTTGACTCTTCACTTTCCTCATGCGTGAGTCTCATGGGATTGAATTATCCTTGAAATGCTTAGTGTAGAGGTTTAATCCCTGTGAACACTAGTACTAGTGATGACTAACTTAGTAAACTGCTTTAATTAGCACATGCATAGATTGTGTACTAATTAATAATGCATGTAGTGATCAACTCGTTCTGTCTCTCTTCATCAGCCTGTGATTGTGGCGTCACGATCACCAAACAAAATCACTGCTGCCAAATCAAAAAGTCCAATCAGAGCAGAGCAAACGAATGGGAAGGTGCAGGGAACAGGAAGTGGTGACGCAGCTGAGGTCAAAGGTCACGAGCTGGAGCTGATGCTGAAGTTCGTGTGCGGTCAGTGCTGGAGAGACGGGCTGGTCAGCGAACCGGACCGAGCGCTGAAGTACTGCACCGCTAAAGCCCGACACAGGTGCAGACGCACCACACACACACACACACGCCACATCTGAACACACACACCACCCGTCTCACGCTCTTTCTCTGTCTGTGTCTCTTCAGCTGGACCAAAGACAGGAGGATTTTACTGGTCAAGTCTCAGGAGAGGAAGAAGTGGGTCTCTGTGAGGCCTGTGCCCTACGCCAAGACCTTTCCTCAGCAATACGATGTGAGTGAAAACAACTCGTTTACTCTGATAATGTACAGATGAGTTTAGTTGACCTGCTGGACTGTGTACTATTCTCTATATAGTGGGGTCACGGCCCACAAGGAGGCCTCAGCGAGCTCTTTGGGGTGTCACATCATATTTTGAAAAGTGTTGAACAGGGAGCATTAAAGCTGCAGTCTGTGACTTTTTTTTTTTTGTTCAAAATTGACTACATTTATTTAATAAGCGAGTACATCATGAATCCATTTTCCGAACCGTGTTTTTGTCTTATCCTGAGTCACTATTGTACACCTATAATAAGTGTTTATATTGGGACTATTTTACACTGGTTCGGGTCGCACCGCTGCGGTGTAGCCTAGTGACTCATCATAGACATAATGACCCAATCCTCACTGATTGATGAAGCCTCACACATAACATGCAAGTATTGAGGTCCCAGACACCAATCATTTTGTAATAGCCTATATTCATTATTTATTTCTTACACACTCACTGATATTTTTATTATTGCATTTCAAATAGGGCCAATTAATAGGTTACTCTTAGGCTTACTTTTTTTGTTATAGTATTTTCAATATTATACGCTTTATTTGTGCATAAACATATCTGGTTATAGTAATAAACATACTGTTTGCTAAACAAAACATTTTGTCATCCTTGCTGCAAGCTTACAAGAGTGACAATATCATTAAATTTAAAGTATTTTCTTGGTTGGGAAAAAAAAAGGTTGGGAACCACTGCTCTATATGATATACTTGTACTAGGGCTGACCCCTAATAGTCGACTAACCATTAGACATCACGCAGAATGTGACGGACAGATCGTTAACGGCATGAAATCCAAACATACGCCTGTGATTTATCAACCTCAAATATATCACTTGAAACCTGTGTAACAGCACTTTACAAGTCTGCTCGCTCTAATGTGAACCTAGACGAATGTGTGCTGTTATTAAGCGTGTGTGGAGAGTGTGACACATACAGATAAGAGTAATGTACAAACAAAACATTGTAGAGCCCGACCGATATATTAGGCATTTTCATAACTATCGGTATCGGCATTTATAATGGCCGATAAATTAATATTTTAAAAAATGCACGTGCGGTGATTCCTGTAAGGGTGGTGCTGCCAATAAAGCACCTAAAAGCTCTCACAATGAACTGGCAAAAGCAATGATATGAATACATCAAATATAGCAAGGAGACATTTTAATTGTTTATTAATAACAAGTGTTTTCAGTCATTGTGGGCTGCAAAGATGAAGTTGAGGATGAGGACTCGCGATATTTGAACGCGCCAGAGAGAAATGTAGATTTCAGAAGGATTACATAAGCAGAGAGCAGTTTGTCTTTCGTTTTGATTTGTTCTGTTTAAAAGTAGACATTTAAATAGATATATTTCTCAGGTCTATAAGCGGAGTTTCGCTTCATTTATGAGACGAGGTGCAATTCACTCGCCGGCGGCTCCGTGTAGTGATCTATTGTCTGTTATATTTACTTCTTATGTATTAAATCCAGGCATTTGGTTGATGAAACATTTACTAAAATTAAGATATAATTAATACAAAACGAAATTGACTTTAATGAAAGGCTTTGTGCTTTCTGTTTCGATGTATCTGTGAAAGTTTTAAAGCACTTTAGTGCCGCTTTCGGAGCTTGTCACGTCCGTTTTTTCCTCGTAAATGCGAACACGAAAAATAAAATAAAATGAATATTATATGTTTTGTTGAGATCCAACCCTTCTTCATCCAGTGGGTAGTAGACTATTACTTTTGATTTGTGCAGTGTAATTCACAGAATTGATTTCTCTGCTACCAGCCTCTGTCACGTACCCTATAGGCTATATGCACGCATAAGTTCCGCATTTGACGCAAGGATGCTCTTCCGTTTCCGGTTGGGGAGATTAAAGCGGAGGAAAACCGAGGAAACCGGGATTATGGCAGAGTCTTCAAAATGTACTGTCCTCCCGTCTTTGAAACGAAACTTTCATATGTTTAGATGTAATTTTATGTATAGTTATGTTTATTTAATATAATTTTAAAAAGAAGCATAAACACAACGAGAGGTGTCTGTTTTGTCTGTTTTTGTGACTAACGTTTCTTTAGTATAACCATGGAGTATACAATTCAATATAAATTATTGGTATGGTATTGCACTGGACTCTACGACCGGCGGAAGTTATCGAGCATCCTTAACCCTTCACCGGAAATACCGCCGTGCATAGAGCCCATTGTGTGAGCTTGTGACTATTTCAAGCGCGCTGCTGAGAAGTCCTGATTATATTGTCTGCTATATTTACTTCGTATTTGTTAAATCCAGGCATTTGGTTGACGAAACATTGCTTAAAATTAAGATATAATTAATACAAAACGAAATTCACTTTCATGAAAAAGTTCGAGGTCTGTGTGAAGTTTTAAAGCACTTTAGTGCCGCTTTCGGAGCTTGTCACGTCCGTTTTTTTCCTCATAAATGCGAAAAATAAAATAAATGCATATTAGGCCTATATGTTCTGTTGAGAGCCAACCTTTCTTTATCCATTGGGTAGTAGACTATTAGCCTACTTTTGATTTGCGCAGTGTAATTCACAGAAGTGATTTCTCTGCTAGCAGCCTCTGTCACGTAGGCTATTGTGTGAGCTTGTGACTATTGCAAGCGCGCAGCTGAGAAGTCCTGATTATATTGTTTGATTAAACAATATAATTGATTTAATAAACATTAATAAAAATGCATGGCGCGAGCGACAAATCTCCGACAGTAAACTGATGCCCCATTCTGCTGTAACGGGTGCTTTTCCGCGTCTCGGGTAAACAGCTGCTGCGACTCACGCGAGCAATAACGGCCGCGTCCGTTGTAGACAGTGTTAAAGCTCATTCTGCCTATAACGCTACGTTACAACATCAAGCAATATTCCAATCATTTATATAATTATAACACTTTATATAGGGCCCTTTTGCATTAAGAGTAGCCTAGTTTCACGTTTTGTAGGTACATTTTGCTTACTACTTATTTAAAATAGTATAAAAGTCTATACATTATGTAATTAAATACGTTTTCATTATGATATTATAAATTTTACTTTAGTAAAAAGATCTGAGTTCTTCCTCCACTGGTAGAGATTAGAGGTATTAAGACTAAAAATAGAAGATAATGTCAGTGACACTTTTGATATATATTTATTGATACAAGTTGTTTTATATAACGTGCCTAAATTAAAAGACAAAGTCGTTAGTGAAGATTATGCAGAATTTATAATATAATATAATATAACATGCAATGCAAACTAGTTTGGTTACAGCTCAAATGTATCATTCTCATTCTATCATTCCCCCTGCCTCCATTACATATCTTTGTCACACAAGTGTTTGATCACCACATTTGAGTGATCATTGCAAAACGTTTATTTATTTATTCTGTTTAAATACTGTGTATTCTATATACAGTACCCATCCACACCAATAGGATAGTGTGTCCAAACTTTTGACTGGTACTGTACTTTAATACATATAAATAATATTGCTACTGTACACAAATAATATCGGCCGATATATCGGTACCAGAACATTTTTTTATCGGTATCTGCATCGGCCCCCAAAAATCCATATCGGTCGGGCTCTAAAACATTGTGCTTTTTTAAAAGGATGTCGCTTTCTGTTGATTCGGTCTTGAACTTGAGCGCATCACAAAAATGAACCGAAACTCAGTGTAGACTTGCCTTTACAGACATGATAAATATATCTATAGAAAGCTTGAATATCTATAAAAAGCAATGGATTATAAATATTCTCAGATTATGAATCCGTATGAAATGTGTATATATGCGTGTCCACTTCTGCGGAGATGACGTGTCAGCATCATGACTTAATCTCTGCAGCCCAAAACACAGAAACATTGCCAAAAAATGATTAACATGTTCAGACAGTCTCAGTCTGTTTTTTTTACACGACACATTCATAATCATTACGTTTGCCAGTGCGCTGTGGTGTTCAAGGATGCTGAAACTTTGAGCTCTTGGCGTCTAACACTGAATGTTTCTCCACAGATCTGCATCCATGTGCTGCAGCAGCGTAAATGTCATTACATCGGGAACTGTTCTTTCGCTCACAGTCAGGAGGAGAAGGAGCTGTGGACGTACATGAAGAACAACGGCTGTGAGCGTCACACCTAACACGCAGACAACACTGATGTTTATTCATGCACTGAAGCTCACTTCACACACACGTCCTGTGTAGTGTGATAGATGTGTGTCCCCTGTGAAGACCTCCTTCCCTTTACCTCTGTATCTGTGTACAGATAAACGTTGTTGGGATAATTGTGCTTCACGTGGCTACGCGGAAGCGTTAAATAATTCTTTATTATACATTTTTAAGGCCAGATAAGTGGTTTGTGAAGGACTACACGCCTGTGCATATATATATATATATATATATATTCAAACACGTACACCTATAGACTGAACAAGTTAATCGTAAGTTAATGAATAATAATCGTTGCGACTGAAGTGAATCAATCAAAACTAACTTTAGCTGGACAATAACTTTATTCTAGAGCTGCTGTAAAGTCACAACAATCTCTGTTACTTTAATTTACTATTATCACTGTAAAGCTGCTTTGAAACAATATATACTGTTAAAAGTGCTATAAAAATGAAGATGACTTGATTTGACATAGATGAGGATTAGTGTTAGGGCTAGAACTATTCACAATACATATCGTCACTATCCACGATACATATTGTTGCATTTTTGTATTGCGATACGATATATATTGTGACACGATATATTATTACACCCTTAGTATTTACCGGTAAAGTCATGATGGTAACAATTTAAGCGGGATTGCTGTGTGAAAGGGGCTATAGTCTGAATGATTGATTGGTTTAATCGAGCTCACATGCTCTCCGCTACAGTCACAGACGTCCAGCAGGTGTTTGACGTCTGGCTGTCCAATCAGAACAGAGCGTCAGATGGCACCTCGCCGCCTCAGCCAATAGAAGAGAAGCAGATCACCATGCCGACGGACTTTGCAGAACTGATGGTACGTGTTTATTCTTGCGTTCTCATGTCTACTGTCCTCCACGTGTGCTAATGGAGTGTGTTTGATGGTGTAGCAGGACAGTTTCTACTGCCCTCTGTGTGGGAAACACAGTAACAGCGATCGGCAGTGGCAGCAGCACATCTCCTCGGAGAAACACAAGCTCAGGGTGTTCAGCGGAGAGGGAGAGGACGAGAGTCTGACCTGGTCCTATCGCTTCCCTGGACCCTGTTTCTCCATCTGTCCCAGGTACACCATCATCAAGGATTCCTCAGACTAGTCAGAGTAAACCAGCTCCCCTCAGCTGTCATTAGTTGGAGTAACCAAACTATTTAAAGTAATGACAGAATATTACTTTAAATATACAATATTAATATTGAATTTAGGGGTGTGAATCTGCAAAAATGTGACGATTCGATAGTTTTGTGATATTTGGGCCACGATTCAATATTATTGCGATTCTTAACATATTGCGATACAGCAAGTATTGCGATTCGATTCTGCGATATATTGCGATTTAATGACCCCATATTATTCAAAGGCATTATAAAAAATGCTGCTCAACTTCAAATGTCACATTTAATTCTGTAAATATTATCTTCTACACATTAACTAAAGTGCAAAAACTTAGGAGGGTAGTGCAAAAACTTGTTCTTGAACATTCAGGACACAGGACCTTATGACAGGACGTAATTATTCTCTGAATAGGAGAGCTCTCACATGAATGGTGAGCTCCCAGCACATAACTTTAATTATTATTAAAATTATTTAAATATAATAGAGAAACATAAAGCAGACATAATAGAGTAACATAAACCTGAAAATAATCATAAAACCGAAATTTACCCACACTTTCGATTTGAAAGAAGACGGAGCGTCGCGTACAACCGGTTGTAATAGTGAAGCAATTTGAATTTGCTGTTGAATGCACGACAACAAAGCACCGCAACAAGCGCCACCTTGTGGATGTAATACGCAAATGTAAATGATCAGAGTAAACTCTGAGAAAACCCGAAAGTAAAACGGATCATTTTCTAATTAAATATTGCAATACTTTAAGCTACTGTATTGGTATAATTGCGTGCGCAAAATATCGCGATACTATACAGAATCGATTTTTAAATCGTAAATTCGTGTTTTTGTTGTTTAAACGGAGACAAAACTTGTTGTTTACACGGAGACAAAAACGTGCACTTCAAAACCTGTTTTCAAAACTTTGCGTTTTCAGGCACCCAAACGTAACGAATGGCCAAAACGCATAAAAAGTTTTACGTTTTTAGTTGAAAACAGTGTTGTGTAAACAGCCCGTCTGATCAGTGAAGGTGGTTTTTAATAGCTGTCATTAGCAGTGATCTTTGTCCTCATTGGCTGTGGTGTTTGATTGACAGGTTTGATGATGGTTGTGCTGATGGCATGAGTTGTGACTTCGCTCACAGCAAGGAGGAGCTTCAGGAGTGGCTCAAACGGAGGGATTTTCTGCGCTTGACATTGGACAAAGCCAGAGCAGACATGCTGATTTCTCCAAATGACAATAACTTTGGGATTTACAACTTCCTGCTTCAGAAATAAACAAACAAGCTCACATTTGTACTGTCTGAGAGTTTGATCAGGTGAGAGTTACTGCAGGCCCTGATGAGTGTTCACATGTTTTAATAGAGAATCTCTGCTGAGAAACGGCTGGATGCAGTTCAATACATTAGTTTGACTCTGGAGTGAATCTGGATCTTTTGAACTGCTGTTTGTTTAGTGTTCATACACTGAATAAATGTTTCATCTGTTAGACAGCGATCAGGACATTTTGTCTTTCAGCTGTTGATCTACATGCAGGATTTGTCCAGGGCTTCAATAAGATGAGCACAGATTTGTTATTTTTGTAAGTTTGCTTTATTCTTACGTTAATTCACTGTTTATACAAGAAAATGAAACGGTCAACATTTTGATCATTGTATTATGTTCATAGTATAAACATTATTTTATGAATTATGTTTAATTGTTTTAGTATCTGTTTTTATTTGAATAAAAGAATGGTATGTATGTCTTCTCTTGTTCTCTTTCCTGAACCCAATATTTCACGTTCGTAATTGATGTGAATGGGTCTTTATTATTTATTGGAAATCTTGACGTGTTTTGAATGTTTAAAATGTATTATTCATGTGCATGAAAAGTGAGTGTTACACGCACAAGATAATTAAAAGTTTGTAGCCTAATTTTGTAAGGTAAAATTGTATTTACATTTTATAACCAAAGTCACATGGTTTATTTATATGAAGAAGAGTCATATGCGGTCTGAGGTGTTTGATTTTACGTAAACTTCTGTGTTTTCAGTTGAGATTCTGCATTCTTGTCAGATTTTTCAAAAGTTTTCTAAAATGCTTAAAATTAATATACAACAAACAATTTACCTGAGTAAATTAATAAAGGTTGTAAAAACTCTATTATTTCTGTGGAGATTACAGATTAGATTATATTGATATGAATATACCTTAGGCTAATTGCAAATATCTGCCAGCAAGGACAATTTGCTATTAGTAAATGGTTGAGTTAGAAGCGCGTGCACTTTCTATTTACTACGCAGTACGCACGCACGCGCCTGCCACCTGATTTTGTAACTCACTTTCCAGACGGTCACAAAAGGCACAAGCGGGAACAAGGTAAGCGCTATGCATAGGCTCTATGCACGGACGTATTTCCGGTGAAGGTCTAAGGATGCTGGATTACTTCCGCCGATCATAGAGTGTTATGCTATACCGAAAATTTATATTTGCTGTGTCCGAAATCTCCCACTACTCACTATATACTGGACTATATAGTGAGCTCGCCATTTTGTAGTGCTGTCCGAATGTATAGTGATGATTATTATACCCTATATAGTCCACTCAATGTATCCCAGAATGCATTTTGAAAAGTAGTGTACAACCGATGGTCACTAACCCAAGCCCTACATACCATCATGCATTGCGCTGATCGTAAAAATGGCGGATGGACGTCAAGGAGAGCAGCGCGACAATACGAATTTGCGACAATAATGCCGTAATCAACGGCGCCGAGAGACGATCGAGTAGTGTCCGAAAGTGGTGTTTCTATTATGCTGGTGAGCTCACTATATAGTGCTCTACTCCCTACCCCCTACATATGGGTTAGGGAGTAGTGGTTTGAGTGGAGATTTCGGACACAGCCATTGGCTTCTATACTCTTTGGCTATACTAAAGGAACGTTAGTCACAAAACAGCCACCCCTCATTTTGTTTATGCTTCTATTATTTATTAAAAACATAACTATAACATGACATCTAAACGTATGAAAGTTTCGTTTCAAAGACGGTACAGCAAATTTTGGCCATAATCCTGTTTTCCTCCGCTTTAAATCTTCCTAACCGGAAACTGAAGAGCATATGCATCAAAGGCGGAAGTTATGCGTGCATATAACCTATAGAGAATGGGATCGTGACGCAAGCTGATCCGCGAACGCAAGGCATTGTGGGACTTTAGGACACGGAAGTCGCGGGAGAAACGTAGTTGTAGCAGCGCAGGCGGTGTTTGCGGTATATTTTAGAAGTAATGCAACTTAGAAACACGACAAAATGGTGAACCCATGCTGTATTATAAATGGTCACAATCGTTCTCACGATCGGTGTGGAAAACGTATCATATTGGAGTGCGATTTTTTCAGCTTTCTAGCTTGGAAGCAAAGCAATGGAACTCAAGTCGCAGAGTTATCAAAGAGGCGTCACATGGCATGGATAACAGCTGTAAGACGGACAAACATCACCTTCAGCAACATTTCCCGACACATTTTCACACAGGTAAGTTATCATTACAACACCTTTAACTGTTATGTGGTTACCGCTAGCCGCCCATGCAAACTTAATTTTGTAGCTAACGTTATGCAGCCAGCACTCGGTTCTGCAAAGATAGCTAAGTTAGTTTAACTTAGTTGCAACCCATTAACCGTACAGGGAAGGGTTGTAACTAGTTTAGCTTAGTTGAGTTTAATTTGATAGCTATGCAGCCAGCTGACTTAGTTGTGCAAATTTAGTTAACAGTAACGTTATTGAAATTAGTTACTACACAACAACCGTAACATTAACTTAAATTACGAAAAAGTAGTAACTAGCTAACTTTGCTAAACACTTGAGTGTAAAGTTATTTGGATGAGCAGGTATCCTGACAACTGCAAGCACAGTTTTAGAAGGGGACTGCATTTCTCAAAGAAATTCTGTTTTGTTTTTTCAGGCAAACCAGCATATGAAATGCTGGAGTGTCATCTCGACTGGGTAACGTCATTGCACCTGGGCCACACAGAAGTCAAAACAACACACACACAGCGTTTTAACCGGAGGACGAAGAGACAGCAAGCTATGACAGGGAATAACACTTCACCTTCAACACCACTGGATCCAGCTGCACAGAGGTCACAGGTGGATGATGCTGCAAGGCAGATAGCTCACCTCAGGGTCCATGTGGAGAGGGTGATTGGATGTGTACGCAACAAGTACACCATACTAAGTGAGACAATACCTGTGAGCATGTGCTCCCATGTGAAGACGAGGACATGATTTTCCTTGACAAGATTGTGTCTGTGTACTGTGCCTTGACTAATATGTGCCCTAGTGTTGTCATGTAACCATAAAACATCACATAAACCTTATGAATTGCATATGTTGCATACCATGTGTTAATAAATGATGGAAAACTACGTCAATTCTAATTCTTTTTATTTGTATCACATAATATGAACTTAGTGCGATGCTGAAGTAAATATGTTTTTACAGTAACAATGTAGTGCAAACATAACAGGTAAAATAACATAGGCACTTATAACAGGACCTGCAGTGTAACAATGTAGTGCAAACATAACAGGACCTGCAGTGTAATGCAAATATAACAGGTAAAATAACTTAAAGGGCACTTATAACAGGACCTGCAGTGTAACGATGTAGTGCAAACATAACAGGTAAAAAAATTACCACTGATAACATGAACTGCAGTGTACAAATGTTGTGCAAATTCAACAGGTAAAAAGTCAACTTCAAGAACTGACAACATGTCATAATAAAAAGGCACTATGTAAAAACTATACTGGACATACAAATACCAAAGCCCGCTTGTGCTCCACTGTTTCAGTTCTGTGTGCATGAGGCACAGAGCCACGGCTCACTAGCTGAAGGGGCCTGACTGAGTCCGACACAACTGAGGTGGAACCACTTTATTGCAGTTTTCCTTGTCACAAGCCACCATGTCGTCCTGGTCGTCAGGGCCTCTGCAAACGCACCATAGTTGGTTTGTCTTCTGCAGTGCCTGTGTTCTTGGCCTTTTTGTGTGAGCTTGCTGTAACACGGTTACCTAAGACATAAATAACACTGATAAGCATAAAATGAATTATATATATATGTATATATATTCAAATAGTCTTCACATTTAGACACCAGTGAAAATAGTTGTAAATTCATAGTCAAATCTGCAGTATATTTTTTTCTAGACATGTACTTTTGATCTATTTACTTAATTTAAGTACCAATATACCAAGGTAAATTCCTCGTATGTGAAAATGTACCTGGAAATAAACCGGATTCTGATTTATTACAGAAACTAATCTAGAACATTGCAGAAACAACAAAAACAACAGCGTTTCGCCTGGAAATTACATTTAATAAAAGTAAACATCTTAATTAAAATGTTTCCTAAGTAAAAAAAGAAAATATATACGACGCAGAGTTTAACTTGCAGTGTTGTTGTTGGTGACAGAGAGGTGTGTCTGGTGCATGTGGTGATTACCTACCTTTGTGCGAATGATGGTTTTCTGGTCGTTGAGTTTAAAAATCTCCAGGTCCTGAACCCAACCATTAGTTAAGTGGTGATGGGCCTCAAGAGATTTATAATTTCGGAACTGCTCAAATGTGTATGCGCTCACACCACAAACAAGGTAAGAAAACACGTCAGGAAAGGTTGTTTGCGGTAACTTAGCTTGTTCAGATCAGTCGACCACTCTTTGTGTTCGTAAGGATCGAGCCCGTTAATTGCCTTTGTTTTCTCTAAGTAACTCTCATTTGCTTCCTTGTTCAACTTATCTCGGTAGATAACCTCTTGCTTGATCTTCGCCCGTGTTTGTTTACCTTCGTTACTACAACAGTGTCCTAAAAGATGGCCGCCGCTACCCAGAATGCACTGCGCCATGACGTAGTTTCCCATTCTCTATTGATCAATCCTGAGTCTGTTAGTCGTTTTTGCCTATGTTACGTTTAAACTCAATTTATATGTGTAGTGTGTACAGTTTTGCGCATTTGAAAGCATGAGTTTAATTACGTAGGCTAATTAAATAACGTTTGTTTGATTAGCGCACGAACAACTCCGTGATGTGGCCTGAGGTAAAATCTGAGAGATAGGCCTAAAGTATAACGTTAAATTTATTTATTTTAAGTTGGCCACTGACTGCGACAAACTACAGAATAAATACTTTATTATTTTCTATACTACTTTATTTTTAGTCTATACTACTTAATACTTTAATTGGGTTTAAATATATATATATATATATATATATATATATATATATATATATATATATATATATATATATATATATATATATAGCCGTTTGCATGATCCATGAACATGACGCTTTAAAACAATACAAATTATTTTTGTCGTATTTTTTACAGCTTTTTAGTTTTAAACAGCAAAATATCTGTAAATATTCATATTTCAGCCCTACTGCTCTAGCGAATTGTAAGTTAGTAGTTTTGTAAAATTCAAATTTATGAAACTCAAATTGTAGGCTAATCTTTTTCTCTTTTTTGAAGCTCCATAGTTGGGTTTCACGACGCGCCATCAATCCGGAAGTCGGCCATTTTGGAGGCACAGAACGTAAAAATGCCACTGAACTGAATGGACTCGCAAATTTGGCTGATTATTGCTGCTGAAAAATGGTCGAGTTTTGGTCTGTACCAATCGGTCACATCAGGAAAAAACATGTTGAGTGCTGACTGTCAAAAGTTAAAGAGAAGAGTGCAAAAAACTGATGAAAGAGCATCAGACAGCATCAGACACGTGTAAATGAAGCATTGACTATGGTTAAAATGTCGACGTAGTTAACTATGGCTACATTCACACTGTCAGTCCAAATCCGATTATCTTTGTATCAAATTGGAATCTGATCTAAAATGATGTCCACACTGTGTATCGCAACTGTTCAGTTCCGACGTGTGTGTCCATGCAGCTAACGTTATTTGATAATATGGCAATAACTTTGCGTTGATGGAGGGTGTTGCATTTGCAATATAATGTTAGATGATGTCTTATTTAAATGTTACTACATGGAAATGTGTAGCTGCCGCACTGGACTACTGTGTCTTGAGCCTGCGGCAGAACTGAGGCTGGTAGGTAGGCCTACTGCTTTTCCCCACTCGCTTGTCAGCGCCGGTTTCAGAAATAATACTTTTCTGCCCATCCGGCACTTTGCAACAACAACACAGCATTGTTTCAGCAGTGACTTTCAGCATGTTCCTATAAATGTTTACATTTTAAGACATACCACGCGAAATCCGATCGTTCAGACTGAAGCTGATGTCCTGATATGTGATTTGAATAGGATTTCAAACCACATATGGATGTAGCTTGAAACGGATTTCATGTGCTTTTTTGGACCGACAATCTGAATCTATGTCTGGATAATAAATAGATGGAAGAATTGCAGTAATGTTACGTGCTAGAGAAGCTAAATCATTTGGATCTTTACCACATATTAACTTTAGTTTGTCAAAATGTTACGCTCTCTCCTGCTTCCTAAGTCTTTCTCTATATGATTTCGCAACTACCACATGTTTTTTTCCATGGTTTATAACTGTAACAATGTGTTCAGTAGTACATAAACAATGCAATCCATGCTGTTGTTTACATCCGAGTGCCTCCATAATGGCCGCGCATCCGGTTTACCGCCCAGAACGTGACGTTGGTGAAACCCCTCTATAACTTTATTGGCACTGCTCGTGCCTCCTTAAGACGACTCACTTTGTTGTATTCCTCACTTTGGATAAAAGTGTCTGCTACATGAAGAAATATGTAAAATGTAAATTGATTCTAGTCATCTTCAATGTGACAGTAAATCTCTAGTGAACACCGACAATCAGCGCAATCAGACGTATGGTTATCACTGCAAAATCAGCATGTGAAGGAATCATTTGGATAAAGATTTGTTTAGCTTTAAATACACTCACCAACAAATAAAGAGCAATAAATGAAACGCACTTGCAAATGAAGTGCATTGAGTCTTTTTTTTTATTTTTATTATTATGTTGCTAATTCAATGTTTTCTATCATTAAACTTGTGAGAGTTTCAGGTTCAGGTTTTGAACACATTTTGTTCACACAAGAAATTCTTACACTGTCATCTGACCTTTTGACAATGTAACCATATGATCTGAAACTCCACCCTCTTACAACTCTAACCAGGAAGAGAGTGCCTCATTATTTTTCTTTTCCTGTCACACTGACTCTCGTGTTTGACCAAAAAAAAAAGAAGAAAAAAAGGAAAGACAAAGCAGCGGTCAGCGGGAAAGGAAGGAAAATGCTCTAAAGGATTTTGAGATGTTTGTTTCTGAACAGACAGCAGATCTTTGTGATTATTCATTTTTGAAACCATCATTCAGAAAGTGAAAGTAAAGTTCAGATTTCTGGAGCTCCAACTGTGAAAATGGATTCACCATCTGAATATGATTATATCTGTCCTGTGTGTCGGGAAATCTTCAACGCTCCTGTTATTTTATCATGTAGTCACAGTGTCTGTAAAGACTGTCTCCAACAGTTCTGGAAAATCAAGAAAATTCAGGAGTGTCCTGTCTGCAGGAGAAGATCAAAATCTGATCCAACATGTAATCTTGCATTGAAGAACTTGTGTGAGTCGTTCCTGAAGGAGAGAAATGAGAGCCAATCATCAGGATCTGAGGATCTCTGCAGTTTACACAGCGAGAAACTCAAACTCTTCTGTCTGGAGGACAAACAGCCTGCATGTTTAGTGTGCTATACTTCACAGACACACATTAATCACACATTCAGACCCATCGGTGAAGTGGTTTCATCATATAAGGTAAGACAGATTCATATCTTAGGATAAAATCATAGAAGTTGTAGGCTATATAATAAACAATGTATGTTTCTGTGCCATTTTTTGTTACATGAACATGTTAAAGAAATCTCTGGTATCTTCTATATTATCACTTTAAATCTAGGAGGAGCTCAATACAGCACTGAAGCCCTTACAAGAGAAACTGAAACACAAAGAAAACATTAAAGCAAAGTTTGAGAAAACAGTTCAACACATTAAGGTGAGGATTGATTCTTTTGACATTCACAAATTTGATTTGAAAAGCTGACTTGGTTTGTCTGACATACTCAATTCGTATTAAGTGTATAAAATATAATCACGTAAAACGAAGCCTCTGATTTCTGGGTACTTTTGCAGTGGGTTGGACTAACAGTCAAGTGGTTAATGCGGTTATCCCCTTTCATACTCAGTGCATTCTGCAAACCATTTTTAGGCAAGCACAACAACGTGATTAATATTCAATATGCTGCTGTTAATATGCATCTACCTGAGGGACGATGGGAGCAAAAATAAGTCACCTTTGACTATTGTAAGCATGTAATTTAAAGGGATCATGACATGGATTTTTTATTTTTTTATTTTAGTATGTTCCTTGATGTTCACTTATAATGTTAATAATGTTTTTTATACACACACAAAAAAACATGCAGAAAACGATTATTTTCTATCTTCATTCTGACCCTCTGTCTGAAATTATAAGGTTTCAAAGGTGCGGCTCCTTTAAGGCTTGTAAACGACCACTGTTATGATTGGCTAACTTCATTGCATATGAAACAGTAGGCCTACTTACTCCCACTCACTATTGCACATGAGTAAGTGTTTTGGTAACATAATCTATATAAAACCATGTGCAGACAAAGCATTATAAAATCATTAACTTGCGGTTTTTGATTCTGCTGCTGTCAGATCCATCTAATTCAGTTGACTGCTTCATCGTTCAACAAAAGATTCTTTGCAGCTGATAGAGCCCGACCGATATGGATTTTTGGGGACCGATACCCATATTAGGGAGTATAAAAGCCTGATACCGATATATTGGCCGATATTATTTATGTGTATATTATAATACAGTAGCAATATTATTAATTTATATATTATAGTACAGAACCAGTTAAAAGTTTGGACACACTTTCCCATTCGTATATATATATATATATATATATATATAAAACACATGTTTTGCAATGATCACTCAAATGTTGTGATCAAACGCTTGTGTAATAGAGGCAGGGTGAATTATAGAATGAGAATAATACATTTGAGCTGTAACCAAACTAGTTTGCATTGCATGGACTATATACTGTTGCATAATCTTCATGAATGACTTTGTCTTTTTATTTAGTCACGTTATATAAAAAATAACTAATAAATATATCAAAAGTGTCACTGGCAAAACCTTGTTATCTTTTATTACCAGTGAAGGAAGGAAGTAATTAGATCTTTTACTAATGAAAAAGTAATAATACCATAATGAAAACATGTTTAATTACATACGTTTAGTACTTTTACTTAATATTTTAAATACATAGTCTGCAAAATGTAGGCCTACTAAATGTAAAACTTCTCATTATGCAAAATGGCCCTAAGTGTTATAATTATATAAATTATTGGAATATTGCTAACGTAACGTAGCGTTATAGGCAGAATGGGCTTTAAAGCTGCCTTCACATCACACTGGCAGTTGAAATCAGCTCCGTAATACGCAATACGCCCCCAGTGGCCGTCGTACTACACCGTGAAAAGCGTTGGAAGCAAGTAAAACAAAAATGGCAGAGAGGTTAGAAAGGTTGATTCTGTATGATCTCTCTGATGAGGGTTATAGAGACACAAATAGGAAGGCTGCTGCGTGGAGGAAAGTTGTTTAGGACGTTGACATGTCAGGTCAGCTATAAATGTGATTATAGCCTACATTTTAATTGTATTAACTGCCCTAATAACATTCTAAAATCATGAAAATAAAAAAATGACATGACAACTTATCGTTATAAAATCATTATTTATTTTATTAAAAGTTAAGAATTCAGGTTTGTTTATCAGTACCATAGCAACGCTTAACTTCCGCTGGAATTGTCGGATAGGAAATGTCCGTAGCTTTTCGCAAGAGTTAAATTTTTTGAACGCATCCGGGTGACCAACGGACGCGATTTTCTTCGCACCGCACTCGTTCAGACCCGTTTCGGACCCATTTGCATGCGGTCTGCGAATCTCAAATGAATGACTTCCGGTCGTTTCGGTGCCGTATTGGAGCTGATTTCAACTGCCAGTGTGAAGGCGGCTTAACACTGTGTCTACACCGGATGCGGCTGTTGTTGCTCGCGTTACAACAGCTGTTTACCCTGGACGTGGCAAAGCGCCCATTACAAAGCAGAACGAGGCATCAGTTTAGTGTCGGAGATTTGTCGCTAGCATTGCGCCGCATCCAGTGTGAACAACATCACTGATTATAATGGGTTCAACTGTCTTTTTTCAGCAGACAAGCGTTGTCTTAAAGGTAAGTTGCTAACAAGTTAGCAGTGTGGTGGTGGCTTGAGTCTGTTGAATGGTGATTTAATGCTACGTTGTCACCAAGTGAGACACTATAAAGTAAATAAACTATGTCCCCAGCTTTTACTCTTACAACTCTTTTCATACTCATTTGCTACATTAGCTAGCAAGCCATGATTCATACTTTATCAGTGGAGTGGAAGCGAATGTGTGCCCGCATCTTACACCGTGTCTGAAGAGACCTCATTACTGAAGTGTTGGCTGGTGTCACCACAGTGACCAGGGCACGAAGCTGCTATTCCTCCACATCCCAAAGATGCTCTATTGGGTTGAGATCTGGTGACTGTGGGGGCCATTTTAGTACAGTGAACTCATTATCATGTTCAAGAAATCAATTTGAAATGATTCGAGCTTTGTGACATGGTGCATTATCCTGCTAGAAGTAGCCATCAGTGGATGGGTACTTGGTGGCCATAAAGGGATGGACATGGACAGAAATAATGCTTAGGTAGGCCGTGGCATTTAAACGATGCCCAATTGGCACTAAGGGGCCTAAAATGTGCCAATAAAACATCCCCCAAACCATTACACCACCACCAGCCTGCACAGTGGTAACAAGGCATGATGGATCCATGTTCTCATTCTGTTTCCGCCAAATTCTGACTCTACCATCTGAATGTCTCAACAGAAATCGAGACTCATCAGACCAGGCAACATTTTTCCAGTCTTCAACTGTCCAAATCTGGTGAGCTCTTGCAAATTGTAGCCTCTTTTTCCTATTTGTCGTGGAGATGAGTGGTACCCGGTGGGGTCTTCTGCTGTTGTAGCCCATCCGCCTCAAGGTTTTGCGTGCTGTGACTTCACAAATGCTTTGCTGCATACCTCGGTTGTAACGAGTGGTTATTTCAGTCAAAGTTACTCTTCTATCAGCTTGAATCAGTCAGCCCATTCTCCTCTGACCTCTAGCATCAACAAGGCATTTTCGCCCACAGGACTGCCGAATACTGGATGTTTTTCCGTTTTCACACCATTCTTTGTAAACCCTAGAAATGGTTGTGCGTGAAAATCCCAGTAACTGAGCAGATTGTGAAATACTCAGACCGGCCCGTCTGGCACCAACAACCATGCCACGCTCAAAATTGCTTAAATCACCTTTCTTTCGCATGCTGACATTCAGTTTGGAGTTCAGGAGATTATCTTGACCAGGACCAGACCCCTAAATGCATTGAAGCAACTGCCATGTGATTGGTTGATTAGATAATTGCATTAATGAGAAATTGAACAGGTGTTCCTAATAATACTTTAGGTGAGTGTATGTTCTGAAAAAAAAAAGTTCATATGCGACAGGCTCATTTCGGCCGTTAAAGTGTGTATGTAAGGTAAACATTTTTTTTTTAGATCTATTAAATATGGTTTAGATGTCTGTGTGAAAATGTAATTATCATTAAAATTATTACTGTAATATCCCTACAGTAAGCTTTATAGCCATTTCTGTCAAGATCATATTTTTTAAACACAGCTGAGCTGTGACGTCAGAAGAGGGTGACGTGCCAAAAAAGTTCTATTCAAGAATGGAGGGTTTTGTGTCTGAGGAGATCCAAAATCCCCCTCAAACCTAGGATGGCCCACAGCCGTACAATTTTGAGCCTCCCAGGCGTGAGACAGATGAGGAGCCAAACAGAAATTTAAATAATTCCTATCGAAGAAACATAAATATCTGGTGTGAAGAGAACCAGTGGAGAGTTGGTCAGGTGTCTTGGTAAGTAACGTTATAGGCATAACTTAGAGGTGGAACGGACCGGTACATGTATTCGTATTGAACCAAAACGGTACGGTTAAAGTAACACCAAGTAGCTTTTCCTCTTCGGTCGCCCTACTGGTTAGAAACAAAATTGTCCATTTCCGCTGTCGTAAATAATTTAGCCTACCGTCGCCTTAGCTCTTTAGCTCCGTGACTATAATGAACAGGCTGCGTTGTCAAGATTGCAATGCTGTCCTCCATCAACTGCTTCTACTACAGTAGCATACACCGTATGCACCGCATCAGCTACCAGTCTCACTTGGGTTTTAAATCCCATTTTATACCTCATGAGCTCTCCAACAGCGTAGTCCTTCTCAGTGAAATAAGCACTGCAAATGACCGAGGTCTTAGATACCGAAGCAGCACTGAAGTACTGCAGCACACCGCGTTTGGTTCCGAACAATGTTGACCCAGGCACGGAACACAGACCTGCTTTTGGGGAAAAAGTGGACTCTGTGACCCGTTTTAACAGTGTTTTTGCACCCAGCACAAACTCAGTAATTCACCATCGTGAAAATACGCCTGCGTATACCTAACTAACTAACTAACTAAATGTCCTAATCACTAATTATCTCGCTCTATCACTCATACAATTATCAACACACTGAACACAGCTCACAAACTCACTTTCTCAGCGACCTGGGGAGACGTCTCCCTCTTATGACGTCAAGCGATTCGTTTGGGGGGAGGAGCAGTTTTAAGTGAGTACTGAAAATAACGAACTTTTTCATCTTGTATTCTGCCTTAAGGTATCGAAAAACATACAAAACAATACATCAACTGGTCAAACGTTTATTTCCCCTAACTATTTTGTGTTAATCATAATTACAAATTTAACCTGACATACACACTTTAATATCGGCAGACCGATATATCGGTCAGGCTCTACTCTGAACAAAACATAGTCCTCCGACATGATCTGGGATGCAATTAAACTAAACCCTCCACGCATTTCCGTTGCTGGTATCCTTTGGAAATCTGTATAGAGATGAAAACAAACTGTATCAAACACGTCAAAGCAAACGTAGTTTCAATCACTCGTTCTTTCAATTTCATTTGTTCTGTGCCAGTGATTATAATGGCTTATATTTGCTTTTGGCACAACACTCACTCCCAGTGTTAGCAAATGTCAGCCATTAAGCAACTGAACATATGGTGACTGGGCCTATGGTGCAATGATGTATAACTTTTTGTCGATGTCACAGATCACACAAAAAATTAAGACAAGCCTTATTTGAGTGAGATTAAATATGTTCTTTGTTAAAAAATTAGTAGGACGTTTTAAGCTATGAAATGTCTCGGTTACGTATGTAACCCTCTGTAACGGGGTTCAGATGTTGTGGGAAGAAGGAGGCAGGAACCGGCGAACATTTAACATTTTTAATAATAAAAATAAAACAAATACAAAAACAAAAGAATAAGCCAGCAACCCCTCACGGAAGACTGCTGGCCACACCAAACAGAAACAAAACACCAAATAAAATTCAGGCCTGTCCTCTCTCGATCTCAACCGTCGTCGCTCCTCCTTTATGCTTCCGCTCATCCGTGAGAGATGCGAGACCGGTGCGTCTCGCAGGTGTCATTCATTAACAATCACGCCACCGGCCTCGCACCGTTCTCTCACGTCCCTCAGCCTCGTCCTGCTCGCCACACCCTCGTTTCCTGAAGGAGGTTCCCTGAATCTACTTTGAGTGTAACTAAAACGAGCCAATGCAAATTGGCATGCAATAATCGCATCAGCTGCGCTGCATCGCGGCACGTGCATATAATGAGCAGAAGATGCATTGCATCTTCAGGTTTTCACTGCGGAGCCGAGCCAGTGGCCTGGCTGCCCCAGCAGGGCACAGCAGATTTGGTGACGGGATGTGATATCTCTGTTCCCTCCTTCAGGAAACGAGGGTTACATACGTAACCGAGACATTCCCTTTCAGTCGGTCACTCTCTATGTCACGTCGGTACCCAATGAATAGGAATCCCCTACCAAAGCGCCACTAGCCTGACTTCGTCATACTCATATTCTAGTCAGAATGTGAGTCTGATACTGCTACATAGGGCTTTGATTATGAGGCGTGTCTTAACCGAACCAGGAAAAAACAACAACTCTGCACTCAATTGGATAGACCTACAACCAATCAGAGAAACGCAGTAAGTGATGTATGTTGAGCAACGCATAGTTGTCAACAGAACTCAACTGCACAAACTCTGGAAAAGTGTAAAAAAAATAATGAGTGTTAACGATCTTTGCCGGTGTTGCAAAAAGAATTTAAGGATTCGCGGAGTACTTGCAAACACGGAAAGCATTTTTGAAAGAAATACGTTTGATGATGTGATGATTACGTTATTGGATGGATCATCTGTCCATCATCGTATAAGCCTGTCCTGGCAATTTGATTGGCCCGACCATTTCTGTACCGGTCATAATTACTCCTCAATGGATCGAGTCCAGACCGAATTTCCCGACCAAAAAATTTTGTGGGCGGGGTTCGGGCTGGCATCCAGGCTAAAGCGCCACAGCTGCTGACCCCATTCAGCTCCCTCTGTAAACTTCCTACTTACACAGAGAAGTTCATCACTGCTGTTTTGACTTAGTGAGACTACTGGAAAACACTGGGGAAATGTGGCCTTTTCACTGGAAAAGGAACACTGTGAAAGCCACATCCTTCCCCGAAGGAGTCATGTGGAGGTACACCTGTGCAGCTCCAAAACGACGCCAGAACAGTTGGACCACGTAGGGGTGGAATACCCACTATACCGGGAGCGCAGCTCATGATAGCTCATCGGCCACACGGTTGAGCAGCCCAGGGACATGATTGACCCGAAGCAACCTCAGATGCTTCTGACTCCAGAGGAGGAGATGGCGGGCGAGCTGCGACATGCAACGGGAGTCTACATTTTATGCCACGGTTGCAGCGTGTGGACAAGCGCATCTTTGCCCTGTAGTGGCCTTTTTAGATGGCTCAGAGCAAGACATACTGCAAGCAACTCAAGGCAGTTAATATGCCTGTTCAGGTGGGGACCAGTCCTAACCCCGGCAACTGCATGACCATTGTTCGAAGGCATCCATGAAAACCACAGCATGCCCCGGGCTCTCTCTCCCGAAGAAACTTAAGGGTCTAACCAGAGGACGAATGTCTGGTAGCATGCCGGTGTGTTTGTCACCCGATGAGTGCCATGCTGCCACGCCCATCTCGGGACTCGGCCATGAAGCCAGTGCTGAAGTGGTCTCATATGGAGCAAGCCGAGCAGCGTCACAGCTGCTGCGGCTGCCATATGCCCCAGGAGCCTCTGAAAGAATTTCAATAGGACCGCCGTCCTGCCCTTGAACATATTTAAGCAGTTCAAAACTGACGAGCACGTTCCTCTGTGAGGCATGCTGACTGTTCGACCGAATCCATCTCCATAACGAGAAAAATCTTCTGCACGGGGGTGAGTTTGCTCTTTTCCCAGTTGACCTGAAGCCCCAACTGGCTGAGAGGACTGAGCACAAGGTCTCTGTGTTTGCACAACTAGTCCCGAGACTGTGCTAGTATCAGCCAGTCATCGAGATAGTTGAGAATGCGAACGCTGTGTTCCTTCTTGGGAACAAGGGCCTCCTCCGCTACTTTCATGAAGTGACGAGGAAGGCAGGGACCCTGCCGGGAGGCTCTCTCTTTAAGGCAGCCCGCAGCGAGGTCTGAGTGAGTTGTGCAACACTTACCTGGTTCCACGGTTTGGTGGAAGGCTTGGTGGAATCCTCAAACTGCCCACTGCTGCCCGTTGGCGACGGAAAAAGAGGGATGAGAGTGGTAAGGATTTTGGCCTTCCACTGGCCTCCAAGCCCTTTTGGGACCCGGACATAGAGGAAATTACTCCTTTATTGAGAATTTGGGTGTTGCTGACTGTGGGGCCAGCTGTGGAACAGAAACAAAACGGAACACAAGATTCTCCACCCGGCCCTCCTCCGGGGAAAAGGAATGGTACAGTCACAGTCTCCTGAAGAGCAATCCCCTCCATCTCCGGGTCGCCTATCATAGGGTCTCTTACCCTTATGATTCCCGGCTGGTTTGGCGGGGGGCTAAATGGGCGGGGCGCCCTGTCTGTGGCCGCCTCCTCTGCGTTTCTTAGGTGGAGGCTGCTGTTATGGCGCGGGACGGGGACAGACGAGGGAGGGGAGGGCGCCCTTTGCGACGAACAGACTGAGGTGCTGTGGAATGGTGGAAGCAGCAGCGGACCGCCAGGGCAGGATGTGTGAAATCCATACATGGCGTGTATGGCAGAGGTGGCTTCCCCTCAGGCCAGGTAAGCCTTGCCGCTTAAATCAGATGAATGCTTACAGGCCCGGGAAGGGAGACACGGATTTCCCCACCAGGTGGAATAAGGGCACAGTTGCATAGCAACGGGCTATTCCACAGGGGAAATTGACGTGCAACCCATCAAGGACCGGCCATCAAGGGGGGTGAGGGCTACCAAGATGGTGTCGGGCAGTAAAATGTGCCGTCCATGCACCTTCAGAAATAAAGTTACCAGGGTGTGACGCTGAGAACTAGCGCGAGCCACCCTGAGAAACCAACCGTCCAGCCTCGAGGGCTCGGGACATGGTGGTCGGTTCCACTTGAGCTCAGCCTGGAAAAGCATACCCATCATGTCTGGATCTGACTTGGGCACTGCTAAGTTTCCCAAAGTTGGCAACATAGCCAAATCGTCATTCCTAAAGAAGTCTGACTCACCCTCCGATGCAGCGATCGACATCTGGTCCAGTGCATACCTGTAGCAGCTCTACTGGCTTAAGGATGTGCGCTCACTGTGATTCTAAAATCACCCCTGCTACTGCCTGAAGTAACCCTCTGGGGAGGATTAGATCGAGGCAGAGGCACAGGGACCCCACCTCTTTGGAGGTATTGGAGTCTCAACTGCAACTCCGCAATGGTCATCTTCCCGCAATGGGTGCATGGCTCATCCACGAATGAGACACGTGACACAGCTATCGTGACCATCCCTCAGCGCCAGGTTACGAACAGATCCAGAAACACCCAGGTTAAATATCATCTTTAAAAAGACGCAAGTTTTTCAGTTTAAACAAGGCTTTGTAGAGAGCAGAAATAAACCGGTCGTCTCCGAATCGAAAAGCTGAAGATGTGATGCACCTGCTGCTCATTATATTTTGGTGCTGCGATGCAGCGCAGCTGATGGAATTATTTCATGAATGTGCATTGGCCTGTTTTAGTTACACTCAAAGTAGATTTGCCTCTCTAGCGAGATTCCTATTCATCGGTCACCGACGTGACATGAGTGACCTGAAAGGGAACTTTCAGATCATGGGAAATTTGATTTCTCACGTCATGACCCCTTTAAAGGTTCTTAAATAGATTGATAAAAAATATTTATATTTACTTAGCAATATTTTAATCTCGAACCTCATTTATGTTAATCGTTTTTCCTTTTTTATGAATCCTTTTAAAAACCAATTTAACACTTGTTACGTGATGAGAGGCTGATGAGAATTATGTGTATTTGCAGAGTACAGAGAAAGAACATCTACTACTACAATACTAGTACTTCGGAAAGTTAAAGTTGTAGTTAACTAACCCACATTTCCCCACTGATCTTTAAGATGACTGAAGTGAATGTGATTTTGATTTCAGTCTCAAGCTGAGCACACAGAGCGTCAGATTAAACAACAGTTTGAGAAGCTTCATCAGTTTCTCAGAGATGAAGAAGCTGCTACAATCACTGCACTGAGGGATGAAGAGGGGCAGAAGAAGCAGATGATGAAGGAGAATTTGGAGGAGATGGACCGACACATCTCAGATCTTTCACACGCAATCAAAGACATGGAGGAGATGATGAAAGCCAGTGACGTCTGCTTTCTGAAGGTCTGATTTCAGATCATTGATTGATTGATTGATTGATGATTAATTGAGTTTTTTATGATAAATGGTGTGTTTTGTTCTGCAGAAGTTTCCAGTCTCAATGGAAAGGTGAGTGATCTGCTGGTGTCTCTGGTATCTCTGGTTCTGATCCACTGCAATTCTGACTCATGAATGTTCCTCCAGAGTCCATATCTCACAGCCGGATCCACAGATGGCTTCTGGAGCTTTGATTCATGTGCCACGATATTTGGGCAACCTGCCATTCAGAGTCTGGAAGAATATGCAGGACATCGTCCAAAACAGTGAGTGTGGAGAAGATATGTGCTGTTACACACACATTGGAAATGGCACATGGGTGAAGATAAACTGATTTTAGCATTATAGGTCATTCTCAAAAAATTAGCATATTGTGATAAAGTTCATATTTTCCATAATGTAATGATAAAAATTTAACTCTCATATATTTTAGATTCATTGCACACCAACTGAAATATTTCAGGTCTTTTATTGTTTTAATACTGATGATTTTGGCATACAGCTCATGAAAACCCAAAATTCCTGTCTCAAAAAATTAGCATATCATGAAAAGGTTCTCTAAACGAGCTATTAACCTAATCATCTGAATCAACTAATTAACTCTAAACACCTGCAAAAGATTCCTGGGGCTTTTAAAAACTCCCAGCCTGTTTCATTACTCAAAACCACAATCATGCTGTCCAGAAGGCCATCATTGACACCCTCAAGCAAGAGGGTAAGACACAGAAAGAAATTTCTGAACAAATAGGCTGTTCCCAGAGTGCTGTATCAAGGCACCTCAGTGGGAAGTCTGTGGGAAGGAAAAATTGTGGCAAAAAACGCTGCACAACAGGAAGAGGTGACCGGACCCTGAGGAAGATTGTGGAGAAGGACCGATTACAGACCTTGGGGGACCTGTGGAAGCAGTGGACTGAGTCTGGAGCACAGGAGTGTGCAGGAAATTGGCTACAGGTGCCGCATTCCCCAGGTCAAGCCACTTTTGAACCAGAAACAGCGGCAGAAGCGCCTGACCTGGGCTACAGAGAAGCAGCACTGGACTGTTGCTCAGTGGTCCAAAGTACTTTTTTCGGATGAAAGCAAATTTTGCATGTCATTCGGAAATCAAGGTGTCAGAGTCTGGAGGAAGACTGGGGAGAAGGAAATGCCAAAATGCCTGAAGTCCAGTGTCAAGTACCCACAGTCAGTGATGGTCTGGGGTGCCATGTCAGCTGCTGGTGTTTGTCCACTGTGTTTTATCAAGGGCAGGGTCAATGCAGCTAGCTATCAGGAGATTTTGGAGCACTTCATGCTTCCATCTGCTGAAAAGCTTTATGGAGATGAAGACTTAATTTTTCAGCACGACCTGGCACCTGCTCACAGTGCCAAAACCACTGGTAAATGGTTTACTGACCATGGTATTACTGTGCTCAATTGGCCTGCCAACTCTCCTGACCTGAACCCCATAGAGAATCTGTGGGATATGGTGAAGAGAAAGTTGAGAGACGCAAGACCCAACACTCTGGATGAGCTTAAGGCCGCTATCGAAGCATCCTGGGCCTCCATAACACCTCAGCAGTGCCACAGGCTGATTGCCTCCATGCCACGCCGCATTGAAGCAGTCATTTCTGCAAAAGGATTCCCGACCAAGTATTGAGTGCATAACTGAACATAATTATTTGAAGAATTTAAAAAAAATGATGACTTTTTTTGTATTAAAAACACTTTTTTTATTGGTCGGATGAAATATGATAATTTTTTGAGACAGGAATTTTGTGTTTTCATGAGCTGTATGCCAAAATCATCAGTATTAAAACAATAAAAGACCTGAAATATTTCAGTTGACACCAATTTCGACACCAACAAGAGATGAACATGATATTTACAGTTACATTAATATAGCAGATCTTTTGTTATGTCAGTATCAGTTTCTCTTGACATGAAATTCAAATCTGAAGTTTTTTAAGCACGTTTACTATAACAACACTGACAGTGATCAGGGTTAAATGTCTGATGTGTTTGATCAATTGGATGATTTTCATATTTCATAATAATCTGTGTACGGTTTACTCATGATCATTATATGAACATCAGAATTAAAGCAGCTATTGATTGTGTCTCATCAGCTCCTGTGATTCTGGATCCAAACTCGGCTCAGTCACATCTAGTCCTGTCTGATGATCTG